>MARA01000064.1:0-142339 GCA_001792895.1 Lentinus brumalis | reverse complement strand
TGCGGTGGCAGCTTTTTTGGCAGCAGTGGTGCGACTTCCGGTGGTACTCATCCTCGGGGTGACTTTGGCAGGCGTGGACTTGGCTGCCTTGGAATGCGTCTTCGGAGGAGGAGTGACCTTGGCAGTACTAGGAGAAGCATATGTCAGTCGGCAGACAAAGTAGAAGTATGCTGGCAGGGCACTTACGCCTTGGTGGTGTTCTTGCGGGGAGCCATGTGGAAGTGAGAAGAGTAGCGAGGATTGGAGGGAGTAGAAGAGTGCGACAAGAGAGGAAGTTGGAGAGGTTGGAGGATGGGGGACAGACAGCACGGATGAGCAAAGAGTGAGGTGCGGACGAAGAGTGCGAAGGGAGATCGAACTCTGGAGGATAGGGAACGGCGCGGGGGTATTTATGCATTTCTGAGAGCCATGCTCGTGTTATCCCGGAGGAGACTTCCGAACGGCAGAGAGTTGGGGTTGCGCAGATATCGTGTGGTGATGGCTCGCTTGATTTCGCTAGTTGCTATCAGGACGCCCAGCAGCATTCCCAAGTTTTATACAGCTGGATACATCTCCCCACCCAATGCTAGATGCATGAGATTGCGTTAGAAAAATGCGTTTGTTTGAGTGTAATAAATAGGGATGAAATGAGGAAAGTATGGTCATAGGAAGCAGATGTGTCTGCCACTTGAGCAGGCGTGGCAGGTCGCAACTACACAAGCGAATCGGCTGCATATTCTTCAAATCACCGGCGAACGGGCTTCCGGCAGCAAAAAATTGTCTAGCCTCTGCATGACAAGACCTGGAACGTTCCAAGTGGTCAGTTGATTTTGTTTGGGGACGGGGTGTTTCGGAAGAGCAAGAGCATGGTTCCGAAGAGCATGAAGAGGCTGTCACAAGTACCTTGTGATCCTGAACTCTGCAATCAGACACCCCCATTCCACTTCCTGCCAGCCCACCCCGCGTTGCAGTCCAAGTCTCCCGTGTCTTCACTGTCGTCATGAGTACTGTGTCCTCCTTCTGCGGGCCTCTTCTTTCGCAGCTTCGCACAGATTCTGACAAGTATCGTGAGTATGCAATCATCTGCCAGTATTACACACAAGCCAATGGTAGAGTAGGAGAGATGCTCGAGAAGGAGATGCGTACCTGTGTTGGCAGGGACGAGACCCAAAGTGAACTTTCCAGCATCGGCGAGGTACGTAGGATTGTTGTGAGATAGATGTGGGATGCAGCTGACAGGAAGTGTTAGGACTTTGACTTTGACTCTTGCATACGTCTGTTTGAGCTGCGCAAACCTCCGATGCTGGTGCTGGTCGACCATGATGAAGATCGTCCGGTCTCCGACGTCGGAGAGGAATGCACCTTCAACGTTCAAGGGTACTTGTGGGACTGCACTCTGCCACCAATTCGCCGCTTCCAGTAAGCTCTTCCTTCTATCCACTCTGCTCCCTATCCCAAACGAAATACACACCTGTAGAATTCCCCGCAACCCGAACCCCGGCAACCTTCTCAGTCTTAAGCAGTCAGTGACCTTGACGGGTCTTGGCAGCGAGATGTTCGAGAAAGCGGTTCGTGGTCTGAGTACTTTGTACCAACATGCGAAGGGGAAGGTCCAGCAGCGTGGTTGTCAGTTGAGAACTTGGATGCCCGGAGAAGCCGAGGGCGACCTCACATTGACTTTCAGTAGCCGCTATCTCACGCCCGGCAACCAGGCTGCTGACGACATCCATCCGGATATGGCCGAAGTCATAGACCCGCTCAACATTCTCCGTCCTCTACTGCTAACTGAGGTTCATACCCTCGACAACGCGGTCTTCTACTGGCAGCGCATGCCTGCCTCTGCCGCGTAAGTTTTTCTAGTTCTGATTGTACGCAACAAGGCACTGATCATAATGATCCCAGGCCTCAGTTTGCGGAGCGCTCAAGCACCAGCGAGCGGGTTGAGCGCACGGCTCCTGAGATCTTCTGTCCGAGCAACATGGTGCAGGTGCGGTTTGCCGTACATCTTGCCAAAGTTGGACGGCACGAGTATGTCTTCCTTCCGAAGCTGCGCTCCATCTGTCTGCTCAGTAGCGAGGTACAGCGGGTGAGCCTCCAACACCTTGTCAGAACTTAAACATTGCGAACTCACATTATTATGCAGGATTATAATATCGCATCTATCCGTGCTATCACCCGTAGGGCGGTCTCGCCGTTGAAGAAGATCAAACGCAAGGCCGACTATGGGAAGCAGGACAGTGACGAGGAGGAAGAAGGGCCCTCGGAGCCGCCTCAGAAGGCAATGCGTCGTCTGACCATCACCGGGGACCTTCTCAAGAACGTTCTGCGCTCTCCGAGGGTCCTGCCCAGTAGATTGCGTGGATTTAGAGCAAGTGCATTGCTTGGACATGTATACGCCTGTAGAAGTCTGCATCTAATGGTTATTGCCACAGGGAGGTACTACACTTGTTCCCGCATCGAGCGTACATATGGGTACAACTACCAGAAGAATACTTATGTAACCTAACTAATCACTGCCCCCGCCGGGGCCCAATACGCGGTTATACTTACATAGCGTGTGCTCTACCATGATTGGGTCGAACATCATCCACTCTCGCTCCTCTGCTGTGAAAGCCTTCTCCAGTTCATCATGCACGTACTTGAAGGCGTCCACGACTTGTTCTGCGCTTGAATCCATTGTAAGAGGGTGACCGAGAGCAATGAGTCCCCGCAAAGAGCCCAACCCCATCCGGGCTATCACTCTGCCAATCTCCTCCACAGAAGGTCGTGCAACGCGACCAGCATAGACGAAGTCGGCTGAGAGCAGATATCCGGTGAGGTTGCCTAGCATGGGGAAGACCTTCTGGCTGTTGACCGTCGACTGTGTCCATTTGAGGAAGCGGAGAAACGGAATCTTCTTCAACTCAGGGTCGTCAGTGTTGGTTGCTTGCACCCGGGCCCAGAGGTCGCGGAACTGCTGCTCCTGCTGGAAGTACTTCACCGGATCCTTCAGCACGGCTTTGAATCGACGGCACTGAGGCTGTCCGTACGAGGACATGTTCAGGATAGGAGTGAGGGAAGCAATCGCCGTCTTCTGTTCCTTGTCGTCTGGACTCGGCTCCTGGAAACCGTGGTCGAGCAAAGTCTGCTTCCACTCAGCTAGACTGCGGTAATGACTCGACGACCGGAGCTCCAGAAGTAGACGTGAGTTGAATAGGTGTGTACGGGTGAGGACACAGCTAGCAAAGCCGCCCGGGAGATCCATGATGGCAGGATGGAACGCGCCTCCTACACCTTGCACCTTCCGGCGAGAGAGGCCATGTTCGCGAAAGGGCAGGAAGCGGTCGAGATTCGACGCTATCTTTGTTTGCACCACTGAGAACGACTCCCTGGAGGGTTCCCGCACGACCACCATGGCATGCGCATGAACTGAATGAGGGTGGGGAGGCCGGTCGTCTTGACGGGAGGACGAGGATTGCGTGGAATCCGAGGTTTCACACGACGAGGTTGGGCTGTCGCAGAGGGTGCGGTCGGGGATGAGTGGGTGTTGGACGGAGCAGATGATGTCGTCGACGAACGGTCATTCTGCGGAGGCGGTAACAACGAAATAAGCGACGAAGACACCGCCTGAAGACTGGGGATGCATCGAGATCGTGCGGAGGAAATCTGGCGCAGTAGCTCAGCCTCATGGGATGCTGTGGATGCGATAGGGTGGGAGCGAAGAGCGACGATGAAGGGTTGAAGATCCTCGGGGGTCAGAGCCGTTGACTTAACTCCGCGACGTCCAAGTACCTGCGTCATGACTTCCTGATGCGCATACCAGATCGGTGGCAAGAGCAACGCATCCTCGTTCTGTACGATGTGGAGGATATGGATGACAAAATAAGCGGCGAAGAGTTGTGTCCGGGAGGGGAAGTTGAGCCAGGTCTCTAGAACTTGCACCAGTGCATCGATCACAGCAGATGTGGTGTCGCGGAGAGATACTTGTTTCCCTCGGACGCGAGCGACGGTGGGTGCAATATCCAGGTCAGGAAGGAATTGCTTGCTTGAGACTTGCCCCGGCTTCCTTGACCGCACGATGAGAAAAATCTCACGTACGAGGCGTTCCAGCCAATCCGAGGAATCAGAGTACGAGCGGCGGTCGCGGACGAGCTGCCCGGCCATTGCTGTAGCAGCATCCACGACATGCACCGTGAGCCACGTCCACGCAGCAGCGTTGCACAGCATGAGACGACGGCGGTCGAGGGCAATGTTGAGCTCGAACAGGGCAGCAGTGCTCTGCCGAACCCGATGCACTCGCCACATACGAGAGACCGATCGCGCGAACTGCACATTCACATTGCTCGGGCTCTCGCCGTGCCATCTCTTGAGGAAGGTATCCACCTCGCTGTCCAGACCTGGAAGCTGGAGCTGCGTCGTCTCTGCGACAGTCTCGTATCTGCGAAGCACTTCTGCAAGGTACTCTTGCGAGAAGGCAGCCAGAACGCGCGTGTAGCCTGTAAACACAAGGACATAAGCTGTGAATCTGTGAGATGGAGAGTCAACTTACATGGCGGCTGCTTGTCTGAGGTGCCTTGCTGGACCGACGAGGCCGCCGTGGACGACCCTGGCGAAGGATGAGACTCGCCGGACTCTGCAATATGAGACTGAGTATGTGACTAAACACAGAGACAGGCATCCACGTACCGTCGCTGGTCAACTCGTCCGGATCCTCATCGCTACCGGACACATTGGGACTGCCTGTATTGTCCGTCGTTTGCGGAAGCAATCGAGGAAGGGTCTGCAATGCAGATGGCGGACCGTCTTCCTCGCTTTCCACCTCTGACGCCTCGTCAGTGAAATCTGATGACCAAGAGCAGTTAGCAAACATCTATTGTGACGTTGTAATGATAGCCTGACAAGTTACACAGCGTAAAGAATATTCCTGCGAGTGAGATTGGGCACCCTTCGGCAAGGGCTTCGTGGGCTCAGCCTTGCGCCGCTTCGCCAAGGAGGTCCGCAGATGGGGAGGCAATGTTGTGATCTCAACATATGGTACAGGACGTCCTGAGCACATAATCGATCATTGTTTGTTGGAAAAGGGGTGTATGCAACCATACGTACCACGCTTAGCGGCTGGCGGGGATGCAACTGCTGCAGAACCACCCTCAGAGTCGGAATCTGACGGCGCCTCGGCCGGCGTGGCAGGAGCCTTGCGCTTGCGTTTCTTCAAAGCCACTGGCTTCGATCCACTTGCGCGCGCATCGTGCTGCGGCTTCTTCACCTTCTTTGCAGCTGGGAGTGCTACAAAGTAGTTAGATGAGTGATGGAGGTGTTGACTGTCACGCGACAACCGACCGTCGTCATGTCCATCCCCGCCGTCGTGCTCCCTCGAGCGTTTCAATCCTACAAGCAGAGTATCAGCTGGTAATACCTATATGCCTTGCCTGGCTTCTGCGTACCCTTTTTGGACCCGCCTTTCGACCGTTTATCCCGCCTCTCGCGCTCAAGCTGCTCAGCCTCAACTCTCTCCCGCTCGGCTTTCTCGTGCAGGACGTGAGTGGCGTGCGGAGGAAAGATGTGACGCGTGCCTTATGCGCCGCCCAACGTTCCGCCGCTTGAGCGCGAGTGCGAGCGGTCTTCTCATCACGTCCGGGAGCAAGTGGCCAAGGGTCAGGCTCCAGTCGAGTATTGCTGCCAGAATCGATGGAGAGGCAGTCGCGGAACTTATCCACGTCGAACTTGATGCCGGCGGTGCTTGGGATCTGGCGCGTGAAGAACGAGATCATCTGGCACAGAGACCGGTAGTACCAGTTCAAGAACGCCTGCTCCGACGTCAGCTGCAAGCCGTCTGCCAACCAATTTGCGTTGTTCGTCGAGAACCTCTGAGAATCGTAGCTAAAAATGCCATGTCAGCTCTGAAAGACTCAGTGTGAGTCCGTCAGACTCACGCTGGGTTCATCATCTCGGGTGACAATGAGAACAGTTTACCCTCCGGCAGGGCGCCAAAGCCGATCATAGAGTCGCCGTCCATGCATGCACGAGGCGGATAGCATACGATAACACACCGATATGACGTCTTCTCTGGGGTCTTTCCTGGAGCTGCGGTCGGAGGGAAGCCGCCGTGGAAGTGCAGTCCAGAGAAGCAGGTTGTGATTATACCGTGTTGTTCTGTACGAAAACCACATGAGTAACTAGTCAACGTCCAAGGCAAAGGCGTCCGCCTCCCACAGACCAATCGCGACACCGATGTCCGCCATGAAGAAACCCGGGCTGTCCGTCTCCGACAAGCGGTTCATACTGATCATGCAGGTATAACCACCCGCAGAGTCGTGCTCGTCCACGTGCTTGCCTGCAAACTGACCGAGATCCCGTTGGAAGTGATCGGCTGGTGATGTGTCAGCGAGCACCAGACAGTATTTGCAACAGGGATCACATACCAGCGAGTGCGTCATGGGATTTAGTAGACGCGATGTTGAGCTGCATTGTCGGAAATGCGAAGTTCTGCTCATGGCCAATCGGCGGGAGGTTGTTGACATCGGCCTGCGTCCTCAAGACGTCGACATACGCTCCAGGAGCACGCTGGAGACTTGCAAGAGCGACTGGAGCAGCGGTCTGAAGAAAGGGGTGAATTTCACAGCATACTACTTAAGGCAAATCTGTATGTACTTCAATGATCTTGCGACGAAGGGTGTGGTGATCGGTCGGGTCCCCGTAGACTTTCGCTCCCACCGCCGGCGACGTCAAGTTCCTCTGGATCTGGTAGGACTGTGCCACGGTGTAGCAACGCTCAGAAGCCGCGATGTTGATCGCGTGATCGCTACGCTCCCAGTGAATACCGCCCTTCCAAACACCGTCGACCTTGCGGGCCTTATCCTCGTCGATCAGCTCGTCCGGTCCCAAGATGTCCGTCTGAAGCTTCTCGATAGACGTCTCCAGGCCGTCAGGGAGCGACTCGCTGCACAGAGATGAGGGGAGAGGGGATTGGGGACAGTATGCGAGACATACCTGCCGGTAACCCACACGACCGGGTGATCATCCTCCTCAGCACCGCTACCATGCGCGCTGCGCGCAAAGACAAAGTCGCTGGGCCGAAGCTTGAGGAAACCTTCGAACCGCGGCCTTGAGACCGACACCAAGATCAAAAGACAAGGGGACATACCTGCAGCAGTCACCACCTCCTCAGTGCCGTCGGGGAACGTCAAGTCCTTTGCGAAATCGTAGTACTTCAGGTTGCCGGCCTCGGAGGTGTCGTGGACATAGACGAAAATGCGACCGCGGCGACAACGGCGGCGGGCACCTGCGCATGCTCTTTGAACTCGTAGAAAGTGGGCAAGCGGGGGTCGCGGCTGGGGAGAGAGACCTTGGAGAGGGCAGGCATGGTGAACTTGGCGTACCGGTGCTTGGACACCTCGGAAAGCTCTGGCGTGTCGTCGTCCTCCTCCCCAGACAAGTCCGAGAGCCCAGGGATGCTCTCTGTCTCCTCCTCGAGCACGTCCTGGAGCCCAGGCATGTCGTCATAGTCGTCGTCGGACATGTGGAAGAAAGCTGAAGAGAATATGTTAGCTACACATCTGGCAGCCCGAGGAATGGCAAAATTTTTCTCCACAGCTCTGGAGCCTTCGTCGAAACTCAAGGGAGGCTCCATATGCGCAACTGGCGGTACTCACCAGCAAATTGCCGTGCGGGATAGGGCGACCTGAGGGAGGACGTCTGCGGGCAATGTAGCGGGTACAAACGGGCGCACAGAAGGGGAGAGGGCGAATACAGAGGAGGGTGCAAGAGGGGTCTGTGCACATGAAAGACCTGCCCTGAATACAAGCCAAGACGATGCAGGGAATGGTCTGCTTATAAGGCCGGTATAAGCCGTCGCTGTTTTGCGGCTTACCTTACATCACAGCGACGTTGATCGTATCCTGCAAGCGATAAGCAGGACCTATAAAACAAATGTATATTGAGACATCGTTATGATTATCAAAGATGCATTTCAGAGAACAGATATTGGGCGACCTGGACGGGAAACCGAGGCGCCGGAGCTGGTTAGGCGCCGGAGCGATGGAAAAGCGGCTCTTGACGTCATCTTTGGGCTCACAAGGTGCGTTTTCCATCGCCCTGGCGTCTACAAGGGGCTGGGACAACAGTTGCACCCGCCTAGGACCACCGTTCCTGACAAAAGGGCACATGCAAAGTACCATAATGCACTCATTGATTGAGGAAAACTTTGTCCACGTACCTGGCGAGGACGTATGCTACGTTGATAAGCACGCGAATGAGCTTCGCCGGTGCTGGCGGACTCTGCTTTTGACTTACCGGGAACAGAGAAGCCTCGGATAGTCCAGGCAACGCGCCTTTGTCCCCTTTGCTTTTGGCTTTCGTGAACGTGTTGCCGCGACCCGCTATGTTAAGTCAGTTCCTTGCTGGTGTGCATTCCAGTACATGAAAAATGTCGGTACATGGTATGGTAACTTATTACAGTAAGCCTTCCAAGTCCTGCCAATCGGACGGCGCGAGTGTGGAGCAGCGGCTGCGTACACCCAGCCTCGGAGTCTCTCCTGACGGTGCTGGCGACTTGCTGGCTCCTGGAGACAGTCTGGGAATGTCGGGCTGGGTTCCGAGGCCGTCGAGCTGGGTTCCGAGGTCGTCGAGCTGGGTTCCGAGGCCGTCGAGCTGGGTTCCGAGGCCGTCGAGCTGGGTTCCGAGGTCGTCGAGCTGGGTTCCGAGGCCGTCGAGCTGGGTTCGGACGCCGTCGAGCTGGGTTCCGAGGCCGTCGAGCTGGGTTCCGAGGCCGTCGAGCTGGGTTCCGAGGCCGTCGAGCTGGGTTCCGACGCCGTCGAGCTGGGTTCCGAGGTCGTCGAGCTGGGTTCCGAGGTCGTCGAGCTGGGTTCCGAGGTCGTCGAGCTGGGTTCCAAGGCCGTCGAGCTGGGTTCCGAGGTCATCGAGCTGCCTTGAGTCGTTGTCGAGGGCCTGCCAGACGTCGTCCGGGGGCCTTGAATTGATCTTGAAGTACCTTGAGGGTGCGTCCGCTCGTAAACGAGGCGGAGGCAGAGTCGACGATGGTTGGGAGGAAGAGAGAACGGACCGAAGTCCGAGAATTATAGACGTAGACGCCGTGGCTGTGCAAATTTCCCGCGCTGGGTGTTTAGGCGCCGACGCGGCGGATTAGACGCTGAGTCTGGGCGCGGGAACTTTTGGCACAGCCACGGCGTCTACGTCTATAATTCTCGGACTTCGGTCCGTTCTCTCTTCCTCCCAACCATCGTCGACTCTGCCTCCGCCTCGTTTACGAGCGGACGCACCCTCAAGACTCCACGTAGAAGCCCCCGGACGACGTAAACGACCTCGACGACACCGTCTTCGACCTCGCCAACATTGCTTTCAACCTCGCGGACACGGTTTCCGACCTCGCGGACACGGTTTTCGACCTTGCGAACGCGATCTTCGACTTCAAGAACGCTTTGCTCGACCTCACCAAGGCTGTGCTCGACCTCGCCGACGCTGGTTTCGACTTCGCCGACGCTGTCTCGACCTCGCACACGCTGTTTCCGACCTTGCAAACACCGGTATCATTCGGTAAGTACCGTCAAGCTGCGCGTAAGCCAGGCATAGCCATACCGATTGCATGTACACTATATACATAGCACGAGAATACACGTCCAGCACCGTGCAGGACAGGAGAAGACATTCAGTCATCGAGAACTGAGGTAAGTGTAGGCGTAAAGCAATCTGAGGGAGGTATGTTTATGCACGATTACAAAGTCAAGCAACACTGCGAACGAGCTACGCTTCTCGAACAATCCGCTCAGGTACGTTCACGCAAAAAGCTATAGGTAGGTCTATCTTCATTGCCAAAAAGGCCAGAAGAGCCAGCAAGACCAAGGACGACAAACGCGCGAGGAGCCGCACTCCCAGAACCGACCAAAACAGGTAAGTTTAGATCAAGAGCCATGTGTATAATACGGATATTCGTATCATTGTACCAACTATCAAACAATGACTTTGGCACCAGGAGCCACACGCGCAGAACAGGCCAATTCAGGTAAGTTCAGGCCGACAGCCATCACTGAGGACATTCAATCATTACACCGAATATCAAAGACCCGCAATTAACATCAGCACGCCGATATCCTGAGCATTCGACTGGACGGTAAGAACCTGAATCATAGCCCTTCCACTGCATAAGGTAAGTAAGTCCCTGTAGTGCGGCTCTCGCACCACGCTCACAAGGTAGGAGTACTCAATTTGTTGAAAGAATACCAGCACAGTAGGTCTCACAAAAACGACTCGCTCACGCCTGCTAACATAGCCAAGCACCCACAGATTGAACATGGCAGCAAACTGGTAAGTCCTGCTGATGCACCGACATCCACTACCACTCAGAAGCCAACTAACTTGGACAGGCGAGACTTTCTCTACACGTTCCTTGATCAAAAGGAGGACATCTTCACCGTCACCAATGTCCCTGATAGGATTCACCTGCCAAGTGCGGTCCACTACCAGCCTGACGAAAACCTGCAATACAAGGACATTCTACGGCCGCAATTCGCGAATCTCATTGCACCGGAACTAGGCTTCGTACTCCGCACTATCCCCGTCAACGATCCCCTGCTCGGACGCCTTGGTGCGGACAATTCTTGGCTGGCACCGGTCGAGTTCAAACACCGCTTCGGTTTGCATGACGACATACGCGCCTCCTGGTGGCAGCTCGAGAAGGCGCTCCTTCTCATCAGCAACTTACTCATCTCGCTCGGTAACACGGACGAGTCAAAAGTCCTTCACCGATGTACGTTTTGGAAGAACCCCTCCGACTGCGGATACCGACGCCTGCATGCGACCTACGGTGCAGCAATGGCGGTGATCAGGAACTCCCGCACTGCTTTGGCCGTTCTTGCAGCACGGTGTTCCATGGCAATCACCCTCCTACTCGACGACGAGCCACGACACGTGCCAACGTGGGTGACTCTCTTGCGCAATAATGGTGTTCCAGAGTGCTGGATCGACATCCTCCTGTCCTCTGTCATCACCGACTTCTCCCACAACCTCCGAGTTGGAGTCGTTCTGAACCCGAAGTACTGCTCTTGGACGCGGCTCCTGACGTGCTACCGTCGCGCCCGTGTACCGGTCATCGTCCACTGGGAAAAGAGAGAGGACATTGCCTTGAACATGTACAGGGTGCCCTATCTATCGGAGTTTGCCCCAGATCCACGCAACAGCCACATTCTCCGCCCGCCGCGTGCAGAAGCTCCGAATGTCTACTTGCTCTGTCGGGACGGCCAGGGAAAACCTCATCCTTTCGACGCCGGGTTGGAGGCTCGCCTGCAGACAAAACCGGCAGGTCAGTTCCAGCTTGCCGGCGAGTCGGTGCAGCAGTTCCGTCAACGAATGAACACCATGACGGATCGTATCATTGCCAGGGAAAGTCGCGTGCAGCGGGAAGCTCGGGAGAGGCGACAAAGGGCAGCAGATGCGGGAGGAGTTCCACCACCATGGGTCCGGGTTTTCGTCTGGATGAAGCTGCCGAAGGTAATGCCAGACTGTCCTCAGGATTGGGAGGACTTGGACTACCGAGTGCTCGCTCTGTCGTCCCAGTATCGAGACCTCTGGGCGACGCACCCCCCTCGACCTGCGTGTACAATGCGGTTTTCAATGAATGGGACCTCTGCATGTGGCAAGATGCGCAGCTGCCGAACGCGGGCCAGCACGTCGACAGGGAGCCAGCAGACATGCCGACATACCAGAACGATGACAAGCTGTACACCTCCATCGAGCGCGATATCATTCCCCGGATCGATCCAGCCGCACTCCGGTCTCCAGTCCTATTCGACGACAGCCATCTCTACACCACCTACGGGCTCTCTGTGTCGACCGTGACCTACCCTGGAGACCGAACAGTTGAGTACAAGGATGAACGGAACAAGTACCTGCACCGATTCTTTGGTCTGGTCAGACCGAGGGACCTCACCCACAGCGACGCCGTGCGCCGAGTCTACGCTGCATGGCAGCACCAGATCATCACACATGGTGCATCAGGGACGGCGACCCAAGATTGCTGGGACCTGCACTACCCGTCGCATCAATTCATGATCACTAGCCAGATCAAGGATAAGATCCAGGTACGGCGTAGTAAGGATACTGCGGGCAACACAGTGTACCTGGTCCGCTATGCAGAGGATCCCCGTCCGGCACCATGGACCCTAGTAGTGAGGCCGATTGTCCTGGCCAACCTACTCCGAAACTTCCCCGGCATCGCAAACAGTGTAGATGCTGTCATCCATTGCGTGTCCATTGGTGCCCCATTCCACACCGTGTTGGCCATCCGAACCGCCGACATACCGGTGCCTTCAGCAGCACATCAGCGCAACCGTGTCAGGGCTCCGGTATTGTACCGCTATGGAGAGAGTGCGGACAAAGTCAAGATGTGGAAGTCAGACTACCACGCAGCTCGTATCCGCGCCCTGGCCGTACTCGGCGACACCCAGATCCGAGGAGCATTGTCTGAAGGCGGTATCCTGTGGAGGCTCGCCCGGGAGATCCTATCGGTGGATGGCGATGTGTATTACGGGGCAATCAACATCTGTACGCGTGGCCCCTTGCTCCATGGTGGCATGAGCACGCTCGTCCACGTCTTCCCCGAGTCCAACGGCATCTCCTATGTGGACAACGGCATGACGGACTCCGAGGCTGGCATTCTCTGGGGAAGGTACCAGCGGTACTGCAGTGAGCTCACTTTTATTGCACCTGCAAATACTTCAGAACAACTGATCAATTCACAGAACGAGGTGATACGCACCTTACTGTCGAGGAGTTGTCCTGGTGGCCTAAGCCAGAGAGTTGGAATGTCGCCGGATTTTACACCTACATATGGAACCCGCACAATGAGGACTATTTCCAGAAAAGATTGACAGAGATTCGGGAGGAGAGAGGGCACCCAATGAAGGCTTCGGACTGGCGGTCAAGTTTGCGGCAGACACAGATTGCCAGAACCTTGGCAGGCATGGTGGATAGGGCAACGGACAGGGTATTCCAGCAGCATCTGCCGAAGTTTTAGAATGTTCACTCTGTAGTACCAGCATGTATGACAAGTTAGTAGTGTATCGATACCATCCTGCGTATTTGTGAAGTGTGCGCATCATACTGGTCTGAGCTATGCGATCAGGCCTTGAGCATGAGCGCTTCGTGAGCGTTTAGGGAACCCTAAGCTGTGCACTCCTAACCCCATGCCAGGGGCTGCGACAGTAAGAAACTTTCTTACCCAGGCTTATGTAAGTTGTTACTGAGCACTATCGGGGATTGAACATTATTCCCACGATCAAAGGTAGTCGTGACATGAGTTGGCTGGAATCGTCGCCCATAAAGGACGATTCTCTTCGTTCCTCATCGATCGTAACTGTCGCCAATAGTGTCATGCGGGGAGACAAAGACATGATGCTCGAAGGTGTGGCGGCCGATCTGGAACGGAACACGGTCCACATAGCCAGCGAGCTTCTCGGCACCGCCATGGATACCCTTCAGTTTCCAGTACTCGCCCAGCGAGTCCAGCGGCAAGCGCGTGACGTCGGGGAAGCTGCGGAGGGCGACGTTGAGCTCCGAACCCGAGTCGACCATGCAGCGGAACGGGATATCGTTGACCTTCAGCATGAAGACACCGGTAGCCATCGCGAACATGCGATCTTGTATGGACGGGATGTGTTTCGTACGGCTGATGGGGAAAGTGGAGAAAGCCAGTTGTTGTTGGGAGACCTGCTGTCCGTCGTGGACAAGTACGTAGTCGCCATGAGAGGAACCGGTAGCGTACTCTGCCTCGACGATGGGGATTCCAGATGCGTTGAGGTGAGAGACCTGGACGGCATACGAGTTGAGAACTCCGAGCTCGCTGGCGTCGAGGGAAGCCGAAGCAACATATGAAGTCGCGACCTCCACGCCGTCACCCTGGCCATCAGAAGACTCGAGGACGGCGTGCATGGTCGATGTCGAGCTGCTCGTGTCCTTCGGCACTCGACGGCGCCGCGTTGCCTCGTGAACAAGGTCTTGAAGAGAGGAGGACGCGCCGAGGATCTGTCCAAGGGACAACGTAACAGGCACATCCTGGAGGATCTTCGTGAAGACGTCCTTCGAGTTGACCTGTGTCTCGAGATCTGTGACGTGCTTGTAACCAGAGATAGGAGCGGGTTGCTTAGCTTTGGGCTGTGACGAGCCATCCCCCATTACTATGTCCTCCTGGTACCGGACTTCCTTCCCTTTCGTTTTCGGTTGCGACTGCTTCCACCCTTCCTTGCGGTTGATCGCATTGGGTGGCTCCGGAATGGATGGCGGAGCCGAGGAAGACGGAGCAGGGGCAGGTGTAGGCTGAGGAGGCTGCACGGGTGGAGCGACGGATCTGGGTGCGAGAGCTGGCGGTGGCGGGGCAGGAGCTGTCGTGTTTTCCTGAGTCCGCTGTCGAGCCGAGGGTTTGTCGCCTGGGCGTTTCCTCGGGTCAAAGCGGTTCTCGTATTCTTTGCCACCACGGAGAGCCGGGTGAGCATGCGGGGGTTCGTGAGCGTGGAGAAGACGGCGCCGTTCTCGAATACGAGGCCGACGCCATGAGCGGCATGCGTGGTCAGAGGGACTGGCATCTGGGCACGTAAGTAAGCCGCAATGCCCCCCTCGTACCCATAGGGAATGCGAGGGAGTTCTGAATTGTCCGTCGTGAGGACGAACCGGTTGCGTCCAGCGTCGAGCCGGATGCGGCCTTCCGCGACCAACTTGGCCGCTTCTGGGCAGGTGCGCATCGTATGTCCCGGATTCACAGCCGAGCACATCGCACAACGCTGTGGACGGCTCTGCTGGTTAGTCTGCGCCTGCGCAAACATGATCTTCATTTCGGAGAATTGTTTCATCAGTTCTCGCATTTCGTCTTCGAAATGAGGTGACTTAGCGGGTTGTTTTCCGCTAGTCGTAGCAGAAGATGTGTTCGTCCGATTCGCGCTCGAACTGTCTTGTTCGTCCGGCAACGCGGGGACGAGCGTATCTTCTGCCGCGATCTGTTCATAGCGCCAAGCTTCGTACGTGGGATCGTCCTTATTCGCCAGGCTGCGGAGGAACGCGAGGGTCTTCTTCATTTCCAGCGGCGTGTCGCGCGTGCGATTCGCTTCAGGAATCAGGCCTCGGAGGGCCGCTTTCATGTCGGACGGACATCCTTGAATGAACGAGAAATTGAGGTCGTTATCTGACACCTGTTTGTTGTCGAGCAGCGGACGTCCCCTCGACATAAACTCAGCGTAATATTTGTTCACCTGATCTTTTGAGACGAAGGCGGGCTTGTCCGCGGACGACTGCACCCATGCCTGGAACTCGGCGAGCGACAGCGGTCGGGGCTTGTCAACGTCGCCATAGAACTCCGTGAGCACGGCCTTGGCAGCGGCCCATGTCTTGTTCTTCTTGGAGCGGTCCAGCTCGGGCAGAAACCCAATCTGCTTGCGGATTTTACCTGTGCTATAACGGGTAATGAAGTTAACTTGCCGATCTTCGTCCGTGACGCCGGCGCGTTGGAAGTGAAGCTCGAGGTCCTCGAGGAAGTCCGAAAGGTAATGCCCGTCGAACTTCGGAGCATCGGATGTGCCCGGAATCGGCATGCTATGTGCCGTCGTGGTGTTCATGGCGACGACGGGGAAGACGACGATTGGTGTCGAGGAAGTCAGAGTCGGAAGAAGGCTTTGTGTAGTGGTGGTGTTGGTGGTAGCGGTTTTGTCACGCTGAGAGGGGGGAAGGAAAAACTGTGCCGTGTTTGAAGACAGCGTGGGTAGGACTTCGCGTTCTAGATGCGAACGATGGAGCGGGAGCTTTGTGTGTATTCAGTAGTCGATATGAGCGTTAAACTCAGCTATCTCAGGACACCACCCCTCGCGGTGGGCTCCACTGTCGAAGCGGAGACTAATGCCTCGTGCTCCTTCAGAATTCGCGGTGGATTCGAGAGTCGCTGGTCGAGCCCTTGGCCGTCGCGTTGTAGAGCTGACTAGGTTTCGTGTATTCGGTAGAGAGCTGAGTAGTGAGGTAATAGTAGATTGTATCGACTGGTATCTGCGACGGGAGTCGCGAGTTCGATGAGTGAGACTTGGGTGGGGAAGAGAGACCAGAGAAAACGAGGGAGAGCGGCGCGAACATAAAGCTCGACCGTGTAGGAAATGGGATGTCCGAATATGGTAACCTAAGCGCTCTTCTGTCACGACGCCTGTCAGGATCGACAGGAACCGTCAGTAAGGTCCGGGCCCGTAGTCAGGCACTATCGTAGCTATCTACCAGTATCGTACGAGGTACTACCACATCGGTATCGGCAAGCCCCTGCCACTGTCAAGCGCTCCTCGATGGAACCTCTTATAATTGCTGCGCTAACCATGGTCACCATCGTCCATGCCATGGCGGCAGTCTCCCGGCCCGTTACTGGTTACATCCTCTCGGCTGTGAAGGTGGTGCTGCTCGGGGTCCTGACGCTCACCAAGCAGCGGACAACTCCTTTGCAATCAGCCCTCATGCAACACCTTCCGAAGGACGTCCGTACTGCCATGAAGATGCTCGGCGTCGTGCCCGACATCGTCACCTATGCTTGCTGCCGGAAATGTTTCGCCATCTACGCATACGATCATACGCACCCTGAGTCCCCTTATCCCCACACTTGCACGCACAAAGAGGTCCAGACCTCCAACCCATGCGGGGAACCTCTCGTCTTCGAGAACGTGCTGGGGTCGGTGCGCCCCGGCCGGTCACTATGGACGCCGTTCCGCACTTATCCCTATCGCGGGCTCATCAAGTGGATCGCAGAGCTTCTCTTGCGCGTAGGCATCGAGAGTATGGTTACGGAGTCCTGGAAGAAAGCGGCGTCGGCGGGGTCGTCGTGGTCTGACATCATGGAGTCTCCCGGCATCCGTGAATTTGTCGGCCCCGATGGCAAGACTCGCTTCTCGGTCCAGGTCAACGGGGACCTCCATCTCGTCTTCGCCCTGTCCATCGACTGGTTCAATCCGCATGGCAACAAACAAGCCGGGAAATCCCACTCCATTGGCGTCATCTATCTCGCATGCTTGAATCTTCCCCCGCATCTTCGCTACCGGCCTGAGAACATCTTCCTTGCTGGCGTCATTCCTGGTCCCAAGGAGCCGGACGTAACGCAGCTCAACCACCTGCTCCGACCACTCGTGGATGAGCTGCTAAAGCTGTGGGCGCCGGGTATCCTGTTGGAGAAGACCGCTGACACAGGAGGTCGTCGTGTACGTGCGGCAGTGATCCCACTTGTATGCGATTTACCTGCCCTGCGCAAGGCGGCTGGCTTCGCGGCTCACTCTGCCACCCACTTCTGTTCGTTCTGCGACCTCCTCTACCCCACAAAAACAACGTCGACCGCGAAACATGGCCTCCGCGAGGCTCATGGGCTGAGCACCTCATCCACGCGAAGGCGTCGCGTGACGCATCCACAGATAAGGTCCGCCAGGGCATCTTCGACGCGTATGGGATACGTTGGTCCGAACTCCTCCGCTTGCCGTACTGGGACCCCACAAGGTACGCTTCGATCTCGTTTAATCGCTCGTCTGCCCTTCTTCTCCTCACTAACCCGTTTGACACAGATACGCTCCACTGGACGCGATGCATAACTTGTTCTTGGGCGAACTCCGACATCACTGCATCAACGTGTGGGGTCTCAAGCAAGCCAACTCTCGCACAACGCCTCAGGAAGGAGCTCCGCATACTCCAGAGCAACAGGACCAAGCGCTGAATCGAATCTGGAACGGTCTACGAAAGAAATCTACGAAGACGCTCGGGCGCGCCAGACTTGAGTACCTGCAAGCCGCGGTGAGATACAACGGCATACAAGTACCGGCGAGCTGTCGCACGAAAGCGGAATACGCGACGGCCCTCGTGAACTGGGTATGTGATGGCTCAAGCCTCATACGATCAAATGTAGTACTAATTCGCAGATAGGTCCGAGCTGTCCCAGGAGGACTCGATGCGTACCGCAGTCCGCCCACGATGGACTGGCCTGCTACGCGATTTCGCCTCCCTCTGGACGGGCCTGAAGAACCCACAGAGCCGTCCTCCGCTTCTGTGTTCACCAGCGATGTCCTTGGTGAGCTGCGGCAAGACATCAAGAAGACATTTCTGCCGTCGTGGATGGAGAGACCGCCGTCAAACATCGGGGAGGCGTCGCACGGCAAGCTCAAAGCGGACCACTGGCAGACCCTGTGCACCGTCTCGATGGTTATAACCCTCGTGCGTCTTTGGGGCCATGCACATGCCTCGCAGGAGGTAGCCGAAGCTCTCGAGTGCTTCATGCATCTTGTCGCTGCCGTTGACCTGGCCACCCGCCGCACCATGAGCGCCGATCGCGCAAACGCCTACGACTCGCACATGGAGGCATATCTCCGCGGCCTGCATACGCTGTACGACGCCGACCTTACTCCCAATCATCACCTTGCTCTCCACCTCAAGGACTGTCTCCTGCTCTTTGGACCCACGCATGGTTGGTGGGCGTTCCCGTTCGAACGATATAACGGCTTGTTGCAGCGGCTGAAGACGAACAATAAACCATGTACGTTCTCCTGACCCTCCTTCGCGGTCTCTTCACTCACGTATTCTCAGCGGAGATGCCTACCACATTCATGCGCTACTTCTACCTCGGCGCCGTGTTGCGGTGGATAATGGACACTTTCCAGTGGCCTGGTTTCCCGGAGTACGCCGAAATGCTGCAAGCATTTCGCACTGCGTTCTCCAGCTACCGCAAGGGCACGCATGCTGTCGAATCTATTCTCTCTTCCCTTGGAGATGATCATGATGCAGTGGAAGACGACCAGCCTCTTCACGACTCCAAGCCTCCTCGTGACGACGCTCCCCTCCACCACCGAGGCGGAAAGGAGAAATATCTCCCGAACGCTCTGTACGACGACTTGCTCACTCTCATCAACAAGACATCCTCGAAGCGCTTCGCATCGTACAACGTCGGTGCTATCGACGCAGGCGATTATCTGCCTCCGATGGTGGAGTCCGTGGATCGTGTCGACCACAAGGGCGTGAGTTTCGGCACGGTCTCGCGTGGTACGCGGAACTCGTTCGTCGTATTCTCCAGAGCTGTCAGGGGCGAACAGCAAGTCGTCGCGGGCCAGATAGCGGAGATTTTCTTCCATACCCGCCGTGTCGATGCTGACACGACCGTGACTGAGCCTTTCTTACTCGTCAACCAATTCAAGACACTGTCCCAGGCACACCGGAAGTTCGATCCCTATTTGAAGTACCCTGACGTTCCTTCGTGGCTCTGCTACAATGAACACTCTCCCGAGCAACACCTCCTCCGTCCCGATGACATCGTTTCACATTGCGCAACATACGTGTACACTCCTGCAGAAATTGGGAAGGAATGTATCGTCATCCGCTCGTTGGACCGGGTGCGTAGATTCATCATATGCACGTCTTGTGCGGACAACTACTGACGCGGCACCCCTACTAGAGCTAGAATATTACCGTCGTCTCATGTTTTTCGTAGCATCAATGCGTTCTCAGGCGTAATTTGGTGTGGCGTGAAGGGTCATATATCGCCGCTGCTTGCGCTCTCGTGCTCTTTGTAGCGTTGCTTTGTGGTGACAACCCCTGCAGGGCGGCGCGCCACTGCATCATTGCCTTTGTGTATGCTGACGATAAGTACCTCAGCTCCCCGCCGCAAGACTCCTTCCTATCCACGTCTCCCATCATGTCCTCTGACACCAACGACCCTCCTAGCAACGGGATGCCCGCTACGCCAGCGCCGCCGTTGTCGCCCACACTTGCGACCACATCCACGACACCATCTGGTCCTCCGCCGCCGTTGTCGCCCACGCTTGCGACCACATCCACGACACCATCTGGTCCTCCGCCGCCGACCCGTGACTCCGAAATGCCCGGGGAATTTCCGGAGCCGACTACGCAGACGACAACAGTGGTACACACCGCGACATCGGCACCGACAGGCACTGAGGAAAGTCCTCAGCCAGCGAGCACCGGAACACGCATTACTAGACGCTCAAGCCAACGAATCTCAGAGAAGCTGAAACGCGCCCGCGTCGAAGCCCCAGAAACCCCTCCCGAGGTCGTTCATCGATTCTCTCCTTGTCATTGTCGTTGCTCATTATGTCTGTAGCCTCAGATCAAAGTTCGCTCTATCCAGGGAAAGCTGAAGCATTCAGCTGCGCGAGCGGCAGTCGGCAATGTGTCAGCAATAGCTGCCGGGCATGCGTTCAAGGACAAGCCCAGAGTCCCGCCGCCCAAGAAGGTCAGAGCTATCCGCGCGCACTCACTTACCTCCCGCTTACTTACCTCTCATACGTAGACAATGGCGTCCAGGAAGAAGCCTGCTGCGCCGCGCGGTCAGGTCGACCAACCTCTAGCCTCGTTCGCCCATTCCATGCCCCAACCTGAAGTCACTGCAGGACAACAGACTCAGCCGAACATGCAGCAGGGTGCGCACGCAGCCCAGCATCCCGACTTGGGACCGACAGGTGTCGCAGTGAACTCCGTGAGTGACTGCCGTCGTGACAGCCTTTACAATTACTGACAGACGCACAGCAGGCAGGTGCACTGTACGTCGTGGATGCTTACGGAAGGCCTGTTCCGTGGGGGTACGCTCCATACGGCCAGCAAGCTAGTCAAGCGTTCACCGTCGTCGGAGGTCCAGGTGTGGCGCCGCATGCCCCTCTGCCCCCGCCTCAGCAACAATACGTTCACGCTCCTCACCAGCAACAGCTCGGTCCGCCTGTTCAGCAGCAACAGATCGCTCCTTTTCAGCCCCAGCAGCAGCAGCAGTTCATTGCGCTTGCCCAGCAACAGCTCGGCGCAGGGCAGTTCGTCCCTCCTTTCCCCCAGCAGCAGCAGGACCCGCCTCCTGCTCAACCGCAACAGCTTCCCCGTCCCGCACCTCAGCATCAGCCGCGCCAGCAGGTCGCTCCTCCTCTTGCGCCAGCTAGTGAGCAGTACGAGCTGGTGAGTACGTTAGCAACATCCAGACTGGAATGCTTACTGAACGCCTTCCAGGACGACCTCATGGAAGAGGAGATGGAAGAGGAGGACCAAGACGCTTCCCATACCTACGCCCACTCAGCTCTCTCTTACAACGATGACGGCGAGGAAACCATGGAAGAAGAAGAAGAATCACAAGAGCAGCACCCGGCCGGATATGATGGGGAGGCAGAAGACGAAGGCGATGAGGAATGGAGTTCCGAGTTCGAGATTGATCAGGACATAGACAACCTCGTGGACGCCTTGGTACGTGAGCCTCAAATTCCACTTCCGTTCTCGCTCAACATCGCAATCAGGACTCTGAGTCCCCTGCCCGGGATAAGGGCAAGAAGGCGCAGTTCCGCACCGGCTCCAATGGACAGCTGAGCTATCACATCCTGGACCAAATCAACGCCATGGCCGCAGAGTCTCGCAAGAATAAGTAGGTCATTCGTTGCCTCGACATACCCAAAGCTCACCCATCACACAGCAAGACGATGTTCGCCCTCCTCGAAAACTTGAACAAGCGCATGTCGGCCATCGAACAGGGAACGGCGGCGCCCACCGTTCCGCTCAACCAGAAGAAGAAAAGGTCCCGCGCCTCGAAACCATCACGATCGAAGGCGGCCAGGATCGAGTTGCCTCCTCGGCCGGATGGCAAACCGTACTCCCCGGAGCAGATGGAGGCCGCGATTGCAGTGGAACGCGAGTACCTGAACCGGGCATCGGTGTGTACCGATCCTGCCACTCACTAATCTCTTACTCATCACCTCTGCATCACAGATGGTCGTCCGTCTCCACTTCAAGAAGCTGCTCGGTGTGCGATCGTTCGCCGAGATGGCGGAGAAGTGTCCACCCCTCACGGAGGCGCAGATCACGGCCTACCATCGAAGTCCTACCGACAAGGACTTCTTCACCCCGGAGACGTTTCGCCCTGACTTTTCGAGGTCGTGGTCCAAGTTCCCCTACAACATCGAAGCCCGCGATTACTTCATTCGACACCTACTCCATGCCCTCGGCGGAGGCGCGTATCACAAGGAGAAGTTGACCTTCCCTGAACGTTACAAGACGGTCTACCATCTCGGCGCCGCTATGGACGCTCACATGGAGCACTGCCGAGCACGTATCCGGAAGGTCAACGATCCACCCAGCAGTGGAGAGGAGGAAGATGAGGAGAAGGCTGCTAGGGCGAGGGCACGCCGAACCACCGTGAGTCACTTTCCTCTGCGACGAAGCACTCCTCCTGACATATATGCCCATCAACAGCTGCACGACCAGCGCTGGGCTGTGGTTGAGGACCACGAGTATCATGAACACAGGACCCTGCTATCTTTGCTCGAGCCAGTCAACCACAGCGAGGATGAAACGGACGTCGAAGGCCCCCGCAGGCGATCACGCGCGAACAGGTTCCGGATCGTCCTGTGCGAATGGATGAGTACCGGGCTACGCGACCTTCTCAGATCTTTCGACAAGGAGTACATCGACGACTGGGAGATGTCGCCCAGCAAGCGCAGGAAGGGTGGGAGCGCACCGCGCGAGCGTATCATACCGACGCCTCTGCTCTCTACTCTGGGGACAGCGCCCGTTGGCTTGTGGCGGAATTGTTACAACGAAGCGTGGTTAGCCACGCTCAGACCCCACGACCTCCGCAACCTGCGGATCCAACCTGGCATCTACGATTTCAACTGTCACAAGAGGCGTCATGCAAGTGGTCCAGAGTTCCAGCAAGGCAGCAGCCACGGCTGATCTCTATAACACAGGTGAAGGTTCTTCGTGTAAGTACCATACAACATGCTAATATCTCGTCCAGTGTATGTACAGGAACGACCGGTAGCTTTTTCCCCTCCAGGCGAGGGTTTTTGACGCACCCGGCCGTGTCCGAACATGTATTTATTGCCTCTTTTCCTCTATCAATCGCCGTCCCGGATTGCCTACCTATGCATTACGCAGCGGAGCGTGTTCTCCAACAAAGGTGAGTGCGGTTCTTCGGCTTGCAGGGATCGTGACTGTCTTGAGCACGATGAGCACCCGTGTTTCCTTCTTCCGGGGCCATCCGCGGGCGAGTGCGAGGCTCCCGCCAGGAGACGTCCGGTGGCTCCTGTCGCTGTGCGGCGGCAAGGACTGCGCGGACATCTTGGGGCGCACAGAACTAGGAGGTGTCGTGGCGGCCTCGCGCGCATCTGCAGCGCGAGTTCTGCAGCACGAGTCGGAGCCTGCGAACCTGTTGCACAGAGGCCTCTTGGGCCCTTCTCGCCGTGCAGTGTGGCGGCGAGACTTCGTGCGTCCGTTGTGCCGTGCTCGCCGCGTGGAACGGCGGCGAGGAGAGGATGGACGTATTGCGGAGTGGCGAGACGTAGTCGCCGCGTGAGACGGTGGCGAGGAGCGCTTAGACGTCTTGAGGAGTGGCGAGACGTTAGAGAAGCCTCGTGTTACGGCGGGGAGAGAAGGTGGCGCGTCTCGCGGAGTGGCGGGATGCAGTCGGCGGGATGAGCCTTGTGGAACGGCGGGGAGAGAAGCTGGCGCGTCTCGTCCCGCACTCGGCCTCGTGGAACGGCGTCGAGGGATGTCAGCGCGTCTCGTGGAGTGGCGGGATGCAGTCGGCGGGATGAGCCTTGTGGAACAGCGGGGAGAGAAGCTGGCGCGTCTCGTCCCGCACTCGGCCTCGTGGAACGGCGTCGAGGGATGTCAGCGCGTCTCGTGGAGTGGCGGGTTGCAGTCGGCGGGAGGAGCCTTGTGGAACGGCGGCGAGACCTCGGGAGTCGGTGAGTGGTGCCGTGCTCGTCATGCGGAACGGCGGCGGGGGGCGCGAGCGCCTCGTGGAACGGCGGCGAGACTTTGTCGGTGCGTGGTGTCAAGCTCGTCGTGCAGAACGATGGAGAGGAGAGCGAGCATGGCGTGCGGGGTGGCGGGATGCGGTCGGGAAGCCGAGCCTCGTGGTGTTGCGGTCGCCTCGTGGAACAGTGGCGAGGGGTGTGTCCATTGACTAGTCGGCGCGGTGTATACTGTTTCGGGAAGTTCAGTAGCGCTTCAGGGCTACTCAAGAACTTGTGGCGTGGTGCGTCGGGGCGGGGCGTGCAGGAGAGAAGTGCGATGCAGCCGAAAGCGGTATGGCGCAGCGTGTCGAATTGGGAAGTGGTGTGGCGTGCCGCTAGAAACCTATTTCTCCCAGTCCGAAAATGACACCTTTTACTGGGGTTTCTGGCTCTCGAGAAGGTCACCTTTCTCGTCCCCCTTTCCTGCCTCCGAAAGTTTGACCTTTAGAGCGGAGCTTCACTGTCAGACTAGGCGACCTTTCAAGACCATTTCAATCTCATACCTTGACACCCAATGGGCTACCTTTGTCCACGCTATTTCGTCGCCGGTAATGGCACCCGGGAAGGCGGCCTTATCCCTCGCTTTTGCGGTCCGGAAAATCAGGCGCAAATGATAAGGACTTTTGCAAGAAAGGTAACCTTTCCCGGCAGCATTCTCGTGACGCTGAAAGCTCGTCTGACCGGGAGATTTCTAGTCGCCGTTTAGTACGTCAACTAAGGTCTCCTTTCAAACGCTCTATTAGTCTGACCTTATCTCAAACGAAGGTCACCTATCCGACGCTCTAATCGTCCTGACAAATCTTCACCGCAGGCCACCTCCGGTGAGCATTTCCCCCTGATGTCTCGCAGTCGCTTTTTTGGCTGTGCCCGTCGTGTATGAGCCATATATGTTTCTTCAGCCACTCTGGAGAGGTGTGCAGGTGAGGAACACCTTCTCTGATCTCGCAGTGAGGAGACACGGGCAACGCGAAGTGATCTTTGAGGATATCTGGCAGGTCGTCGTATGTGCTAAGACCCTCGAGTGAGGCCATCAAGCATGCCATAGTTGTATTGACGTCCAGAGAAGCTTCGTCCCGGTCCAGGCTATCATCGTTACAGACGATCGCCGGCCTTTGCTTCAGCTTTCTGGAGTTTGTGCTGCGACTGGCTGTCGAAGGTACTGGTGCTGGCGCGAGCCCGCTCTTTGACTGGGTCGACGCGGCGAAGATCAAGTCGATGGGGGTATGGACGGATTCGTGCATTATGACGATGTCGCCAGTCACGTAGTCGTCGTCATCGGGATCGCATGGGAAGAGGGCGACAGAAGGCTCGGTGCATGATGGGCAAGTCTCGTCGCGACTTGGTGGGGGAGCGGGTGCGCCTGGCATCACGGGCGGTATGGGGAGGACAAGACGAGGACGGGTCGGGTCGCGGTGCGCAACAACATTGAAGACTCGTGATGCCGTATTCCACAGCTTCTCATTCCCATGCCCGCCGTCGAAGTTGACTGAGATGACCACAACGGACCGCCTGGTCGCCGCAGCGCCGGAGGTGCTGTGTTCCGGAATTTGAGGCAAGTATGGAAGCGCTACCCACGGTTGCTCACTGGCATCAGCACTCATCATGACTCATAGCTGGGCATCTTTCCGCCAAAGGACCCTTTACTCTGGTACCTGGACCTCCCTATCTCGGCCGCAAACGTCCACCACTCAGCATCTCGTCTCTGCTTGCTCCTACGAACTTCCTATCCTGCCGCAGCACCTCACACCTGCCTGCACTCGTTCCTCCAGCGGCGGCGCTCATCATTCTCGGCATGTCGGACACAATAGCAATTGCGCCTCTGCCTCATTACTATGCTGCGATACGGATGGACCCCACGGCTATGGCGAAAGACCTCGGACTCGATGATACCGCCGTGGCGGAGGCGGAGATGCTGTCTAAGGAGACGAAGAAGTACCTCGTGTATATGTTCCAGGTAAGTCCTGTCAACCTAGTCTACTCCCCGCAACCTCTGATCTATGTTCATCGTAGCCTGCGGAGCTCCCGCTGCCTACTAGCAGATGGTGTCGCTACGACATCAAGCCTATCGGTACTGCGCTCCGTCCGGCAGACGAATCCCGCGGGATCACACCAGACATGGTCATCCCTATTGCCGAGAACACGCACTACACCGGTGAGCGCAAGCCAGTACATCCCACGCCTCCCTTCCCCTTCCACAACTGCTACCACTGGATCAAGAACGACATGACTGTCCGTGTCCGCGTACACAAGGGCGGCGTGGATCACGCGGGCGCGATTTGCCTGTCTTTGGAGGAGGACTTCGTTCTGAACAAGGGCTTCCGCGCGGACTACAAGCGGATCCATGCGTTCCTCCGGCAGAAGCGCGAAGCGGCCGCACAAGCACCTCTGCCAGCGTCCGCTGCCTCGTTCAGCAGCACCAACCCGCCGCCCGCAACGCTGCCGTCGGAGTCACAGACAGGCAACGAGGTCGACTCCCTCCGTCCCGATGAACTCTCCGAGACCTATCTCCGCATGGCCGAGGAGAGCGGCGTGACGACATCGAGTCCGCCTGAGAGCGATGCAGCGTCGTCCGCTCGCTCTGTCCAGGGTACCGGGAGCTCTGAGTCTTCGAGTTCTCGCACCGACTCCAAGGCTAGCACATCAGCATCGCTTCCCTCGTCGGTTACGTCCATCGACTCCCTCGCCACCGAGGACATCTTCGGGTGGGATCCTGATCCGGCTAACGGACTCATCCCACTGGTTGATGCGTGGCTCGACATCGCGAACCAGTTCCCGGGCGAGGCGGCGATACCGAGTCCGATGGACCTTGAAGAGGAGGCTCGGGCTATCCGTCTGTGAGTAAACTGCTCGTCCGTTGTGTGACGTTCTGGCTGAGCATTCCCAGAATCATCAGGCGCGGGGTTGCGCGACGGGCATTAGCGGAGAAGGCGCAGGCTGCAGCACAACCATTGCAAGACAATTTGCGACTCAAAGAATCGGCTGGTATGGGGGCACCAATACGGCCGGACGGGTACCGAGGTACGATATCTTACCATGGTCACCATTGTACTCGTCTGACCTCGATTCAAGGTGACCGTCAGCATCAGCATTCCCAGTCGAGTTTCTCGCGCAGGTTTCGTTCGATGCTCATGCCCCTTCTGCGATCGCTCTTACAGGCGAAGGACGCAAGCTAGGAAGTCCTGTCCTGTATGTTGCTATCATTATGAATGTTTGATTCGTATGTGGCTCCTGAGCTACGATATCTGTTCTAGTATTTGTGAGTGATCTGCGTTGTTCTGAACTTCCTGTATGTTCCAGCTGTGTCAATATGTACCAAATTGTTGCTGAAACGACCGCGTGTTCGATCTGTAGATGTTCGTGCCGCGCTACCACGTTTCGCACATCTGTCCGTCTGTCATAGTTTCCAGTCTGGACATAACGTTACAAGGGCATCGTACTGTCCAGTGAATGGATACGTATTCACATCGATGTCACTCAGCCTTCTGCCACTCTGTTCCTCAAGCAGAGTCCTTTGATGACTTCCTCAGCGATGTAGGAACAACCCGAGCCATCACCGCCTTCGCGCTTCTCCATCTGGCACCTCTCCGGGATTGAGTATGTTGAGGACTCTTGACCGATACCGCGTGATCCGTGGGTGTGCGTATCTCCTAGAATGTATGTGAGCAAGCAGCCTGGAGGGTCATAAGGCACCTAGCATACCGCGGAGGCAATATCTCGTTCGAGCGAGGCAAAGGACGTTCGTGAGACGGGCTTGACTGACGGGTACGGCGAAGTCCGACTGGAGCCGCTCGGTGCGTTCGTGAGAGTGGAGGACCTAAGGGGTGGACGAGTACGCTGAAGCGGTGAAGATTCAAATGAGCTTTCGTGCGGACATGCATGAAAGGCATTTCTCACCTGTGAGGTCGAGTCACCGAGCGGCTCATCAAGCGTCTCGTATGAAGCTCGATTTGTACATTTATTGACTTTAGCGCACAATCTTCTGATTGAACGGCATCGCCACACTTACTCATAATACAGCACAACTTTAACGGGACTACAGCACAACTTTAACGGGACTACAGCGCAACTCCTTGTCTGTCTGCAGCACAACTCTCGCGCTGTTCTCTCTCGCTATTCGCAGCGCGCAACAAATTGCTCAATCTCTTCTTCCTCACTCTGCAAACTGGCGTCAGGCGAGCTCGTCAATCGGCAATCAATAATTGTCACATTCTTAATGCGTGTTTAATAGATACTAGGTAAGCAAGTGTCATGTCTATGCCCGGCCGGTTCCCAGACCAGCACACGACTCACGCTTACGCCCTCGTCGCTCAGTCTGAACCTATGCCCCTCAGTGCGTCGGTCCGAAGGGCGAGGACGTCTGGGCGTACACCCGGGGAGTCGAGAGGGATGGAGAGAGAGGAGGAAGAGTGAGAGGATAAGTGAGGCGGAAGGTCGAGTAGTGGGGTCTTGTGGATAGCGCAGAAGTCGAATCGAACGCGTTTGAACCCGTTCTAGGGTTGAACGATAGAGTGTGCGAGGTGGAGGGTCGATAGCGCGGCGATAGACGTCGAGACGAGGGCGAGGAGACGAGTGATGAACGTCGAGGAACGAGAGTCGACGAGCTTGAGGAACTGTGGCGTCGCGTTAGGCGAAAGAGGCTTCGCATACTGCAAGAGCAGCAGCAGCTTGAGCTTGAGCGACGTCCAAGTCAGCGAGGGCGGCTTCCTGTGAGCAGATGGTCGCGTCTCGTGCGCAGCGATCGTCGCATCACGATCAGCCAGCGTTGTTTCGAGCGCAGAGATCTTGATGTCGCCTTGTTCGAGGTTTTGTAGCGGGGTGTCCTCGAAGTCTGCCGCCAGCTGGTGGCGAGCACGCAGGGCGGCGTCGCAAGAGTCGCGCAGCTGGTCGCGCTCCTCGCTGGTGGAGCGCTGGGCTGCATGACAGAGCTCGAGCGAGGCAGATTGCTCCTCATGCTGAGCGCGGAGCTGCACGAGGGACTGCTTCTTGGAGTGCATGTAGTTCAGCGCGGAGTCGAATTCCGAGATGTGGCAGGTTAAGTTGCGAACTCAGCCCCATGCATTGTGCATCAGTCCGTATCCTCACGCTTGCTCCCGGACAGACGGCGAATTGACTCCTTCGACCCGCTGTCGAGTTATCCGGCCGGCGTGTGGTAAACCTGAGTCTGGACCCGGAAGATATCCTGCGCACGACTGGTCCTTAGCTCACTGGTGAGCATCCCCGTGCTTCCTGCCTTCGCTCGGACTCCTGCACTCACCTTCACAGCTTGATGTCCTAGTCCTAACGTGGCACGACTCGAACAGGGATGGTGGTCCAGTATTCGCCCTGCGCGGCGACGTTGTTGTCCCGAAACAGAGTTCTACGCACATAGAGTCAGCTGTGTTTCTAGGCGTTGCCTGAGACTGACGTATTCACCTGGTGGAAGCAGGACAAAACACGCGATTGGGTAGCGCGACGGTATCGCTCCGAGATGGTACATATATCGCGCGGTTCGCGCGTGTTGTGCGCGTCGAACAAGCCCCGTTTCGCAAAGATGCGATGAGTGGCCAAGGAGTTATGGTTGCATTGCTCCTGGGCGCGGCAGAGAGCTTGTCTATGCGTCCCTCTCAGGTCAGGTATAGTCAAGAGCGAAGAATGGGACATACACGATAGCTCCCGCCAGCTCCTCCTCAGCCTTCTCCTTCCATACCAGCTTCTCCTCGGCCTTCCCTGTTCCAGTACAACGTCTTCGCTACCTTCCAGTCCTTCGGGTCAGACTTCGTGCTCGCGGTAGTGCAGTCTTAGCATGGCCTGTTGCTACCAGTTTTAAACGCCAGTAAGCAGGTGGAAAACTGGAGAGTAGGTCGCATATTGTGAGAGGGGCAAAGTTTGGCGTGTGCGCAAGCAGTCATGGTGGTCGAGATAAGAGGTCCGAGTCAGGCGTGACATTGTAGAGACGCCAGCTGGGCGCTTCCTCTAGTGTGTCTTGGATCCCGGCTTATAGGCGTGGCTTAACCCAGTAAGGTCCAGAAACTAGCGGGATAACACCAGATAGACACAATGAAATGGCTGAGCTACGGATTACTTACCGCGCTGTAAGAAAACTCGGTCAATCTGCAGAGTAAGGGGTCACGTAACAGGCGCGTCCAGTCACATAGTGTGACCCGCAGAGCAGGACGTGTCGAGAGGACTTGAACTCCCTGCCTTTGCAGCTCTTGACTTACGCTCACGTTCCGTGCTCTTCCTGCCGCTTTACTCCACACACTCCTATGCCCGAGTATGCGGAAGTCTTCGCGTGTGCACACACGATCAGGCGTTGGTTTGACAAGCAGAAGACAGCCGGGGTCAACCTGCAGCTGCAGGGAATCTGGATCGACGCGACCGACAAGGAGCGCAAGGTTGCCCCTCCGGGAAGCGATGCTGCGGAAGGCTTGGTATACAAAATTGATGCTTTCTGCGACAAGAAGCGCGGTTCCCGAAGTGCGCAGAAACCGGTATGGCCTCACGATTCGGATGGGAAGCCCCTTCAGGAGGAGGAGGTGTATGAGCTCGTGCTGAGCGAGGTGACGAGTACGCCACGGACGGTTGGACTTCATTTTGGCTGGGTAGGGCTCCAGGTAAGTTATCATTCGTTTGTTTTCGAACAATTCATACCTCCATCCTCCATATTCGCTCGGTTTCAAGTTGCTGCCGCTCTCCTCACCCGGATGCACATGCACATCCTCACTCTCCTTTACTCCTGTCCCTCTAGGTCCATCTGCAAACGCACTGTACAGCTCAAGTCTTTACTCATGAGCAATTCCACGACGAGGTTCGCCGGGTTGATTGCAAGGTATGGAAACTCAGATCATGTATGACCCATCGGTACAGTGGTACTGAATCGTTCGCCGTTCAGAAGCGAGGCTTCCGTATCCCTCTGGCCCTCGATTTTGGGGCCAATATCGTTACGTTCACATCTCTCGACAACCTATGCACAGTGAGGTCCACCCTTCTGCGTGTGACGAGCTCTGATCCGAGTCTCGCTCTACAGCCCATGTGGTACAAGCACGCCGTTGACGACAGCCACAGGGTGTACATTGACGTATTCAAGGCACGTCTCCCGTTCCTGACCGGAGTCGCGGAGTACGTCCGCAGCTTGTTCTTTGCGAAGAACCCGAAGACAGGCAAGTGGAAGCTTCGAAAAACTCCCGCTGCCGCGAACGCGCTTGCCACCACCGTCATCCGAGAGGCATTGAAGTCTGTATTTGGCGGCGTCGGGGTCTATACAGTCTTGGAGATCTTCTACCGAGCCGGTGAGTAGTTAGTTTGCAAAGTCCTTTGGTGACACATTCTAACTCTGCGCACGCTCGCGCTCGCGCTTCCTCCGATAGGCTTATCTCCATTTCATACTGCTGCAGAAGTATTTATGTGCGCGTCCAGAACCGCCAGGCTCTGCGAAGCATTCTGGACACTTGCATATGAGGTCAATACAGAACTGAGGTGAGTATGCGGCGATCTCAGTACATCCCTCTACTCACCGGCTTCCAGGCAGTTCCTCGAAGCGAACTACTTTGGCTATGTTCTGGCACCAACACCGGAGGAGCGACTGCGGTATTCATACCGGCTGCATGTGTTTGGCAAGAGACGCACGAAGCTATCGATTCGTATGAAAGACCTGTGGTTGGAGCACGAGGCAAGAGACACGTACTATGTCATGTTTAGTATCCTCACGCATACATTTTACATTTCAGAGGATCTTGGAGGCTTACGCCGCAGATGGCTGCGGAAGCGCTATCCGTACTTCCGACATTGGGTTGTACGACGTCTTCGAACCAACTCTGATCAAGGCAGCACTCACAAAGCCGCTCAACCTGGGGCATCTCATCTTCGGTGAAGCCGAATGGGCCGCGCTGAGCGGAACGGAGGCTCCATCCATGGTCGATCCCCTCACAGCTGTATTTCACGAGGTATGGAGTGCAGGCAAGTATCACGTTCTATTCCTTGGAACCCACACTGACTCTTGTCTGTTGGCAGGGAAGGCGCGTACCTTGACTAACCTCAAAGTCGCAGCATATTACGAGGAGGGATTGTTCCTGCATAGTAGGGAGCTGGAGCGTAGATGGGTGCATACCCGTCTCTATCGGCCTCTGGGAAGTCAGAAGGCGGTATGGTGCATTACAAGCCAGTTCCCTCCTGCACTTGTCCCTCCGCATCTGAGGTATGTCCGATCTATCCTTTGACCTGTAGTAGCAATCACTTATATTCAATGCAGTACGAAGGCGGGTGCGAAGTGGGGTAGTCAGCCGGGCTTCATTCTAGCAGATGCAGACGAGCGTGATAAGGAGACGTTCGAACATGTCATCCACAATACGCGCTCTGTGGTGGTGGACCTCTCGAGTTTTGCGGAATTGGTCGGCTGCACTTCCGAGGTGGAGCCGCCAATGTGCAAGCGAAGTTCTCCGGGAACCACAAGCAAATGAAATACAAGTGCGTGCATGCTGTATTTCCTTTGAGCAAGCGAACCTCAACTGACGTAGGTCCTACCACCGTGACGTCTCTGCAATGTCTAGATTGGCGGTGTGCGCTGCAAGTCCGGTCTTGTCCGAGGCTGAAGCACGTCGCGAGAATGCGTCCAATCTCCGCAAGATTCAGGGTCGTCACAAGGACGGCGCAAGTAAGGCGGCATCGAACAAGGCTAGCTGCTCAGGCGGGTGGCACAAACGGGGCGAGGAGTCCGTGGCGAAGGATGAGCGCCCTGGTAAGCGTCGCAGGCTTTCGGAGGATGCGAAGATGGCTCTGGCTCAGATGTATCAGGAAGCATAACGATTCACTCCATCCTACTCCACTGTCCCTACTCCACTGTCGGTATGCACGCACGACGCTACATGGCGGTACTACATGAACTGCAAAGTGCCGTGACGCCACATCTCCCGTGCTCCTCACCCGACAAGCGCATGCAAGGCTTTCTCGACAATCACATCCTCGTGCGTCATGATCCCAGCCTGTCGAAAACGCTGTATCATCCGCTCCTTGCAGGCAGGATGGACGTCATTGATCTCGACCCTACCCAGGAGTGCCAGCACCTCATGTCCGGGCAACGCGTCCTCGGGATGCATCAGGTGTGACGCGACCTTGTATCGCCACTCCCGCTTCCAGCCCAGTTCGCAGTCCAGGCGATCCGGACACGTGGAGGCGTGCTGCACAGGAGGGATGGTGTAGGCGATTGAGCGACGGTGAGCGTCGATTCGAAACCGGGTGTCAACGAGGGTATGATACAGGGGGAGCTGCATGCGTTCCACCTCCTCCAAGGTTGGGAGGCACGCCGCCGTGGAGGCAACAAGTGCCTTGAAGCCGTCGTGTGCCCAGGTCTGGATACCATGGCGAACACCGAGAACATACTTGCTGACTGCACTGAAAGTAGGAAGCCTGTCAAGCGCCTCCTGGGCGGCTCGCTGGGCGGCCTCATACTGGAAGAAGTGACCGAGCCGCAGAAGGGCGGTGAGCGCAACCTCGTCCGTGGGAAGGATGCTTCATGCCGACCATCAGTATGTTACCATATGTTGAAACTATCTCACTCACTGACGGATCTGGAAGTCTAGAAACCAGTCGAACTCTTCGCATGTAATGTCTGGGATTACAACCGGGTGCGAGTCACTTAATCCTTCTTGCAGATCTTCTGGACGAACTGATAGCATCGTGTCGAAGCAGCCGGAATCCAGAACGAGGTACGAACGGTGCAGGCGATAGAGCATATTGCTTGCCGATAACTGTAAGCCGAATTGGTGAGCAGGTGAGCGTCCTTGTGAACGATTCATGAAGTACGCACCAGAATGACAATATTTCCATCGGAGAAATAGTAGGTGGGATGATGTTGAGGAGAGGAGAAGCGACAATGAGTAACAGGAGCAACAGGAGGCCCGTCATCCGTGACCATACGCTCTGCACTGGCAGCAGAGTCCGGGGACAACACAGACGACTCCGAGTCCCGCATGGAAGAGTGCAGGATGGCAAGCACCAGTCTCGAGGGCGATTCTGTGCAGATTTTTATATGGTATGTGCTCCCGATCCACGTGCCTGTCGTGTTCTCGCTGCTGCGGCGACATTATGTCATGATTATTGACGCGCTTACCACGTACCTCCTCAGCCGTCTTCTACTCCCGTCAAACTCTAAGCTTGCAACCATGGACATTTCTGCACGCCCACTTCATCTCCCGCCGCTGCCCAGCCAGTATGAGGGTCAGCAGTGGCCTGCCTCAGTCGGTACTGCGTATGCTGCCATCCAGGACGCCTATGATCGCGCAGCGCAGCTGTTACGCCTCGAGGACGGTGATCCAATCCGCTTACGCATCCACTCTGAACGCATATCTCTCCGCACTCGCCCTGTCCTCCAGGCACTCGGTAACACGCTGGGGCGTCCTGACTGGACAGCAGCATGCTCAGATGCGTTCGCGTCTCTTGTTGAGGAGCTGGATCAGGCCGCGATCAACGCAGACCAAGTGTACGTGTACATCTCCTCACGTACAGCGTACATCACTGACACGTCCTCAGCCGTCAGGACGTCCTCCGGAAGCCGCATGTGGTGGCTATCCTACGCACCGGGGAACGAGGCAGGCCTGCGTTGTGGATAGAGCCAGAAGTTCTCCGAGAGGCGACCAGCGCGAAGCGTAAAATTACGCTAACCGCGCTAGCGAATGCGCTCGGGGTTCACCGTCATACACTTCGTAAGCAGCTCGAGCTCCAGAACATTCCCAAACCCTCTACCTACTCCCCCATCACCGATGATGACCTCGATGAACTCCTTCGTGCATACAAGGAGCTCAAGCCGCTTTCTGGATACCGTTACGCCATCGGATTCCTGAGCAGGCATGGTCTTCGCGTGCAGCGCGATCGTGTCAAGGCATCCCTGCGCCGCATAGACGGACTCCGACAGATCATGCGCAACCACAAGACTATTGACCGACGCGTCTACTCTGTCCCTTATCCCAACTATCTGTGGCATATTGACGGACACCACAAGCTCATTCGGTGGGGCATCGTCATACATGGAGGTGCGGATGGCTATGATCGTATGGTCAGCACAGTGTACTGCAATCTGCGTAAGATACAAGCTCAATTCTTTGACTAGATGCTTATGATACGCGCAAATACGAACAACTTGGCATCCACCGTCCACGAGCTGTTCCTAGAAGCAGTTGACATATATGGTACTCCGTCGCGTGTTCGAGGAGATCGAGGAGGGGAGAACATGGAGGTCGCAGTGTGGATGATCACGCACCGTGGTCCAAATCGTGCTTCGTTCATGTGGGGAAGGTGAGTCAGTCTTCAAGTCGTCACTCCGAGCTTCCATACTCATATTGTGTGATAGCTCCACCCGGAACACCCGTATTGAGCGTATGTGGGTTGAGGTTGGCACGCAGTTCGCTCTCAGATGGCGGGCTTTCTTCACCCGGCTGGAGCGTCGACACAGGCTCGTTCCTGAGGAGCCCGGACACCTTTGGCTCTTACATATGCTCTTCCTCGATGACATCAATGCAGACTGTCGCGCTTTCCAACACGAATGGAACCACCATCCTATATCTGGTATCGCCAAGAACCAGACACCAGCAGTAAGTGCGCATACAACGTTCTGACTGAACACATTCTGATGATTACTGGTTAGGATATGCGCCTACTCTCCGACCTCACACAAGGATACCCCCGGGTGATGATCTCAATGACATCCATCCTAATCTCCTCAGCCGGTACTACGGTGCAGAGGGCCGCAAACGTCGTCTGCAGCCAGGCCAGACAGGTGCAGGACATTATGAAGAGGACCCTTCTGAGGAGGAGTCGGAACTCGATGCATCGAACGAGTCCGATTCAGAGCCTAATCACTCATCCGAGTCTCCCTCTTCCAGTTCCGACTCAGAGTCAGATTCTATGCATTCTCTGTCGACTTCGGACGACAACTCGGAGGACAGCACTGAGGATTTGGACGATCATGTCGCTGCAGATCAACAACGCCATGTCCGACACGCTCCCATCCCCGTTCCGTCGAGCAACTCTCCGTTTTCCCAAGAGAACGAGCAGATCTTCGTGCAGTGTCTGCATGCAGCGCGTGCAGAGGAGCTTGTACCGGAGGGGTACGGACTCACTGAGGCGGAGTGGGGTAATGTATTCTATGGGGATGATGAGGAGATATCGTTGGGGCGAAGCGGTAAGAAGGCGGTGGTTGAACTCCCATTCAGTGTATGGTTCCGGCGAGCGGTCGAGTGGGCACAAGCTTTGCAGATTATGTCTCAGTTACTCATGCTACAGAACGGCGATATTTAGACCCTTCTACATACTGACATCTCAGTTGCAGAGTTCCGTCTGGGCGCAGAGGCGGCGGGGCAAATTGTGTGGCAGTGGTCGCCAAGTCCGGTGATTGAGAGCAAAGGTGAAGAAGGTGAAGATCTTCGCTTAACTTGTAGCCCATAGCCTGACTGCCAGCAGCGCCCTCGCTTCCTCTTTCCTCTGCCCACTACCTCCTCTCCCCCTCCAAGTTTCTGGCGGGTGAGCTGGCGTGTGTCGTCGCCATGTCGCTCCAATGCCGTGCCTACAACGAGGACGGGACTCTCTGCGGTTGCTCCGACTGCAGTTCTGTCAAGAAGGGCAAGTGTCGGAAGTGCGGTCACCGTGCAGATCGTCATACCATTGCCGCTCCTCTCGCCATGCCGCCTCTCGCCGCCCCTCTCGCCGCCCCTCTTGCTGCTCCTCTCACTGCTGCTCCCGCTTTGGCTGCCGCTCCCGTACTCGCCGCTCCAGCCCAGTCAGCAAACCAGCGAATCTCTGACCTGGTTGGAAAGTACTCCACCACCCGTTCCATTGTCTCCGACTGCAGGGCTCGGGAGGAAGCATCGGCGGGGTTCCGACCCAACCGTTCCACTTCAGCCCCTATGGCCGCGAGTTCCTCCCATGCAATCACAGGTACCCGCAGGGTGCAGTCTGGCGGTGCTAGCCAGGTATGTTGTACTGCCTCCATCATGTCCGATCGTTGCTTATCCCTTACCTTGTCTAGTCTAGCAAGGGTCGCGGCAGAGGTTCATCCAAGCCTACAGTAGAGAAGCTCAGTACCGTTGGCACGGTCATATTTATTCCACTTGGGGTGTATGAGGATACAGTGAGTTTCTCTGATCCCCGTTCATCTGCTTCTCCCTTCTTGGTACCTCTATACGCCTCAGCTCAGAGATCCATCTCTAATCATGCATCACGTCTAGACCAAGCTCGTTGCTGGAAGACCAACCCTTGAGCTTGTACAGACAGTGTACTTCTCCAGTGTGGACCGCGAGCTGTGGCGACAAGCACCAGATGCTGGCAGAGTGATACATCAACTACTCTAGTTAGAGTCCATCGCTGATCCATCCCCCACTCTAGTCAGAAACACCCTGATACATCGATAGACTCTAATTAGAGTACAATGTAACGCAGCGGTGCTCCTGCGCGCATTTCCCCTTGCGCGTATGTTGTCGGTTGTCAGCGAGAACATACGGTATTCCCCTTCTGGCCGCCCTTGCGCAGGCTCCCCAATCGGGCGGGTTATTGCAGCTCCGCTGCACCCAGGCGCACGTAGCTTTCCAGCCGCCTATATCGGGCGGGTACAAGCATATCGGGCGGGTGCAATCCGCGCGGCCATATATGGGTTCCGAAAACATACCCACGACATATCCATCCCAATTGGTCGGGGCTCTTGCGACCACCCGTATGCGCCCGCGACCACGGCATAGGATAGCACTCACCTAACAGTGTGAATCGCGATGGTGTGGTTGTCTCATCGGGGCCCCGGGAGGTGCCGGGAAGAGCCTGCGTGCGGGAGCGGCCCCGAGAGCGGGCTCGCCGCCGCAGGAAGCTACCCCGCGATGGGGTAGAATCGGTGTGCGCTGGTTACGCTTATAGCCCCACTACCTCGGGTAATGGCGCGGTACAGGCTCGCGGAGGTGGGCTGGCTACGGGTGGCCCGGGGTTGGGCGACATGGGCGCTTTGGGCAGCAGCGCGGCAGGGCACGGGCAGGCGACGATCGGGAAGTAGGCAGCGTATGTACTCGCGTTGGAGCAGCAAGGGTGTACACGCACCTATCAAAAGGCGCGAAGGAGGCTGGAGGAGTGCATCGAGGCATGCAAACAGGTGCAGGCTTGACCGCCACCGCGTACCGGGGGGTCGCGCCCAGGGCGGCTCGCGTCGCACGGATGCTGCTTGCATACCGGGGCATAGGGACCCATGGGATTCGAGTACTATGCCAAGGCCTGTTACGTCTGCGCGTGCGGTGCGGGATGGGGGTGGGTGCAGTGGGTGCAGCAGCGCGGCTGGACAGGGTTGCACGGCAGGGCGGGCGCACGGGCGCCGCTCGGGTGGCAAGTTACGTAGCCCCAGTAGATACACGCAGTGAGCCCACGTAGAGGAGATGGGCGAGTGTCGGGCATGGGCAGCATGGGCAGCTAGCCGCCGAACCGCAATCACCGGGAATCCTGGCATGCGGTTGCACCACGATCGGGGTGCGTGCCACTCGGGTTGCATGTTGTGCAGCCCCAGCAGATATACGGAGCGAGCGCGCGTAGAGGACATGGGCAGGTGTCGAGCACGAGCATCTGGCAGCTGAACCAGAATTACTGGGAACACTGGCACGCGGTTGCACCGCGGAGGCCTCTAGAGTGGACGTTATCGTGGTCACACATCACAGTGCATATGTCGAACGTAACCCACGTCTCAGACGGGGGCTGGTAGGGGTCCAGGGGAATGTACAGAATAACGGGGGATTGGGGTGCTTACCATCTGCATTCTGAGCTCTCCGTCACAAATACCACACCCACTCTCCTCCCTCTAGCCAGTGGCCATCCCCACAGCCTGTCTCTAGACAGTTATGCGCCTGTCCAGGCACGTTGAGGGGTTGTTATTGCCACAGAGATATTCGGAGGCGAGGCGTGGAGGCGTTGAAAGTCGCGTCTCCCAGTGATTACAGAGCAGGACTGTTGCGCAGTTGGAGGTGTTCACAGCATAGTTGTAGTGCCCCCAGAGTGTTTCAGAAGTTGCGAATGAAGCAGAGTGGTCAGACAAAGCAAGGCCGCACGGGCTAAGAGAGCGTGTAATGCGAAGTCGTGAGCGCCCGAGAGTAGCCAGAAACGTGAAGTCGAGACGTGCGTCTCGCGGTGGCGGTGATGCAGTCACCTGACTCCTCAGGCCTGAAAACGCGAAGTCCAGCATCGACATGGCGCACACTAATGTCCTGCATGTGGGGTACCGCAACATCGTTAATATGACCAATTTCTGACCAAGAACTAGTTACATTGAGAGTAAGTGGATTGAGGGGAGGAGATACACTGTCAAGAACACGATCTACGGTGGCACAGAATCTAAAGTAGGGACAGAATCGTCATCAGGAGCATCAAGGAGCCTCGGCATGGTCGTTGGCACTGGAGGCATCGGCATCAGCCCCTTCTTCGGAAGGGGCGAGAGACTCCAGATCAGGGATGGGGGTGTCGTCATCGTTGGTTCCTAGACACACCCACATCTTGACATACCGCCATGACTTCTCGCAGTAGGCGCGCATCGACTCGCGCATCGCCGCGTGCCGGCGCGCATACGCGTTGGCCCCTTCACGATAGTCAGGCTGTTCGACAAAGGTCTGGTCAATGAGGCTTGACCAATGAGCCGCTGCCCACTGGTGATATGCCATTGTGCGACGCATCTCCTCCTGCAGCAACTCGACCTCCTCAGACCAACACATCGCACGCGCGCGAGACTTGCACCATTCGACGCGAAGCGCTACGAGAAAAATCAGCTGAAAGCACAAAGAGAGGCGACACATACGCCATGGACGTACACTCTGTGAGACTATGTTGCACGGTGGCGGGAGCATCCGGGGGGTCGGGTGATGCGGTCGCCTTCCATATCCATGACATCTTGCGGCGACCCTCCGACTCCCCGTCCTCTGCCTCCGTGACGTGTCTGATGTCGGCCTGGAGTAGCGGTTGCAGGCGCGACTGCCAGTCCGTCTTGACGAGAGGAACTGCGAGGGCCTTAAGTGCGCCATACGCGGCCCGGTAACGCTCGGCATCGCCATCGATCTTAGCATCGACAGTCTTGATGATGGTGTGGGAGCGCGTGTTGGCGCGTTGACCGCGAGCGAAACGATCCTTGAACTTGTAAAGATGAGCTCGGACTTCCAGGTGGCCGCGGAGGTCCCCAAGCGCGTCGAAGGCTTGCGCGTAGCGGAGGCGCCACTCGAGGTCTAGTAGAGGGCGATCACTGAGAGTCGTGGCGGCAGAGGGAAGCAGGAGAGGCATGTTGTAGGCGAGGGATGCGTCTTCATTGGCCGCGAGAAATCTGGCGCGCTGCGCAGCGACACCGGGCATGTACAACTGTTGAACTTGCACCCAGCTGTCGATGCGTCGACGGAGGAGGTTCTGGCGCTCCAAGATCTTGGCGCGTTGAATATCTGTGGCATGCTGGCCGAGCGCAGACGCGTCGACCTTCAAGCGGCGCCTAGATGTATGTGAGTCGGGCACCAATCAACGGCAGCAGGGGTACGCACTGGTGCTCTTCAAGCTCAATCCCCGAGATGACAATCCCGCTCGCCGAGCACTTCTCGTGCAGCACGCTTGCCGTCCCGGCCTTGAGGGCAGCCGCGTCCTCCGCCGCCATCTGCTTCTTGATTGCCGCCTGTGTGATTGCTAATGGATTCAGGAAGTCAGCCAACGGGCGGTCGCAGACGTCGCGCGGAGACTTACAGGGCCTCTTGATAAAGAAGGGGTTAGGGTTCGAGCTGTCGGCTTCCCAGGCTTCGACGACCTCCTTCCAGACTGCAGTGCTTGAGGCCGGAAGTGCCTTGTCGTACTGTCGGAAAGAGGCAGCCTGCGCGTTCCGTTCAGGCACTGCCTTCTTGATGGCGTTGAGCAAACGGGAGGCTGGGCGAGGGATCAGTAGGATGGACGTGGCCGTCGATGGTATGAGGACTTACGAAGACTTGTGACCTTGTTCCAGTTTTGGCCGCCGAAGATGTCGTCGACGTAGTCGCGGCGGGACCCGGGCCCCATCTCCTTGGTGACGGCGGCGGCACCGTTGGACCGGGACCAGAGACGTTCGACGCCCTCGCAATCGGAGCAGCCGCAGCCGCGGAGGTAACGCAAGTTGTAGTCGGCCAGGCACTGCTCGCGATGAGCATTGATATGAAACTTGGGGATTGCCCACGTGAACTCCTGCGTGGGCTCGTCCCAGCCGTACTTGGCGAACCGGGCCAAGAAGTTCTTGGAGTAGATGCAGGCGACGTCGTATGATACCTTGACCTTATTCGGAGCGTTCTGGTGGAGGGATGATCTCAGGACGTAGTCCGAATTGACCTGTCTATGAACGCCCGTGACAGGCATCAGCACGGGACGAGGATGCAGTATTAGCTAGGCACTGACCGTTCGCCTTTCTGTAAGTCGCCCGTGGAGCATGGGCGTTTCATCTCATGACGCGCACAGTCCACGCTGACGACGCCCGTGGAGGCGAGGTGCACGGCGCCCTTGAGCGTCGCTAGGTTGACGGCATCGTGGTTGTTGCAATGATTGCTCGTTGTCATCGGCAGCTTGTCGAACGCAGTGAGGTGAGCTTTGTAGGCTTGCTCCTCGACAATGTACGCGCTTCCTTTGTTCAAGTCAGGGTCCACGTCATCGGAAGAGACGTTCTTGCGCCTCAGCCGGAAATTCGCGTCCATCGCGAGAAACAGGCAGTAAAGCCAACTACAGAAGCGCGTTAGTAGGGCGTACGTTGCGCATCGAGGGTGAAGAAGCTGACCTCTTGCTCTCCGGGGCATCCTGCCACCCGTCGGGGAGGTTCTTACCAGGCAACGGGCATGCTGGACATTCAACCGCGCACGAACCCTCCCGAGTACCGGCGAGACCATCGGGGTCATTGCCGCGACCGCCGCGCTTCATCAGCTTGAGATGGCGCCACTCCCGAGTGATGGTCAAGAAGGATGGGTAACGATCCTGTACAGCCGCAGACTGCAGTAAGCATCAATGAGTCCGCGATCATGCGTGGAAGCACGAACCTTCGGCGTGCGGGTGCCCGTGTTGTCCGTGCGACGGGCCAGCGACGAGTAGTACTCAAACGCGGACACCTTGGCCTGGATAGAGAGCTGGTGGAACGACTCGAGCAGGCGGAAGGTGGCGGCAGTCTTGGGGTTAACGCTTGTGGCAGGGAACCAGCGCGCGCGCAGGAGCTGGACGTGGGATGGGAGGGCGTCCTCGCAGCCACAGAAGTCGACGCCCACTTCATGGATGCCGAAGATGTCCATCAGGACGAAGTCGTCGCCCCAGGCTTGTTGAGGGCAGATACAGGACTCCCCCGGCTGATGACCGAGCTGCACGCGGAGACCGAGAGACTTGAGCGTCACAGGCGAGAAGTGACCGTCCCGCCAGCGCTGAGAAGGGCATTAGCAAATTGTATACGTGGACGCGCTGAAGCAGTGACTTACTTTGATTCGATGGACAGGATGGGCCCGATGAGACGAGACGATGCAAGTCCTGCAATACAGGCGCACGTCCGAGCAGTCCTCACATCGGTAGATAGCGAAGGCGTCCTTCTGGCCACACGAACAGATCTCTGCGGTATACGCTCCGCGGCCTTCGAGCCGCAAGAGTTCATTGAGATACACGCCAACTTCCTTGAGCCATTGCAGGAGCGGGCGATCCTGAAGTAGCATGCATATGTTAGAGGGCGTACTCAACAGCGTCATAGAAGGGAGCACTACGTACCCCGGCTGTGCGTTTGCGCGGCTCCTTCCCGGACTGCTCGTACTGGTGGTACAGGTAGTTGATATCGTCGGGTGCGGAGGTGAGATTGTGCAGTGACGGCAGCTCGGTGGGAGGCGGGGAAGTGAACCGTGGGGGATCGGACGCAGCGCGAGGACGTTTCTGCGGGGAGGAGGGGAGGTCATAGTGGGAAGTGTGTGTGGAGGTGCGAGTCGGCCGACACACGCGGTCGACGTGAGTGTGCTTTTCAGTGCGTACAGAACGTTGGGGAGGGGCGGGTTGGATGTTCTCCTCGTCGGAGGAGAATGTGTGATGCTCGACGACGGCCGGTCGACCCTTCTTGCGCTTACCCATGACGAACCGCTGGAGGGCGGAAAGCCATCGCGGGGGCATGGCGGGTGATGAAGAGGGATGGCGATGGCGATTGCAGGCCAATGCTCGCAGGCTTGGACGATGGGGCACTTCGTTGATTGCAGGGAATCGCCTGGCCGCTGGCGCGCAACGCGACGCGTGGCCTGCCGCGGCGTGCAACGCGACGTGTGGCCCGCCGTGGCGTGTAGGCAGTGCACCGGTGGAGGAAACCTGATACTCATCAGGTGTAATTGTGAAACACGGGGGCGGGAGACTTACAGGTTGGGCCAACCACTCGGCCAGCATCGCACTGGAATGTTCGTGCCGGACGCTTCGGAGGCAGCTACGACAGGTGCATCCGTGCTTCTGCCCTGTCCTATTTACCGGAGAATGTGAATCACCTCTCGAGCGCAACCTGAACGAGAGGCAATCTCACCTCCTTCACATAAATTGCAACCTCGAGGCGTCGGTGGGCGGGACAGCACCGCGGAGATCGATGCTACGGTGTATGCCCGTCGACTGTTCGAGTATATTGAGGAGCCAGGTGAATGTAGGAGGGTGCGGGACCTGCCTGAGCAGGATAGATGAGTCGGACACGTCGGCGAGTGCACTTGCGGGAGGCCGAATGAGGAGTTCTATCGACCTGGTTCACACAACGCGCGCCGCGCCACGCGGTGAATGAGTATGGTCATTCCTCTGGCGAAACCACTGCTTACCTAGACAGATCTGCGCAGCCTCAGGCTCCCTGGCGTCATGTTTGCTTCCGCCGCTCAGATGGGTCTGTTCCTGGGGCCGTCACCGTGTCTCAGACCACACCGCCCGACCGTGGACACCACGACATACCATTGAGAATCGAGATGCGCCGGACCACATATTGCGAGCAGAGTATGTTGCATCATCAACGGAGGGAGGATGGACTGGCTGGAAGGGATTGTAGTGCGTGTTGGAGGTCCGAGGATGAGACCGAGGAGAGAACATGGCGGTGACATGGCATGTCGTGGGCATCGGGTTCCCAAGATGGACAGTGCAAGCGCGCGCGTCGCCAGGGCGCTCCGGCGTCGATCCTGCTCGCCAGCCAATCAGAGCCTCGATATGCTCTCTCCTGATGTTCCTCTCGAACATAGAATACACTAAATCTTGCGACATACGCCTGTGGAGAGGCATTTGAATGTATCATAGTCATCCCCAACAGTATCTTCGACGAATGTGCACATTAAGACGATCACCGAATGTATCGCACAGTGCAGCGACGCAAGATATGCCGCAACCACTCAAAGCATACATGGGATACCCTACCGGCCAAACGGTGCACAACTTGGGTTACTTTGGTGCGTCCGTCCGCTCAAAATTCTTTGAGCGGACAATTACAACGGTGTGATATGCGCAAACGATACGATCAATATCGGCTATGATCACAAACACGGCGAGAGTCGCGAGACATGTGCGCGGTGGATAGGGAAGGCGTTATGTGCGAAGTACTACCGAGCCTCCGACTTGAACAAATGTTCAGTATCTGTAACGAACCGCTGCCACGGTAACTTGGATGCCTTGTACGCTGCCACATAAGCCTGAAGACCGTCCTTCGTGCGAAACTCCCATTCCTCCACCAACAAACATATCAACTTCGCGCCCCAATCCAAAGCAACGTCACGAACGTATGCCTCTCCTTCCTCAGCATCATCCGGGGAGTCTTTGAGGGCGATCCAACCGGCAACCCGCTTGTACACCTCAACTGTGACCTCACGATGAAGCCCTGAAGCGGGCACGGTAGTCCACCGCGCAGCCCGGGCCTTGTGGTCCTTCAGCATCATCCACCACTGGTACGAACCGAGCACAGCGGCCCGAGTCTCCCAAACCCTGCCTATACTCCTCGTAGTCGGCCACGGCATAGAGTCTAGCAGGTACGAGGGTGGTTGGAAGCAACGGTACCGTGGAGCCACCCAGAGCAACGGGCCATACTCCTGGACGGCGAGACATGGGCGTAGCGTCTTCTTCCCGCGCGCTGTGATTGCTGGCGGTATGGTGACATCGAGCATGGCAAGAGTGCGCTCTGCTGCTCTCTGCTCCATGTGGCGGGCGTAGTAACGTTGATTAGCCAGGGACTTGGTCGCTCTACCGCTAATTCGCCATGACAGGTTAATCGAAAGGATGAGCTCCGAAAAAGGCAGGCCACACCTCTCCGAGCGGCGGTATGCCGCAGCTTGGCTCCTTTTGGCCGCACGCTTCTCGTCAGCAGTGAAGTATTTAGCGCGGCGGCCCATGGTGAGGTACGACAGGCGAGACGAGGGGAGGCACATGGGAGCCCAGAGCCATGCCTGCGTATATAGCACAATAACAATGCATTAGCGCATACGCGCGGTACCGAATGCAGCAAGCGTGCTACTGAACTTAAGGCCACATGGCGGGGATGGAAGGTCCGATGGCAACGGCGACTCGCGCCGTGCCAGACATGCGTGAGAGGGGTGGAGTCGGGGATCAGAGCACGATAATCTGGGGTTTATATCGTATGTGAGCAGGGAGTCCGAGTCGGAGCCACAAAACACGAGAGCAGACAGTTATGCGATGATATGCTAGGCAAGAAGTATGGCGGAGGCAGGACACGACACGCAGGATCGACAAGACCGTATACGACAAGGTTTTTATGAGATATGTGAGATCGGAGAGGAGACAAGCGACAAGCGGCAGCAGCACACAGAGATAACACGACACAGAGGCACGCACGCAATCGCATGAGCAAGAAGAGAGTCATATACATACCAATTTACCTTCTAGTCTTCCCTCTGCACAACGATCCCAGCCGCCTCGGCATCGCGGAACGCCGCGATGGCGGCATCCCGGGAATGGAAACCGCCTCGCCCGGTGCCGCTGCTGATCTTGGAAACGGAGGCCACCATGAGGGCCCTGGGGAAAGAGCTCAGCAACATGGTGAGCGTGATGAGATGCGAGTACATACCAACTATCAAACACGCCGACCGTGCGACCGCGGGTGACGACGTAGTAGCCGCCCTCGGCAGTCATCTGCGGAGTGAAGTACGCAGTGTAGGGCGGACCGTTCGGGACCGCGGGAGGAGCAGGTGGGAGGACAGGGTTAGCCGCCACGGCGGGAGCGGGGGCAGGTGCGGCCACGGGAGCCGCGTTGACGACGGCGGGCGCAGGAGCAGGTGCGGGTGCAGGAGCTACGGGGACGATGACGGCGGGCACGGGAGCCACATAGACGGCGGCGGGAACAGGTGCGGGCACGGGAGCCGCGTTGACAACGGCAGGAACAGGTGCGGGCACAGGAGCCGCGTTGACGATGGCAGGAGGAGGCGTAGCAATGGCGGGCGCAGCCACACCTGCTGTCGGAAGCGGAGCGGTCATCCGCTCGGGAGTGAACAACAACGAGTCGTCCAGCGACCCGGTGAAGGAGTTGAGCACGGACACCGTGTCGGCTATGCCGGCGTCATCATGAGCATGACGGCCTGCGACGTTGCGAGAAGGGCCTGCGACATTGCCGGGGTCCCCGAGCGGAGCACGGCGGACGGTGGTCACGCCGTGCGTTTGACAAAGAGTGAGGATAGGACCATGGCGGGGACAGATCGCACAGTCTGGGACTTGAATGCTACGGGTGACTGAACCGCCAGGAGTGGGAGGACGCGTAGGCGGCGCCGACGACGCGAAGTCGCGAACAATGCGTGTAGACACAGGAGTGGACGTCGACGGCCCAGCAGCAGGGCCGTGGCGAGCCGTAGGGACTGGACCCAAGATGGGAGGAAGGTGCTCAGCAAGGAAGTCGGACTCCAGGGAGACCTGCTCCCAGAGCTCACCACTGGTATCCACGGCGTCGGAACCGCTGATATCCCCGGCGTCTGACACACTGGTGTCCGCGGCGTCTGGAACGCTGGCGCCCGAACCGTGAGAATGGCCGTGTTCGCACTCTGCGAGATGGACATGACCGGCATCTGACCACACCGCGTCAACGTCCGTCCTGCCCACGCCCAACGAAGACACTTACTGGCAAGAGTGCGACGCATACAATGCGGGCAAGGGTCTAGGATGGGGTCCTCGGGGTGAATGGCTATAGCAAGCAAGGTCAGTAAGTCGTTGCGCTCCAGCACCGTGCCACGACACTAACCAGAGTACTGCTCCTGGATGTGCAGCCACATCTCGTAAATCTCGGCGAAAGTGAAGCTCGGCGCACTGGAGGCAGAGCCCTCCACTTGCTCGAGCTCGCGAGACGGATCCGACGACATGGGGAGAAGGTGGGAGGGACGAGAGGATGGGGCGTGATGGGGCGGCTCACATCAGTCTTTATTTCCTCTGGGCTGAGGATCCGCCACAGACACACACGGGTATAGGCGCAGACGGAACGGTGTTCGCTGTAAGTTTGCTGTTGGTTGCGGGACATGACACTGCCTAACTGAGTAGCATAGGAATGGGACGCACACTACCAAACCAGATCTCCTATAAAACAGCCCCATTTCCCACCCTGGACGCTTGCCTGCATACCACGCGCACCCCTCACCTCGCGTAGACCCCACAGGTATGGTCAGCCAAAGACTTACTCCGTCACAACGCTCATCGCTAGGAATGCAGATGGCTCCTGCAGGTTGGACAAGACCCGACCAACGCGTTTGGCTGGCAGAGCAATGCCCTGCCTGTGCCGAAGCGAGAAGACTTGCTCGCTTCGGTACCTGGGTCGAGACCGTTCACCTCGAATGGTTCATCAGGTGGCCAGAACGCAAGGAGATCTATGGCGACTGGGAGGGACCACTGACGCTCGAGCAATGGCAGGAACTTGGGAAGGCGATCGATGTACGGCGTGCGGTATGTGCTCTAATACATCATGATCCATCGAGAACAGCCATTGACCGCGTTGTTTGCAGAAAATCATCAATTGGTTCAATAATCACAAGAATCGCAACCGCGACGCGCACTCCCTTCCCGCTTCCATCACCGCCGCCATCCTCAAGGGCAGCGGCTCCCGCAAGCGGCTCCCCCAGGCGCGGGAGGTATACTGTCGCCATTTTTACAACGCGGAGCAGAGGGCTGCTGCCAAAGCCGAGCTCGCGGCCGAACGTGCCCGCCTCGGGCGTAAGCTCACCCGTAAGGAACGCATGACCTTGTCTCGGCGACGCGTCGACGCGTTCTACGACGCTGAACCCGCCGACATCAAGGCTCAAGTCCTCGCTAAGCTCGAAGAGGAGAAGCAGGCGCTTCTGAGCGTCCCGCCGCCGACCACCTCGGAGAAAACACAGCGCACGCCGCAGGAGTACCAAACGTGGGTGTTATGGCGCATGGTCCATGACGTGTCTGACAGCGTGTGCTAGTGCCATTGATCGTGCCCCCGAAGTCATCCATAAGCTTCTCCAGCCCGTCGCCGACGATAGCGGATGGGTCATCCACGTCACCGGGGCGGGCCCATGCCCGGAGCAAGGCGGCGACATACGTAGCTTCTCGTAAGTCATGCGCCACGCTGTAGCCTCGATGATAATGCTGACGGAAAGCGCAGTGTTCACTTCGGCGACAATAAGTTCGGCCAGTCGCTGGGCGAAGCCGTCGAGGACTATCGAGAGAAGTTCATCCGACCGTTACGGAGCTTTGCCAAAAGCGTATACCGTAAGTAGCCCATCGCATTGCACGTGCCGAACATGCACTCACTACTTCTGCGAATCAGCGCCCGAAGTACGCCGGTCGAGGGCGCTTGGCTCCGGCGAACCCGAGGAGGACGAGGATGATGGCCTATTGGACGAGGAGGATGAGGAGGACGAGGAGGACGACGTCCAGGCCCGTCCATCCGGATCCGGAAGTTCATCGACGCGTGCTCCCGAGACCAGCCCCGTGGTCGTGCCTCGTGCCCCTTCCAACCTCCCTGCCAGTTCGCAGCCCGCCTCCGCAGTCGCTCCCAGCGCCCTTGATGTGCTGTCTTCTGCAGCCGCAGCCATCGCCGACAATGAGCGGCCTATGGCGCACATGTCCTCGACGTTCACTTACCCAACGGAGACACCGTTCCACTTCAATAGTTCCGGCTCCGTAGTCCCGTACGCCCCGACATGGCAGAGCACTGAGGCGTCCCACGATGTCTACGACCCACTCTCCTTCACCCAGACCGGCCTGTATGTGCCGCCACTTCCCATGAGCTATCTGGCGGAGTTGGGCGTTCCCATGTCGCAAGCAGCCCTCGCAGGCCATGAGCTCTTTGCCGCCACAGCTCCCCCTCATGCGGCTTCAGCCTCGCAGGTCATGGGGACCGCGCCGCCGTCACTAGACGATGGATATTCGCAATCAGCGCTCGCAGGCCACGAAACCTTTGCCACGACTGGTGCTCCTCACGGGCAGCCATCCTCCCAGGTCATTAGGACCGCGCCGCCGTCACCTCGCGCTGAATCTGTCGTGCCAGAGGTTGAGGAAGCCCCCGATGGTGCAGGGCTTCGGCGCACTGGACGCGCTGTGAAGAGAAAGGTCAACCCGGATGCGGCGCCGCAGCCCCACCCTCGTGCGCGCGGGGCCCGTGGAGGAGCCGCATCAAAGCCCGCTGCCGCCGCCAAGGGCAAGGCCGCAACCGCCAAGAGCAAGGCCGCAACCGCCAAGAGCAAGGCCGCCACCGCCGCCTCGAAGCGCAAGGCCGACGCAGCTGCAGATGGTGAGACTGCTCCCAAGAGGAAGCGTGCCGCGCGGTAGGGATAGTCTTCGTCTGATGTATCGTATCTTCGCCCGCTCCGTTTCCGTCTTCTTGGAGTGCTAGAAACATGTACTGTTCATGTAGTGTCTGTGGTCCAATATACTGTCTTGTGCTTTATTGAGGAACACCGGTTGCAAGCGCTGGAACCACGCACCTGTTGGCCTTATATGATCCAGCCAGCTCCCAGCGCTTCGTCCTGCCCACGGTACAATACAAGGAGTATCGTCATGTTCGTCATGTTTCGAGAGGGTTACATACTACACATTCCTTGCATTCCGTTCTTTCTCGGCGATATTCTATGTTTAATTTTCAGGAAATGAGAAGTATGTCATATCACGAAGAGAGCAGTGGTCACGGTAAGTTCCCACATGATTGGTTCCATGCCTGTCTAACATGACCATGTTGGTAGTTTTCTAGTTGCACCTGCGTATGTCGGGGAAGCATGCCCCACGACAAACAAATGGCCGTAAACGGCTGGCGGTGAAGATACACGTGTACGGAGCCACGAGGGCAAGATCTACGTACAGATATAAGTGAATTCAAAGGGCGGGCAACCTGGCGCCTGCCCCCATAACGTATCTATTCAATCCCCGCTGATTCCCCAAGCCACCCCAGCGCGCCCGCCCGAAACGGCAAGGAAGCGGGGAGCAGCCGCATTGGGCCCCCTGAAAGGGAGCAGGGTGCAGCCCAAAAGGGGTGCGGACGCTCGATGTGACATGATACATCAAGAGCACATCTGTTGATACATCAAGAATGGCGCATTCTGACTAGAGTACAGAATGGATCACCCCTGGACTCTAACTAGAGTCTGTCAATGTATCAATATGACAGTATGGCCTGCGACAAGCAGGCCTTGTCCTCACGTCTATTCCTGGTACCCCCGAGTGCCTGCTACACTTCAATCCGAAGTGGGGACCGGAAGCGGTAGATGACTGGATGCGTTCCTTGTACCCCCTCCTGTTCGCCTTCTGTGATGCTGTTCATGGCGAGCTCCGTGGTCCGAAGTATCATTGGTGCCTTGTCTCTCGTGAGCATAGCAAACTCGTTCTAGTCCGGAAGCTCGAAGGCATCACTGGCCAAGATCTCGTTCGTGCTCGGTCTACGAGCGGTCGCAATGCCGCAGAGTCACGCCTACACTTCGGTGAGTATAGCCATATTCTGTCCGTTTGCCTGAATGTCCATTGACTCGGACCGACCCGGACTTCGCTCTTCCAGTTACTCGCTATACATTGCCGCCTTCAATTTACAATGACTTCTCCGCCGCCCTACAGCACTATCATAACGGTACCCTGCATCTTCTTGAGCCGGTGCCTGAAGAGGCGGCCACGGCGACTGATGCTTCCTCATTGCGCTCCGAGGACGAAGTAGAGGCCATTGCGACTGTCAGTGAGGCGAACACCACATCCTCGGACATGGACTCGGACTCGGAGTCATACGCCGCAAGCAGTGACTCGACGGTCACGAAGCATCGGAAGGCGAAGGGGAAGGGTAAAGCCAAGAAGTCGTCACATCGCAAGCCTTCACGGTCCTCCTCCTCGAAGACAAGGAAGTCGAAGTCGAAGGGGAAGGGGAAGGCGCAGGCGAAGCCTCAGGTCGAGGAGCATTCGGAGCCTTTGTCTGAACGGGAGATCTCCGAAGACGATCCATACGCTGCTGCACTGGCAGCAGCCATCACTGCATCGCAGAAGACAGTGAATTCCGCGTCCACCGGGACAGGCAGCAGCTCTGGCATCACCTCTTCTGCCACTGCAACGCAACCTCGTCGCTCCTCTCTTCGGATTGCAAGCATGAAGAAACGTGCTCGTTCCCCTTCTCTTCACGGCAGTGATGACTCCGAGTCCGCACAGCCCAACCAGGCAAAGCGCAGGAAGTTAGGTGAGTATTCTACTGCTTTCAATACATTAGAGGCTCGTTCTGATGTTTGTTGTGGCAGAAGGTGGTGCCGCTGGTAGTCCACCGATTGTCATATCTGACGATGAGGCCGCTCCTGCAGCATCGACATCCGAGGCGTCCAGAATTTCCAGGCCTAGTCTCCTGCCTCCGAGCTATTGGCAGGACTGGGAGGAGCGTAAGAATCGTGGGCTTCCCCAACCGAAGGAGGTCAAGAACAATCCTTGGGCGGGCCTCAAGCCTATGAGTAGTGCAGATTCCGCTTCTGCTTTGAACGAGGTCTAGGAGGTACTTACAAGTATGTTCCCGCTCTCCCGCTCTCCCGCTCTCCCGCTCTCCCGCTCTCCCGCTCTCCCGCTCTCCCGCTCTCCCGCTCTCCCGCTCTCCCGCTCTCCCGCTCTCCCGCTCTCCCGCTCTCCCGCTCTCCCGCTCTCCCGCTCTCCCGCTCTCCCGCTCTCCCGCTCTCCCGCTCTCCCGCTCTCCCGCTCTCCCCTCTCCCCCTCTCCCGCTCTCCCGCTCTCCCCTCTCCCCTCTCCCGCTCTCCCGCTCTCCCCTCTCCCGCTCTCCCCCTCTCCCGCTCTCTCCCTCTCCCGCTCTCCCTCTCCCGCACTCCGGCTTTCGGCATTGCTGCGTTCTACTTACTTGCTCACTTCGTATATGTCATAGCCACAACCCTAATACCACCCCCAGTGGTCTCTAGTACAGTACCAATTTTGCACTCCTTTGCCATCCCCTCAGCCTCTCCTCCCTCCGGAGGCGGGAAGCGCTACTTGTTACCCACCATTTTTGCCTAATTTCACCGGTACTTACCCATATTCGATCGAATCAGTCCTTGCAGTATCCTACATGATCCCTGGACCCCTTCTAATATATTCACACAATCGTTGCTCCACTTATTTGATTACAACAGAGCATGAGCGAGAGCAAGCGAGCGACAGTACTTACTCTATGTACACGCAACCGTGCGCCCTGTCACAAGCTGTGATGGGTAACAGTCACCCTTGAGATGCTACTTACTTACCTACTTTTCCCATTTTCCTTACAGTGCGGTAAGAGATTCGTAGTTCAGCACGTAAACAGAGCCCATTAGATTATATCCTGATAGTCGGTTGACCTTACTGGGTTACGCCAACGGTTCAAGCCTACATTTACTAGCCCTAACCATGAGCGCCCAGCCAGCGCCAGCGCCTGCTCTGTGACCCATGGTCACGCATTCTCAGTAAGTACGTATCATTCTTAATTCTTACATTCTATTGAAAGCTATGGATTGAGGAGAGCTCGCCTGGGAGCCAGCTTGCACAGTGACAATAACAGTAGAGGTAGAGCAACTTGTCAGTGCTGTCCAGGAGTTGTGCTGCAGACAGAGTTGCGCTGTCATATGTATGCCAGTAAAGAGTTGCGCTGTAATCATAATCAATAAGTGTGGCGATGCAGTTCTATTAGAAAATGGCGCGCTAAAATCAATAATTGTACAAATCGTCCATCATAGTCTCGTTCTCAAGGATGGGCACCATATTGGATGGGGTGAACGTATTGGTTCTAGTAGAGAACTTCGCTGTCCCCGTCGTTTGAACTGAGACTTGGCTACCGTACGACGACTGATGAATTGTATGTAAGTCAGAATGTAACAGCAGCTGGCTCGGAGGAATGAAAGTCAAATGCGTACTGCTTCTGCCTGTCGCTTCCTATCCTCTTCTTCATGTTTCTGATGACATCAATAGTTAGGAGAATCTGTCGCCGCAGGAACTGACCTCCTTACGTTTAAAAGCTCCGCTTGAACTGGCAGGAAATCCGGCTCCTTGCACCTCTCCTGCCACTCCTGAATCCGAGTATGGTAGAGTTTATCGATGGAGGCCATGGTGCTTAATCCAAAACTGTATGGACCCACGCCCCTCGCCCGCGCTGTCCTGGAGGGGGCCATGGGGGCCAGGGAGTTGGCGTGGATCCCGAATGTTCGGATAGGGATGATGATGATCCACTGAGGACGGTGGTCGGCCCATTCGGGCATGCTGTGGAAATGAACACCATCCATGTTCATGTCGTGGGTCTGGTAATTGGGGGAGACGGGGAAGGAGAAGAATCGGAAGAGCCATGGAAGTTTGTGGATGTCCATGCTCTTGTAGGTGGCCATGAGGTAGACGTACACCTGTGACTTCCTAGGATCTTCGACGGTCTCCATCATGGCACAGGGTCTCTTTGACGAACGCTTCACGACTCTGGCCTCGACACCCTGGGAGAGGGCCCACTGTGTAGGCCCGCCTGTGGCTTGGTCCATGAAGATGCGCGTGTAAGGGGCATACACAGACTCCTTCACGGAGTACACTCCCCCCGCATGAAAGCCATCGAAGGGGAAGGTCACATCTCCGTATGACGGGTCAGTACATGTCCGACAGATGAACGGACTCATAGGTCAGGGAGATGTAAAGGTGGCCGGTGTGCGACTTCAGGTTCGAATCCGAGGGGTGAGCGCGCGACGGCATGAGTAGCAAGCCTGTTGCGAGTGACCCCGGTTTGTTTTATAGCTTCGATGACTCTGCGTGTGATGCTCAGGAGTAAGGCTGTACTGATACCGGTGGTTTCAGGCGCGATACTTACGTTAGAGCGCGCGGTGATGGTTCTATGGAAGAAATGACGGGTGCGAGCGCTGAGCGCTTGGGATCCACAAGAACAAATTGGGCCATACATGCAGAACGCATGCCAACGGATGCAGGAGACCGCACTTTCCCCTCACCTTCAGACTGTTGGCATACTCGACAGCTCATTCCTCCGTTCAGCTGACAATCTGTCGTTTCTCCTCGGCTAGTACCATGAATCTCATGTTCGCTCCCTTACCAGGCAGATATGCGGCTATTCGCATAGATCCTCTGGGAACCGTGGAGCGCTACGACTATCCGGATATACAGCAAGCTGCAAAAGAAGTACCGACGAAGACTTATCTGGTGTTTCTGAAGATGGTCAGAGATATTTCGTGTTCCTCTTCGTGAACGGCACTGACGCTTAGTCACAGAATCTCAACCTCCCCATTCCGGGAAGACCTTGGTATGCATTCGACATTATACCCATCCCGACTTCGCTACCCCCGATAGACGAAAAGCGCGCAGCAACCGCAGATATGTGCATACCTATATTTCCCAACACCGCCCATCCCAATGGGCGCGAACCTTTGGAGACAGAGGGGACGTTTCCCTACAACAACTGCTACCACTGGTCTGACGACAGTCTTCGAATGGATGTACGCGTGCGTGCGCGTGCAGAGGAGTTCGACGAAGACATAGCCATCAAGCTAACCGCGGAATCGCGCATGAAGCTTCGACAGTACATGGGCCAAGACTTCGCACGCATGCAGCAAATGCGCGCAGCGCAGCACTCGCACTCGGACCGTCCAGTTGCCCTTACGGAACTTGCAAGAACAGACAGCCTCGAAGATGCCCCGGTCACCGGTGACCAAGCAGATACCATGACATCTAGACCGGTGCCCGCCCTAGCGGAGAGCGTGGATGGTATGTCATGTTCCGCCCGACGCAATTCACATAGCTCAGAAATACCGCAGTTACAACTGAGAATGACACGTCGTTGAGGGAGACTGATGGGGCTAGCAGCGTGATATCGGATCGCGACGTACACTCCGATCATGAGTCCGTCACGCTGGGCGAGGTCATCCAGGATGTGCTCAGCGCGGGCATCTTCGGCAGCTTCGGAGATGATCAGGAGGTCTATCCCCTCGTCGACTTGTGGCTCGATCTCCCAGCAACTCTCAAGCAACAGGACATACCGGACCCCAAGGACTTATTCAAGGAACGTGATGCCGTGGTGAAGTGAGTTCATTGTCGCTGAGTACCCATGCGACACTAATCATTCGCGATGGTTCGCAACGCCGGTCTGACAGGCTGATTATGGAGGGCAGGCGCCGGCACGTGGAGGAGGCCGCGAGGCGGGTGCGGGAGCAGGAAGCAGCGGGCGATGTAGAGGGCATCGTGGAGCCCAAACTGGAGCGGTACCCTGAGCTTGAAGCAGATGCAAAGCGTCGCAGTGAGTAAACCAAGCGTCTCTGCGAGAACACTACTGACGGCTCTATTGACAGGATTCCAGCCAGGAAAAGCACTTCGCAAAGCGCGAGCAGGGATCAAGGCGATGATAGCTCGAATCTTATACCTGATACGGCCGCCGTATCTTCTGCTGTGGCCATGACGACCTCATGTACTGTACACAGCGGGTCCAAAGACTTCACTTATGAGCTACAGGGAGAAGATGACAGGAGCGACTACGTATCCTCGCGTGCGCCGATGGTAGGACGTGAACGCGCCTATCACTTCATGTCAAGAACGATTCGGCTGGATGGCGGAGTATGCACATGATTTGATGTTGATGTCCAACAGACGTCTGTTCACTAAGCATGCATAGATGTGTGGTTTCTGCAGAATGGAGCAGTAAAAATCCAAGGCGAGGTACCATACCACTGACCAGTATATAGCCAGTCATGGGCCCGGCATTCCGCCCGACTTCCCTTCCGCATCGACGCGACCATTCTCCCGAATTCATCCTCATCTTGAATCACCGTGACGATTGTCACAACACCGGACGGCTCTAGCACTGACAACATCATATGGTCCTAGCAATGCCACCGAGATTCGCACCATTGTCCAGCACTTACGCCGTCATTCGCATAGACCCCAAGGGCTCGACGGAAGGACTCGACTATCCCGACATACAGGAGACGGCTAGGAACATGCACACAAAGAAGTATCTGGTCTTCCTCAAAATGGCATGTTCCCGTGCTTCGCTGCAGTTCCGATGCACGGCTAATGCTCCCCCTTTAGAGACTGGTGCTTCCGATGCCTGACAAGCCGTGGATTCCGTACGAGATGGTCCCTATAGCTCCGAATCTTCGCCGCGTAGACGAGGAGCATGGCGCCACAGCAGATATGTGCATACCCATGGGCCTGAACACCAGTCATCCGAATGGTCGCGAGCCACTCGAGACGGAGCCACAGTTTCCCTTCAGGAACTGTTACCACTGGTCCGATGGGAAGTGCACGATGGACGTCCGCGTTCGCGCTCGCCCCGAGAAGTTCGACGACGACGTTTCCATCTCACTGCCTCCTCGTTCATGCGTAAAACTCTGGGGATATATGGATCGGGACTACGCATGCATGGAGAGGACACGCAAATCACGCGAAGTTGGATCGACAGGTCAGCCCGATCTTGGATCGACTCCGACAGAGACGCAAGATGTGATCGAGGAGAAGTACGGTACAACTAATTCATGAAGTTGCACGGCGTGTGCTGACTTATTCGACAACAGAGACACAGTAAACAGCAAGAGCTTACCGAAAGCTGACTTGCCGGAGGAGCCCAGCTCTATTTCCGCCACAGAGACGAACTCTTCTAGTGCTTCCGCGTCCGAGGATTCCGTGTACGACGTCGTGGATCCACCGAGCCACGACTTGATCGATGACCTGATTGATGCTGGGCTGCTGGGCGACTACGGGGATAAATTTGACATGCTCCCGTTAGTGGACCTCTGGCTGGACCTTCCGGAGAACATGAAGGAGGAAGACATACCCATGCCCGGTGAGCTGTTCGCGGAGCGGGATGTAATCGTTAGGTCGGCGTTGTCTGTTGTTCAATGCGCAAATCTACTGACTCAGCATTAAGCCTAATCGCAGAGGGCAAACGCCGTCAGCAAGAAGAGACTGCAGCACGATCAAAGAGACAGCACTCACAGTCGGTGCATAACAACAACCCCGGAGACGCAGAGGTCGTCGAGGTCAGTGTCAACGTATCGCGGGAAAAGGCGATCTGATGTTCATTTGGGCCGAAGCACTACACGAGGGACTCCTCAGGTTGAGGCGAGCAGTAGCACGCGCTCAGCACTTCTTTCGTCCGCCCTATATTCCAGTTTGGCCTTAGTAGTCTGCGTCTTCAAATTCAAATATCAAGACTCTGCCGTCATTCTTACGGCGACGGAATGCCCGACAGTGGTCCTCAAAAGATCACCCGGTATAAACGGTCGTGGTACACCCCCGTGGACCCTCTACATGTCGGGGAGTCGCTGAAGCAACGGCGGCTCCCAACGCACACGCACATGTTGAACCGATGCAACATGCTCAGTGAAAGATAGGGACGTGTGGTGTTCCATATCGCAGCGAGGGATTGCTCTGCCAGTGTCTCGGAGCCTCGGGCATGTCGAACATTCGTCCGTAGTAGGCGATGCTACAGAGCTCTCGGCCGGCCTGCAGGGGTACGTATGCTGTTCTCGCCGCGTCCTCGGCGCGGGCGCGGTGAGAACAGTCACTAGGACGATAAAGTATATATGCCCGGTGTCAGTATCATCAGAAACGAAGCTGAAGAGAGCTTCTCCCGCCGGGAAAAGGAAAGGATGGGCGGGTTACGAGGCCAGAGTGCGAGATCAAGCTCACCTTGCACCATGCCAGCGCGGCCAATGGTCCAACAGCAGCATCTTCCCAGCTCCAAGCGTTTCCCATGAGCACTGAGTACTGAGTTCCCGCAGCGAATAGTTTGCGATCACTGCCTTGTTGCGCCCAGATTCACCGCGATGCACGGAGGTCCATATCGTGAGTATCATATGTGGCGCAGCGTGGCAGAAACGGAAAGAAGCCCAGCAAGAGTTCGAAATTGATAGCAGAGACTCGTAAGCTTGAGCTTGAGGAGTAGTGGGACCCGGAGAACGTGAAAGGAGAGGCAGTGGACAACGCGATAGCTAGGCGCTTTGTGATCCTTATTAGGTGATAAGGAAGCGGCTAATGAGCATAAGTAGCAGATCTAACTTGTAATCATTACCAGTAAGTACGTACTCTTTTTCGCGCTCTCTTCCATGTTCTTCCATTTTTCTCTGCTGCATTGCTGCTCCGAGTCCTCTACCGACTTGAATGAAGAGTATATACAGCTAGACACTAACCGGGGGGAGTCCGTACGTCGGCAAACCGCGCTGCTGCCCGCTTCTCCCCGACATCCTGGTCTGGTACCGACACATCAGTCGAACACGGGAGCCGACAGGTGCGACTCATACTCTGAGTACTCTGACATCATTCTGAGCCAACAATCATTGCATTTTTACAGTGCACGAGCCCGTTATGTTGTGTGAGCGCGACAGGGTGAAGACGTGAACTTGTAAGAGAAGTACATAGTCTGCATCTAATGTCAGGCTTAAAGAGGAGAGACAATCTTGCGGATAAATGCCAATCTGCGAGCTACACCCCTCTCCGCACCTACGCGATGCCCGATAGCGCGCTGCAACTATCGTCGAGTCGGCGTCATAGACAATTACCAGGCCCATCAGCATCTACGTATGCAGCCATTCGCATCCATCCCGTCGACTCCGTGGCGGCGTACGACTACCCAGACATACAGGAAGCCGCCAGGAAGATCTCCACGAAGACCTACCTGGTCTATCTCAGGCTGGTACGCCTCAACCTCGTGGACATATTGTACGTCGGCTGAAGCGCCACAGCGACTCAACCTCCCTACTGCAGACGACGAATGGCACCCCTTCGAGGTCGTCCCAATAGCCCCGTGCCTGTGACCTGCAAGCGAGCGACGGGGAGCTACGCCAGACATGTGCACGCCAATATATCCCAACATCGCGCATCCGAGTGGCCGTACGCCACTCGAGACAGTGCCTCAGTTTCCTTTCGATAATTGCTATCACTGGTCAGATAGCTCCTGCAAGATGGACGTGCACATTCGAACTCGCGCTGAACAGTTCAACAATGACGCTGCTTTCAAACTCCCCCCTCACTCCCGAGTGAAACTATGGGACTTCATGAATCAAGACTTCGCACGTATGGCCCAAATGCGCGAGCTGCACGTCACACTTGGACGTGCACCTTCAACCCATTCCTCTGATGGATTGGACAAGCAGTAAGGGGCTGTGGCTATTCTCGCCACGATATGCCGCTGACGACTCAGAGAACAGGGCCGGATTGGATTATGATGACGTACCAGAGGAAGAATCTGAAGACGGAGCAACGGAAGACTTTGCGTCCAATGAAGAGGGGGGTCGCGACGACAGCGTGGTGTTTCCCACGGGAAACATCTTGCAGGACCTCTTCAAAGCGGGATTGTTGGGGAATTATGAGTCACGGCACGATTCGCTCCCCTTGGTCGACCTTTGGTTCGACCTTCCGGAGGCTATCAAACAGGAAGACATACCTGTACCCATGGATCTCTTTGCAGAGCTGGACGCGGTACTGAGGTCGGTACTCATCCCGTGCATGACCACATTGTCTGATAGATCAATTACACATTTCTGTTAGCTTGATCGAACTGGGTCGCAGTCGAAGGGAAGATGACGCGTCGCGATGCACCCATTCAACTTTGGACGCAGTTGAACGGGACTATATTGCGGGTTGGAGAAAGGAGGAGCAGCCTCAGCGGAAACGTAGAGGTGAGTGACAGAATTGCACGATGCGGCGTGGGCTGAACATCCGTGCGATAGACTTTAAGACTTTGCGAAAAGTACGTCTGGGTTGCAGATGGGCAGTCAAGCGCGTCATATACTTCTTTCGCCCCCTGATATTTTGATTTCGCTATGATGCATGAGGACATTCACGTATATATACGCTCGTTTGGTAGACGTCCGCTCTTTATCATACGGTCGCTAGGGCTTGTTTGACGCGTTTTCCCCCATATGAGTGTGTTTCTTGCACATGCACCATGTAGTACATGCGCCCGCGGTCACCAAAACGACTGCTTAACACTGCTCACGCATTACGGAGCCCACGAGCACCCGGAGCATCAGCGTAAGAAAGGACAACATAGGCGAAGCTGATGCTATCCTCGCCCATCTCGGGGTCCGATGTGGACACATCGCGCGCGCAGTGAGAACATGTACCGCCGTCCACTGGACCACGCTGCTCGAGCCATAGCCATATCTTCTCATGGATCAGAATATCGAGGACAGCTGCTGGACTGAACAGTAATACGTCATATGGCTCGCTATCTCTCTCGCTCAATCTTGGGGAGAACATCTATGAGCCCATTTATCCAGGATATAAAGACGTTCAATCAGATCTCAGCGAGCCAGTGCCACTCCGAGTCCACAGGCAAGAGGTTGTGACCATATAGAAGAGCAAGGGGGTAGAGACAACGGCACGACGAGTAAGGGTTGGTGTCCGATGGTGCAAAACCAGGGTACAAAGTCGAGCTCACCTTTCACCATATCAAGCCGAGCTCTGAGACGATGAGTCCCCGCACCGTATAGTTCTCAGTCGTTCCGAGTCGGACTTGTAATAGTATATTGCGGCCGATTTTGACAGCTCCAGTGCCCGCCGCGGTGGTCCGGCGAGGCCAAATTGACGATGTCTCCGGTACCGTAGCGTGACAGAGCTGGATAGCGACCCTTCAAGATTTCAGAATAAAGCAGGGAACCTGAGGAGACATTGCTTAAAGGAGAGAACGTACGTGGAGGAAAGGAGAGGCAAACTTTGGGCGAACCGTGATGAAATCTTGTAGGCGCTTCAGATAAGTAAGCGATTGTAAGTTGAGTACTTACTTGATAAGCACTTAGTGCTTATGTCTCGCCTTGGCCCTACCATGTTCTTTCGATGTCCTCCGCTCTCATTCTTATACTCTTCACACTTGGATACCTACGACCGAATACCAACCTCTGCTACTGTACAGCACATCGCTATTCCACGTAATATGTAACACAAAGATGGTGCTGCGGTCTGGAGCCGATCCCTAGTCGTCCGTCAGCCTGCTTTGGTCGGGAAGTTTGCATCGAGCCGGCTGCTCTGCAGAAACAGTCAATGAGAGTCCTTCCTGACGGTGAGTTACTAATCTGCTTGCTGAGGAATCATCCCACTGAACTGATGCATGTTTGATTTCAGCAGCATCATGAGGGTGTAACTGTCCCGCCTACCCAGAAGGCTCCGTCTTTTGACTGCGTCCGTCCGTGCATGGAGTTCCTTGTAAGTCGAACTGTTTCTGTTCTGCGCTTTGTAGCTCTCAGGCTACAAGCTCGCTGCTCGACGTCGATCGTCATGCCATCCCACCGCTGGAGAGTTTCGCTGCATAATCAGCGACTGCAGTACGAACGCTGAGCCAGACTCCGAGGTTTTGGTGGCTCTGCAACACGCGTAAGAGGGAGACGTAGCGCACAGCTCACAGGCAGCAGCCTACGCTGAGATTTCGGCCAGAATGTCTCAGAGATCTTGTGAATTCGCGAGCAGTCTGTGACGTGGCGCTGCGTCTGTATCTCCTCGACATCCTGGTCACGGTATGGCATTGACAACCAGTGTAACCCGGGCGGTGAACGGTGCGGCTGTATCTGATAGGTTAGAATGATGATGGAGACCTGGCTCGCCGGGCAGGCTGAGAATGCAGACATAGAGCCATTTGTGGTGCCATCATCGTGATGCCAACTCTTCTCACATATTGCTACTGCTACTATATCCACCTTATAAACGAAGACTGCGACTGATCACGCACTTCACTCTTTGCTGACCATCGATCACGCAGCTGCCATGAACCTCATGTTTGCGCCATTGCCAGGCAGATACGCCGCGGTTCGCATAGACCCACTAGGGACTGTGGAACGGTACGACTATCCAGACATACAGGCAGCAGCACGAGCGATACCGACCAGAACCTATCTGGTATTCTTGCAAATGGCGAGTTCTATCAATGTTCCTCGTCAGTCGTCTCGAGTGCGCTGATGTTAGCTATCAGAACCTTAACCTCCCTATCCCCGGCAGACCTTGGCATGCATTTGACGTTGTACTCATCCCGACTTCGCTCCCCCCACCAGATGCAGAACGCGCCGCCACTGCGGACATGTGCACGCCTATCTTTCCAAACACTTACCATCCCGAAGGGCGCGGCCCCTTGGAGACCGAGGGCGCGTTCCCCTACAGCAATTGCTACCATTGGTCTGACGATGGCCTCAGGATGGATGTACGCGTGCGTGCACGTCCGGAGGGGTTTGACGACGACGTGGCCGTCAAGTTGACCGTGGACTCGGAGATGAAGCTTCAGCAGTACATGGCCGATGACTTCGAGCGCATGCAGCAAACACGCGCAGAACGGCGCTCAAAGGCGCAGCTTCAGGGCCTGCTTGCGGAACAGCCAGGTTCAGGTGGCCTCGAAGGCGCACCCCAAGCAGTCAAGGCTGAGTCTGGACGTACGCGATCCCCTGAGCATCGTGCAGATGGTATGTGACACTCCGCCGAGGCGATGTGTATACATAGATCTAAAGTACTCTCGCCACAACAGAGTATGACGACTCGTGGAGCGAGGTGCATCCTACTGGCAGTATAATCACCGATCGCGACTTGAACTCGGTCCATGACTCGGAGTCCGTCACGCTGGGAGAGATCATCCAGGACGTGCTCAGCGCGGGCATCTTCGGCAGCTTCGGAGACGATCAGGAGGTCTATCCCCTCGTCGACTTGTGGCTCGATCTCCCGGCGACTCTCAAGCAAGAGGACATACCAGATTACAAGGACCTGTTCAAGGAGCGCGATGCCGTAGTGGAGTGAGCCTACCACGTCTCCCAGCTCCGCGATTCGACGCTGACAATATGTCATACTTCCGGGACAGATTGATCATGGAAGGTCGGCGTCGACACAAGGAGGAGGCCGCTAGGCGGGTGCGCGAGCAGGAAGCCGCAGGGATGATAGAGCCTCCCGCGGAAGCTCCGACGGTTGCTCAGCAGGAGCGTTGCCGCCATGGAGGTACGCAGTGCTCGATTAACGGCTCTGCTGCGCTACATAGCTGATTGTCATCTCTCAGGCCTGTGCCCAGGAAGAGTATTACACGGAGTGCGCACTGGCATGAGGCGCATACGCGCGCATATTTCACATCTTTTCCGTCTACCGTATATGCCTGTATGGCCATGAACCTTGCTTCTCCACTCTTCGTCTCATAGTCACCTAGTTCCCACTCCTGAGCTGCGACCTTCGCCACAGTGCTGCACATGTCTGTCAATACATCATTGTCTTCCAAAAGTTGAGTACAAAATCAAGTTCCGAGAAGCTGTTTGGTGCTACAGTTGTGGTAAAGGATGGAGTGATGGTTGTTCCAGGAAGAGGTCGTCTCGCGCCTCCGGGTTTGATCAACGATACAACCTCTCAGCTGGAAGACCACTTAGAAACGGAGGGACACGATGCTAGGGCCATACAGAAATATACGGCAGGCGGAGTAAGTACTGTATCCGTGTCCGTAGTCTGCGCATCAGCTTGTACGGACGGAACGCTGAATGGTGAAGTGCACTGCTCAGTAACGCGAATCGCGCTGCAGACAAGATAGAGAATGCTCACTTCTCGGCTGCCGTGCCGACGCCGGCCCCTGGGTATCATCATCCTGAGACGTCGCCTCGCTTGAGGTGTACGACTTGGACGTGCTTGAGGTGTACGACGCGCTTGAGATGGACATTGGACTCTTCGGTCGAGGCGGACCAAACGCACTAAGATCAAGCTGAGGCAGGGTGGGATCGCGTGCTCGGGCTTCTTGAATTATCCTGTGTATACTACGTCGTCAGCAGTTGCGCCAATCTGAGAGGGTCGTACTAGACGTACCTTGCTACCTCAGCACATTCCTCGAAAAAGTCCTTCGGATCGGGTATCTGCTCGTCCGTGATGTGCTCGCTCAGCTCCAACCACAGGTCCACGAGTGGGAGAAGCTCGGGGTTGTCGTTGGGAACCCCGAACACACCGAGACCCATGATTCCCTCGACAGTGTCGGCCTGAGACACGCTGCTCTGGAGCGAGGATGCGTCCGATCCTGCACATTCTGGTTCTTCTTCCGCGCCCGTGCCCATGCTAGAGCCATTGCGGTGTTTCGATTGGACGCTAGATGCAGCTGAAACCGTCTGTGGTACGAATTCGTAGCGTCCGCTCACGGATTCCCGCGTGGACAAAAGCGCAGTTGCGTTCGCAGCCTGAGCTTCATCCGCGCCAGAGCCTTCGCTGTGCGCCACACAGAGCTCGAGCTGTCGTTTCTGCTGGGCAGCTTCGCTCTTCGTGATGTCGATGCTGAACCAGGCGTTCTTCACGACGCGCTCCTCGGGTGGCAGCTTGATCGCAGGGTCGGTATTGAAGCCGTCCTTCCTCGCTCGTACCCGGACGTCGACTTCCGAGAAAGGACAGTGGTAGCAGTTGGGGAAGGGGAAAGCCGGATCTGCGTGCAGAGGTTGTCGACCGAGAGGATGACGCCACTCGTTGGGCGCGATGGGGAAACACATCTCGGGACTTATTCCGCGCTCCTCGTCGGCTTTTGGGGGAAAAGTCGAGAGGATGGAGATAGAAAACGAGTACCAGGGCTTTCCAGGAAACGGGAGTGCCAGATCCTGAAGCACGGTAAGATAATCGGAAACATGAGTCATTGTACTGTACAATAAGTCTGCGCAAGAACTACTCGAACGTACCAATTCGACGTATGCCAAGTAAGTCTTGACTTGGGCAGCTTGGGCAGCGTTGAGCGCCACTGTGTCGCGAAGGTGTTCTACCATTGCGACTGGGTCCATGCGGATGACCGCATAACTGCCAGGACTTGGGCAGAAACGGACCGGCATACGGAGTAAGGGTAACGGTTAGGCTGGGACGAGGAAAGCTATGGGGCTTCAAGCTTCAAGACAAGAAACGTATAAAGGGGAGGGTCCCGAACACACCCATGAATGTCGACCTCGACGCCACAACCCAGCCCTTGCCCGCATCAATTGGCCGGATGCGTCCACCTGACGGGCGTCCGAGGTTTATTGTCTTCAAAAATGACGGACAGACGCTTGAGTTCGCGGTCGCGGATGCCCAGTGACGGTGTGCTGGCAATGGGTCGGAATAGGCTGAACCGGCGCAGAGAAATGAATGGAGGGCCGTCGTCAGCAGGAGGATGGCAGAAAGTCGTATGAGGACCGCGTACATGATCATCGAGAATTGGGGGAAGAGATCCGATGGCAGCTTGTCGCACAGACCAGCTTAGAGCAGACGGTCGGTGGGTGAACGTAACAAATGCTCGAGGACCGAGATCAGCACGGAGATCGCCGTGGAACAGATGAGCAGCACAGGTGACATGAAAGCAGCACGCTCGCAGTGAGAAGTGCAGATTGTGACGGCCTGCCAGAACGACGGCAAGTATGTATGCTTCCTCATGATACTGGCGCAGGCGAAGCGGGAGGTCACTGAGCTGCAACGCTCTATAGGGACCTTCCGGCGCTATGTATGGCACGACCTTGACTTGCCAAAGAATCTGCTATAGGCAAATGACCGCGATGACGGCCGTAAATACATACTATCTCAAAACCTACAGACATTCGTCCGACATACTATTGCGAACTTGAACTTCCACCGCGCCTCGCTGTACCAGGCATCAAGACGTAGCCCAGCTTATGAAAGCCGGGTTCAGCGTTCCGTACATCCCCGCGCCCTGCAAGCACGAGTAGAGATTGCCCAGGTTATTCCCACAGAACACGCTGAACGAGCCCGGGGTCGCGCTGTACGAGTAACACGCCTGCTTCTTCCCGTTCCAGTAGCTCCCAAGCTCCATCGACGAGCAGTCGACCTGGAAATCGGGCGCGAGCGGGTCGTCGTGCACCCAGCTGTACACCCCGGGGCACCCGACGACGGCCTCGAGCGTGCGACCGTCGGGGAGCGTGAGCCCGAAGAAGGCGTTGGAGCCGACATTGACGAGCGTCGCCGGTGCCTTGCCGTTAGCGTTTGTGAAGTATGAGTCGCCAATCTTGAGGAATCCCTTCGACCCCGCGCCGAAGCATGCTGCAGGAGGCGACGATGGGGTGGGCCGCTATTGAGGATGGGATTCTTCGCGGGATCGGTGGCTGGTGGGATCGGTGTCGAGGGAGGGATGACGTTCACGGCATCTAGGACTGCGTCTGCAATGGATGAAGAGGCGGAGATGACCTACATGGATCCCGATAAGACAGCCATCGCTTCTGGACATATATCGGACGGCTTACCTCGTCCGCAACCTGCGAAATCAGGTCAGGGATTCCTGTGATCCCCCATATGGTGGCCGCTGCGTTTTGAGCCTCTGTGACGCCGGCCACGGCCGCTGCAATTGCAGCAGCAAACGCGCTCGAGCTTGTCGCCTTCGTCTGTCAACAGAATGTCAACTAATTTCTTGCAAATAGTTTCGAACACTCACGAGAGCGGCGGCGGCGGGCCCAAGTGCGTTGGCAGCCGCAACAGCAGCCGCAGCCGCAGCAGCAGCCGCCGCCGAAGCATCTGTCGCAGCCTTGGCTGCAGCTGCAGCTGCCGCCGCGGCCGCTGCCGCTTCGGCGATGTGATTGCTAGCTGCACGAGTAGCCTCCGGAGTAGAAGTGGCCCTCGTCGTGGACGTCGGCTTTGTGCACGAAGACGCCGCACGCTTGTCAAAGTCAGCGTACACAGCAAGATGCGCGGGGGAGTTGTCGGGGATGGCTTGTGATCCTCCACTACCTCCGCAACCTCCGTGTCAGACTCCTCTTCGCCTTCGCCTTCGCTCCGTCCGGGTGGAGGCGGATGCACGGAACCAATGGTACACGGGCGGCAGTCGAAGACCTTCGAGTTCGACGGAACGTGAAGGTTGCTCGCGGTGGCAGGGTAGTCAGTGTCCGTCAAGAAAGGCGCAGGGACATTCTGGACGTGGGCATGCGTTATATCCCGATCTCCGCTCACCCCACCTGTGAAGAACGCGGAGCCAGAGTTTAGCTTGCCGACTGCGTGGGCGGGGGAGCCTGCGTCTGCTGTGTTCACGAGCTGGAGGAGGTACGGATGGCACATTCGATTTGTCTTTCCCTTCCAGACAGACGTGCCGTCGTTTGCAACGCGGAAGAGGTTGGTGATAGAGCTCTGGAGGGCGCCTTGGAACTCCTGTTCGCGCTGGGGGACACCCTGTACTCGAGCATTGCCACGACCACCTTCCAAGGAGGAATTGAATGGGAATTCGTCGCATGAGACCTTTTGGGCAATGGGATGAGTGGATTGCAGAGGAAGATCAATTTCAGACGTACATGCCAATATGCAGGATTGTGCTGCTTCCGATCGCACTTCCCAGCAGCTTGGAAGGCATTCTTGACAGCCCTGGTGCAGACACCATTGCGCCGCGCACCGGCACTTGAATCAAAGGGGTCGTACGTGAGCCTCATGCGGTCGCCGGTGAAGTCGGGGTGCGCACGAATGTTTGCGCATATGTTGGGCAACAGGTTACAGTAGTATTTGAGCGTCGGCAGCGTCGTGTAGTTCGCGGTAGGGCCACTGCAAGCGTCAGGTGTAATCGCGCGCCTGACAATGGAGGTGTTGACGAAAGAAATAGAGATGACTGGGGCTGCGTCCACGTCGTCTGCGAGCGCTCGAGCCCCCGGAGGCGTATACTTGTCTGTACCGTTCAGGTGGAGCACGAGGGGCTTTCCGAGAACGTATGTGGGCGGCGGAACGTTGCGAGGCTGATGCTCGGCGCGGCCAAAGGGGATGGGAGTGTATACGTTGCCCGGTCTCCCGGCTGCCCTGACTGTAAACTTCGCCGGTTGCCGGTCCCCCGACAAAACGAGTTTCCTTGGCTTGGCCACAAGCACCTCCACCTGGGCACTGGCGGATGAGGCAATGCTCGGCGGGCCATAGTCCCACCAGCAGTCGCCCGGGTCGTCGAAAGGGCATGGCCAGGAGAAGTTCGGCGTCCAGTTGTCGTCATTCTCGTCGAGATCATCGCTCAGTGGTTCCACGTACTGCGGAGTACCAGGAGTAGTGACGGTGACTGCGGATGAGAAGTGATACCAGTCGTTGAAATTCTTGTACGGGATCGCGCCGGTGACGCAGCGGTCGCCCGTGCAGAACCCGGTCCAGGTGGCGATCTTGGCCCACCACCCGAGTACGATATCACCGGATCTGACACAGAAGATAAGCAGCTGTGATACTAATGGGTAGAGTGAACGAGGATGGCGTACAGGGGGAAACTGTTCGTATTGGCGGCCACGATCGTGTTATAGAACCAATCGACGAAGGGTTCTACAATCTAGAGATGTCAGTAATACTGCCCTGGGTTGTTCTACAAGATGCCTTACGCCAAGTGAGCGAGCAGCCCCCTGGTTGTATCGCACAGTCTCCGACCATCCCAAAGTATATCTAGGATGGATATCAGCGGCCGATGCGTTGGCTTATCCATGTACGTACATTGTTGTAGTCCAGACTCGCTATATCGGTGGGTCGGTGACAAGTGCCGGCACAACAGGCGGCGTTGAGAACAGGACCGATCTAGCGAAGCATTAGCATCAGTCAACACGTATAGTCCGAAGCGAAACGAGACGTACTCCAGCGCACACCGCCGCGGCCGTACAAACGCGGTCGCTCCAGAACTGTGTGGCGGGAATCTGCACAGACAAATGGTCAGCAATTCACCGAATTGAACGAGAAAAGCGGCTAGCATACCCTCCCCGTAGCGATACCGGTCACGCAGAGACCAACGAGTGATACGCAAGAGTTGTCGGGGGCAGATATGCAGGAGCCATTGGTAGCAGCCCGCGCATGCAGATCGCGTTCATACAAGGTATGATTGACGACGGCAGCAGAGGCAACCCCGATGGTGCTCGAGAGGAGTAGACCGAACTTAGGAGAGAGCATAGCAGTGAGAGGGACGGCTTCTTGCTGCTTGAGGTTGACGGACTGCCAGTGAACGCTTTTATACGATGCAAGAGAGCACTCCAGGAACGCAGACACGAGGACGCACCTCATTCCTTTTCACATCCCACCGAGGACGAAGACGATACTGCCCGGGATTTGATAACGCAGTCGCACCCAAGACCCTTGGAATGTTGAGAAATCGTCCGCTCATCGGGCTGGAAGTCCAGTGACGATCGGAGTAGAAAAGGGCTACGTACGGTGGACACCGCCATTCCCAATAATCGTCAGATATGTCCGGCGGGAGCATAAGGATGTGTACATACCCTGTACAGCATAGCCGATCTTGGAGGATGACCAGGGTGCCGGTCGGCAAGTTACCAATGGGAGGAATCTAGATGCACGCACAGAAGGGCCCGTACAACGTGATGGCGACGTCTGGCTGCGTACGTGGAGATAGGCAGCGCGAAATCTACATAGTGAGTGTGGCTTGTCAGTGCGAGCCAGATAAATCTACTACTTGTAGACACTGTTACCTTGCACCGCGACTCCCATGCACGTCAACACGTTCGCCTCTAAATAGTGCATATGGGGGATGAACGGTTACCGTAGACACTAGTACTGTTCTGTGCCATTCGTCTGCATTAGAGACTCAAACTTGGCAAAAAGACGGATGCTGTTACGTACGGCATAGCGGCGGGGTACACATGCTCGTCTCAGGTCACATATTGGACCTGCACGGAGTAGAACGGGGCGAAGAACCGGACAAGAACTGTCATAGCGCGAGGCTAGCTTGCCCGAGTCTCTCCACCTTGGCCGGCGCGGTTACAGTCTGATACGTATGAGGATTCAAATCTGCAACATGGCGATTCGAGCGTCGGCGCTCACCATATACAAATGACCATGGCCAGCGGACGATAGGGTTCGCCAAGCAGGCACCCTGGTGTCAAGTTAATCCCAGTATTTGTCCATGCTATGTCGAGTAATTTCAGCGAAAGACTTCAAGTTAGTGCAAATAGCCTTTCTCATACCTCTCGGAAAGAGCGTAGTCCCAGACACAGGAGCCCTCTTCCGCGTTCATGAAACCCGGTGCGGATACAACCGGGAATCACATGTGCTGAATTTTGTAAAATCATCAGCAACAGGCTCGATCGAGGATATTATGAAGAGTTCTCGTCGCAGCTTGCGGAGCTGTATCACCCGTGATACATAACTCATGAGTAACTCGGCAGCAGACACCTCACTCGAGATATGGAGCTCAACGGAACGGCATGGGCACTCTCAAGAGGACATACCGGACTCGGGTGATTTTTCGAGTAACGGGATGCTGTAGTGGAAGAAGTACATCCCGGACTAGCTTAACAGCTGACAACATAACGACACGGGAACACATTCATCATGGAAGGCGGTCGTCACATTGTCGACACAAGTGGGAGGTTGCTCAGGCGAGTCCGGTAGCAGGAAGCAGCGGGCGACGTAACGCTGCGAAGGACACACATCCCGAGCCTGGAGACCACGCGGAACCTCGGTGTAGGCCATCCAAGATGCCCGCTGACTGTTCCGGTAGCAGACTTTCAGGCGGTCAAGGCACCCCGCAAAGTGCACGGCGGGACCCTGGACTTCATGCGGCGGCCGTGCATGCAGCCATGAATGGGAGCCTGTATGCACCGCGGCGAGCAACAGAACACCCACTCATGGCCTTTCAGCTTCAGCGACGGTATGATAGGAGTGACATCTCTCGTCGGTTCAGAGGGCATTAACATCGAGAGCACGAGAGCGTCCGAGGGTTCTGTAGACTCGCGGCGTTGTGTCCCGCTCACATGAGAGGCTGGGCACGCGATTCCGATGTCGCCACGCCGAATATCCAGCCGCGACAGAGAAGACATACAGTCTGAGTATACATATCCACTCACCTAAGCATGCGCGTACTACCACGGTCCAGTCCTTGACAGCACGTCAAGACAGCTTCCCGTTGCTCCTTCGTCCTACAAAGTCCGGAAGCGCGGGACGAAGGTGTCAGAGGACATGCAGGCCCACAGAGAAATCCGCTTACGCCACTCGCCAGCTGTGCCCAGAGACAGAGTCAACCACCCAGATTTTTGCTAGCAGGACGTTGTCTTCCCTCGGCAGACGATTGACGGGCCTATCGACGTGCAGAGAGGACGGCCAAGCAGGACGAGCTACGACGAGGAGGTAGGAAGGTAAGTCAAAGTAAGTGCTTACTATAGTTACTATCTAATCCAGAAGTAATAATAACCTGTAGCTTATGCACTCAATATCATAGTTAGTAATCAACTGATGGGCGTCGTTCGCCTTTGACCTCTCCTCTTCAGTGCTCTCAGGCTCTGTATACGTTGTTCATCTACCCACCCCCAATCGCCAGCATTCGAGCTCTTTGGCAAACCGTAAGAGCTTCTGATACGACCAGACAATACTTGAGCCTGCAATCTGGCCCATCAGCGACATACATAACAATAATATCCGTCGACAGCGCAATGACAATACCGACACCTACCTAGGATGGCCATGTCGAGTCGCGGAGTCGAAGGACATGGAAGTTGCGGCCCTTGTACAGACAGTATGTACTTACCGACATGAGTCCGCGCGTCGAATTTACGGCCTCGTTCTCCATCACCGAAGGCACTGTGCCAGCAATGCCTTACTACCCTTCCCTGCGCTCGTATGGCGCACGTCGAATGGATGCGGTTGCTACTGTTAGGAGTGTGCCCGGCGCAGACAAGGAGGCCCTCGACGCTGCGCGGGCTATACGACCGAAGACGTACTTAGTGTACATCGATATGGTGAGTCGCTCGATTTTGCACCCGAGCCTACCAACCCGACCTGTATGCAGGACGTGACTCTTCCTTATCCTGCCAAACTATGGTTCTGCTACTTCGTCATGCCCGCCGCCCCATCTCTACCCCTGCCGATCTGGCTGGCTCAATATTGCGTGCGATGTGCGTGCCCATCGCGCCGAATACTGCCCATTCCGAAGCTCGCGCCTCCACACAGACGCAGCCATCGTTTCCTTGTTCCAACTGCTACCACTGAGACGATACAGCTCTGACCGTGCGCGTCCGCGCCCGTCCAGAAGGATGGGACCCCGAGGAAGCGACAACTCTCCCAACACAGGAACAGAGCCGACTTACGTTCCACTTCTCTGAAGCGAAAGGCGAGCACACGGTCAGCCTACCTCCAGGATGCCAAACCTTTACCGGGAAGTCCGAGTACCTCCGCCCGCCAACGTGCAGCCGCCGTTTGCATCGCCTGCGCAACCGATCGTCCCCCTTCATACAACCTTGTGGCCTACGTTGCGTCCCGAATTCATGCAGCCGTATACGTGAGTCCACCGAAGGATCCGACGGCGTTTCCTCAGAACGCAACCCCGCACGTGCGCGACCATTCGTTTTCCAGAACACGCCTTCAACCTCGGGAGCCGGCCATGAAGAAACGTCCACTGCCAACACGAGCGTGGAATGTCTCACCGAGTCTCTCCGCGATTCCCTTTACAAAATCTAGTCTATCAGAGGCATCGTCGACGCGCGCGACACAGCGAAAGACGTGGAGCTCCTCCCTATAGTGGATCTGTGGTACAACCTGAACACGCATCTCGCTTAGGACGAGATACCCACTGGTCCACTCGACTTCTATCGTGAGCGCCACGAGCGCGTCAGGTGAGTCGTGCTCGAGGCTTTCGAGTCGGCAGCGCTGATGCGTGTTGTTTCTTAGGATCGCGAGGGACGCTCGGCGACGGGCCGCCGCTAACTCTCCTCATGCGCCTCCTCCAGGACCACCACTCGCAGCCACCCGGAAGCAACACTCGCTCATTTTGCGGACCCGACCCTCGCTCCCGACTCGGAACCAAGTTTCCAGGATCAACCGAGACGTACGTGCACAGTGCCCTTCAAGATTGTCTGTAGCTGGCGTTCTGATCATTCCCTATAGGCAACCGCCCCTTGAACAATCTCCGGCAGTCGCGCCAGCGCATGACGCGTATCCAGCCTCTCCTCGCCAAGCCCCGAAGCACCGCGGAAGAGGCGGCGCTACAAATGCCCACGACCCATCCGAGACGTATGTGCTCTCCCATAGTCATCTCTACTTCCTTCCGTCTGACCCTATCTGGCAGGTCTCCACCCTCGAGAGAACCTCAGTCAGATGCGCGAGCGAGTCGTGACGGTCCTCGACCGCGCTGCCGCTGCTACGCGCCCTGTACGCTCCCGCTTTGTCTCTTAGATACCGTTGTTCACGCGTGTTACGATCGTCATGAGTTCAACTTATATCTTGACGATCCCCCAGAGTAATAAGGTTTGGTCGCAGCCGGTGACTCAGAGTGTGAGAGCACAAGTCATGGAAGCGGTGAAGGTACGGGTTTATTCGTGTGCAGGATAATGCGCCGCTGACATACCGTGTCATCCAGCCGACGCAGTTCTGCGACCTTAGCCCATCTTATACAAAGGCGCGGTATAGCGGCTTATCTCGGTCTATTAGGATGTCGCGGCTGCCGGCAACTCAGCCACGAATCGTCCGCAGCGCTTTCATAAGAAGGCTATGGGGGCTGAGCGCTGAGCGTGGAGTTCTGAGTGCGCCCAGGAAGGTGAGCCCTGTACAGTTCCCGGCCACGCCCTCTCCGAACTGCCTTCATCCATGTTTCACGTCATCAGCAGGCCTGTTCGGTTTCCCAGTGAGAACGCCTACACGTGGTCATGGTTGCGCCCGCAGGAACCTGCTGGTGGACTTACAGTAGAAGCGTCACATATCGTGCTTCTGTGGTCTCCGCACCCGAGAGAACGTCTTTCTGAGGTGAAGAACAGGTTCACTCTGCGCCCGTACGCCCACTCGAGCCTCAAGGCGGTGACGATAGTCAAATTCTCCTGTGTCCGTGCGTGCAGGCGTCCCGAGCGTGCCACCAGATGATCAGCTTACGGCGTCCTCCCAGACTCTACAAGTCTAGCGAACGCCGCCCAAACTCAGTTCCCCTTTCTCCCTCCTCTCTCCATTGTCCCTGCCTCCGTCGCGCTCCATGTCCAACTCCACAGGATTGAGTGCAGCCACGACGGCGAAGCTCCGCAAGGACTTGACGGTGTTGGCGCACAACCGCGTCTTTCCAGTGGTCGTCGAGACAGCGCTATACGGTACGCGTCTCTCCGCGAGGCGTTCTCACGTGTCTCACGCACCTCTGCTTGACCGCAGCGATCTTCACCATCCTCATCATCGTGTCGACGTACCTCATATGGTGAGCGCACTTCCTAAACTTCTGGAGTCAAGTGTTGAGACCCCGTCGATCTCTCCAGCAGACGCGGCGTCCGTCGATCATGGCCGAACACGATCATGCTCGCCGCCACACTGGCTATGTACGCACTATCGACGCTCGACTGGGCGATCGACATCCGGCTGCTTTGGGCCGACCTGCGTACGCTGCGGTTCTTGGGTCTTCCCGGGGAATCTCAGCGATTCGGGCTGTCAAGCCCGGCCTTGCTCGTCGTTCAGGGGATCACCAGTGTCATCTGCGTGCGTTGGTTTTCGAGCCGCTTCTCCTCCTTCACGTTCTGACGCACCTACGCCGTCTCGCAGATCATCGTCGGTGACGCAGTTGTGTGCTGGAGGGTATGCGTGGTGTGGGCGAACAATCGAGCGGCAGTATATGGAGCGTTTTTCTGGGTCATCGGCTCGATCGGTGCGTAGTTTGGCTGCTTGTGTCTTTCTACACTTGCTGACGCCCAGTGCCGTCGTGTTCTTCCTGCCCGTACAGGCGTGTTCACCGCGTGGAGTGTGATGTTCGTCGGGTTCTACTACCCTGTGCCCCCGGCCGTTCAGACGCTCGTAGACCACAATGTGATCATGAACGCGTTCGCGTTCTCGTGGTCTGCAGCGACTAACGTATGGGCGACAGCCATGATCGCGCGCAAAGCATGGTGAGCCGGTTTGATCGCTCTACTAGGTGGTCGCAAGGCTTATAGTGTGCGTCGGACAGGCTACAACGACGAGACATCCGTCGCCATCTACGTACGAACAGTACAGGATCTGCTGTCCAGCGGATACTCATGTTCCTCGTCGACCTCGGCATCATCTACACTGCATTCATGGTCAGTTCTTCTCCTGCCGCAGCCACCCAATTGTGCTAATGCAAGCTGGTTGTACAGCTGCTCAACGTCATAGTCCTCATACCAGTCTTGAATAGTGCAACAGTCTTCTACTATGTCACCCTCTTCATGCAGCAGATAACGGTACGTCAAGTCTTCTTCGTCCCTCCAGCGTCACACGTCGTCTCCAACTTTCGGGTCGCTGATTCTAGCGTTCGCAGGGCATGTACCCCACCGCGGTCATCGTCCTCGTTGCACTCCAGAAGTCACAACTCGACCACCAGTTCACCTACCCACCAGCGATGGAGTCCGAGGAGAACTCACTGCCGTTCGCCGTCAACGTGCCCCAGGGCGCAACGTCGACCGGATTCGACAAGCAACCTTACACGGCGGCGCAACTAGTCGCATTGCGAGACGTCAACTTGCAGCGGTCGCAGAACTCCGGGAGCTCGTCGGGACGGGATGAGTATGGGTCTCAGTGGGAGAAGGATACCGTGACGCAACAAAGCGGGGTTGGCTTGGCTGCATAGCTGAGGTCTTCCCGGTTGACGGCTCGCTCAGACAAGGTGGGAGATAATCTCTTGACGTGTCTTACGTTCGCGCCATACCTCATCCCAACTTGAAAAGCGGAGTATGTAGTACCTCCCGTATGGAGTCGGGATTGTCGTGCTATAACCCTAATACAGTAATATGATCTCGTGCATAACGTAGTGCGGTCAACCGGAACGCAACAGCCTCTTCAGCAGCTTGAGAACTCGTGCGATCTTGTCAGACACCTCTGAAGAAAGAGCGGGTTAGAATGGCAGAGGTATACTGGCTCTTGTGAGCGCACTAACCTTTGGACTTGCGCTTCCGGGCCTCTCGCTTGGCCCGCCGCAGCGCCTCGCGTTCCTGAAAGTCCGTCACCATCCTGCACAAATGACGGTATGAGCTGACGTCTAGGATAGACAAAACGTGAACACTCACCGAGAGAAAATACAACACTCCTTTAGGAAAGCCTCGGGACTCGGAACATCTTCCTCCTTGAACTCCGCCGCGAGGTCAAAGGACAGAGTCACAACGGGGATACGAGAGCGCTCCTTAGTCCACTGCATTCTGAAGATGGCACTCTCGGTAAGTGACTCGGCTGAGTCGCAGGAACCGGTGGTCAACGCGGGCGGTAGCGAGATGTATGACTGGTTTTGAGACTCCGCATACTGATAGGATGCACCGGACGCGAGCGAATCAATGTCGCTGTCGTCCAGCTCTGGACCAAAGCGGCTGTCATTGTCGTCTTCAGGTAACGAGGCGTCATCATGCTTGGCAGCTTGGGATGGGCGACCATGGCTGTCAGGACCCTGATATGTGTCCGAAGAGATAGCTGCATGCTTGTCCCGTTCGGCGCGCATCTCGATCATGCGGTTCATATCCTCCTGGTGAATGTACTCCATGTCAACGTAGTCCCCTGTGGGCAGCTTGATGTACTCCGGGTCGCCGTGGCCTACGTAGATGTCGTTCTTCACCCGGACCATGAGCGAAGTGTCGGGACCAAACCAGTGGTAACAGTTGGAGAACGGAAACTCAGGGACTGTTCGAACCGGAGGTCGTCGACCTGTCGGGTGGTCGGTGTTCGGGAAGATGGGCATGCACATGTCCGCAGTATAGCATTGCTCAGGGTCCTCCGGACGCAAACCAGGGCCAACAACGTAGACGAAGTACTTGAAGTCGGGATTGCGCGGGAACGGAAGTCCGTTCGCCTGACCAGAGTCGGTGGTTAGCATTGACACATAGGCGGTTGATCAGGAAATGGGCCGCTGACGCACCGTGTGTAACATGATAATGGCCTTGGAGCTACGAATCTTCTGCAAAGATGCCCTGGCCTTCCGATCCAGGTCGCCCAGACCACGCAGAGAAGCAGGCAAGTCGATCTGCGCGACGGCATAAGTACGGGGCATGGGAAGGAACGACATGCTAGCGGTGAAGTGACAGGATGAGTGTGGGATGAGTGGTTGGCTGGAAAGATCGTCCCTTTTATCTCAGTTGTGTTTGTCCGCTCAAAAGAGAGCGACAAAGGTCATTGTTCTGGTTGAGACCACACAGCGAAGCGTGAAGCGCTGGCTATGGACTGGGCCGGCCCGGGGCTTCCAGTAGTATACTTAGTTGACCCTGACTCCTTTGCGATCTCATTCTACCTACAACTTGTTCAGTACCACCATGCATGCATGATCCCCCTGCTATAGGACCGCTGTGATCTGTCTCCCGGGTAAGTCCATTCCCGTTAACTCTCGAGCTGCGTTGCTGTGGGAATCGTCCTCGGAGTCGGCGACCTACGTGGTCGTCATTAAGATATGTACAAAGATTTGGAGCTCAATGCCGGACAATAGAGGTTTGAGCATGGTGATGGACCTCGGTAGCCTTCCGATTGAAGCTCCGCAACGGATACCCGCCGCTAAAGGCTCAAGCTCAAGCGCGGCATCTCCTCTCCAGTACTTCCCCTCTCTCCCTTGCTCGTAGCTGGGCTCTTCTTTCCACACCATTGCTCCCATGAACTGTGCCCGCTGTGACATTGCCCCTCCTCTTCCTCCAGAAGGAACTCCACCGGCAGTGTCCATTCCCTCTCAGTATGTCTTTGGCGACGTATGCACCGTGCGGGAGAGCATATCTACACCAGTAGAAATGGTCTTCATGGATGCCCCTGGTCTTGAGACTAAGCCGGGCGCGCGAGAGCGATGTGCGAAGCACTATGCGGCTCTCACAGACCCAAGCATACCGGCCCCAGGCAAAGACCGGCCCTGCATCATTCTGTCTTCCTCGGTTCCCGTTGACAGCGCCTCAACCACCATCTGTCTCAAGACGACCCTAGGAAAGACACCATACGAGCAGCTGCCATTGATAGTCAAGCACTTTGGAGTCAAGGTGGCGTCGAAGCAGCTGCCCGCCGGCGAGGAGCACGTTCACAGCGACCCTGAGTGGCCTCACCCCCAGCAGCTTATTCTCGCCATCGCATTCACGACACAACGACCAATCAAGGGTATGTGGCCCCGGGGCAGAGAGAACGGCCTCAGCGACACGGGAAAACCGCGAGGCGAACCCGATTCCAGCAATGCAACCACCCCATTAGCGGACGACGGCGTACCTGTGTATAAGTACGAACGGGAGGCTCGGATGTGGTTAGTGGACAAGTGCGATGAGCTCCTCATGAAGTGGACACAGAGGTGCCAGAAAGACCCGAACTTCGCCAAGGTGGTTGAGGCCGACTTCAGGGTGCGTGCACGGTCGACTCGGAATTCAGTAGGTTTCACTGACTCTCACTGTGCTTTGGGGCACCAGAGATGTCTCGAACTCGCGGCTAATGGTAGCATGCTCTCTCTGGTCAGTACCTGGTATTGACGGTTGGGAACACACGACATGATGAGGACAGTTGCGCTGACAACAATCTTCTCGACGATGACAGAACTCGTTCCGCAGCACCGGAAGGAGAAGCACGCGCAAGTTCTCCAGGCCGTCGACCCCCCTCCGGAAACTTCATGAAGTCGGTAATGTTTTTTCGGCTACAAGGCCGGGGGCATGCAGTTCGCCAAGCTTGAAGGTGGGGCTCTTCGATCCGAGGCTCAACTCGTCTCGTACGAAGTCCTGACGCGTTTTCGATAGAGCAACAGCCGGAAGAAGTCGAAGCGGTCGTTGAAATCACGCCGCAGCCAGCCGTCATTGTCGCAGGCAACTGGCGATGCCAACTGATCCGTTCCGAGTATTGAGAGTTCTCCTCTGTCATGCCTTCCATGTCTGTATAGCACCGTCGTCCGTACATCTTCTACAATTATCGTACTATCCTGCCTCCGAGCTCTCAAGTCCTTTGTCAATGCAAGAACATAGAGCGGAAGGCTGACATCAATCACTCTCATGCAAGGCGCAGTGCGCCCGGGGGTTCGCGCCAGGCCGGGACTCGACGGCCACCCGGCCCAATGACGCTTCGCGCGGAAGGTGCCGAGTCGGAAGCGCGATCTTCCTCCGGTGGTTTGTCTGCGGGGACTTCCGACGGTGCCGACGTGCTGGAGCCGGAAGGGGGTGTACTAGGCGTGCGCGGCTCTTGGTGAATGCGACCGACTAGGCATGCACGAGTCAGCTTCAGCAGCGTTTAGAGAGGTGTCACGGTTCACCTACCGCCATCAACCACGACAATCGGCAGTGAACGTGTCTTCGCGGCGGCAAGGATATCCGCTGGCAAGCGTCCGTTCTGCGAGCATCCCATTAGCTTATGTATAGATCGACCTTGACCAACTTACAGTACATAACGGATATAGGTCTTCGTACGTAGCGAAGGCGACATGCACGTCCGGATTCTGCCAATCAAAGAGTCAGGACTTGCTCCAGTTTGCAGGACTGCGTCGACTCACCTCAAGAATGAAGTCAAGTAGGGCGTCGACAGGATCAAAGAGTCGATTAGAAGTACGTGCAGTAGCTTCTGCCGATGGCTCGTCAAGAGCATCGGCAGAAACGCAACACTGGCAACAGAGACAACCCATAAGGCGCCGCGCCCCCGTCTGGACTTTCTGAGCCACAACATGGCGGGTCTTCGTCTTGCAGAAGTCGAGGAAGACGCATTGGTCGGGCTTGTAATCACCACCTTCCCCGAACGTTCGACCCTCGGGTCCCGTGTTGGTAGTTGGACTCACTGAGTGGGAGCGTTTGCGCCAACACCCAAACATCGCCGTGACCCCCGCCAGACACTCGCTCAGAAGCCGAAGCGAGAATCCCCGTTCGCGTTCCGCCCTGCTCCACGCGGACACCTGCCATACGGACGTCGTGGTGAAGCCGTAGACGAATACGATGTCCTTCTGCGCCAACTTGAGTCCGGCGGTTGAGTTGAAGAACTCGAGCCAGGTACCGCAGTGCTTGGCCATGTACTGCTCGATCGCGCCTCTGCAATCAAGGAATGTCCTCTGAGCAGGAACGTGAAGGCGAAGGGAAGCCTTAGAGTCTTGGCTTGTGTCGTGCGTAATTCTCCCCACCGCAGACGCTTCCGAGGGCCTGCAAAACGTTCAGCACCAGAGCCGCCACACTCGAGTGTACGAAGACACTCACCCAGCTCCGACTTCTCCAGAAATCTTGGTCTCCCGCGAGCTTCGGCTACTGAGCACTGGGTGAGTGATGCTGGACATAGGCCCTTGTACGGACTCTTGGTCGTATCGGAATGTCTCGAAGTGGTCGGGGAGGCGTTCACATCGGGTTGTGTGAGACTCGTCATCGCGGGGTCGCGTGCAGTTGAACAGGAGGTGGAAACGGCCTCGGTCGAGGTAGCCTATGTCGCCAAGCTGTACCTCGCCGCACTTCTTGACCGCGTCGGGATGCCACATCGGATGCCCATAGCCCATGCCGCCGAGCTCCTGCGCGTAGACCTTCCAGGACGGAGAACGTGTCGAGCGGAAGAGCTGCATCGTGAGTGGCGAACAGAAGCGAGAATGTCGAGATATGAGGCGACACGAAATGAGTGAGTGATGAGTGAAGATGTCGAGAGAAGGCTATTAATGAAGATTCTGGGATCATTCCCTCGATCCCACCAACGTGGCGCAGGGAAGGCGTACACCACGTTGCGGAGATAGAGGGACTTCCTGTGTCGTTTGACTGAAAGGAGTTCAAGCACAACTCAGTGTTCTCCCGCTTCACTCAAGAACGTGTTCCTCTTACCGCTGACTGCTGACTTCTAGCGTCGGCACTACAGCACGGCGTGCATAAGAAGCGAGTGATCCTTCCCATCAATACTGCACCTCTGCACCTGGAAGGCAGATAGCACCAACACGCGCATACAACGCTTCAGAGTCGATGTCTGGAAACAAGAGTCAGATCTCCGTACAAGTGCCGCAACTGTCAGATTGGTCCCAATATCGCAAGCCGATCCGCCTCGAGGACAACGAGGACGCATGTACAGGGTCACAAGGATAGTGGACCGGCGGCTACAGTGCTGCATACGTGCATACACGCGAGACGTGACATACCTCCAAAAGAATTCTTCGAGTCTCTTCTATGTCTCCTGAGCATGCCGTCGTGGTGCAATGAAAGGACTGTGTGAAACCGACAGTCACGTCAGTATGTAGCAGCCCGGACACATGCAAGTGGGAGACACTTACAATGTCCAACGACAGATCCGACCGTGTTTCAGCTCGCATTTTCGCGCTAAAAAGCACATCATCGAGACGGGTTTCCACGACTAGAAGCCATGCCCTGTTGTCGGGACGTACGAGTATACTTTCCGAAGACTCCGGGACCAGCGTAGAATATCGGCAGGGCCTATTGCGGAGATATGGCTGCCATTCATAGTTCCTTTCGTATTGCGCGTTGGTGATGAGTGTTATTGGACTGCTGGAGCTGCAGAGATAGCAAGTAGCAGCAAAGGTTGTTGGTGGTAGTGTCTGAACTTTGCATCTTCCAATCGTCTCTTTTGCTACGGATCCACGACTCTACTGACCTTTTCTTGTTGTTGAACAGTTGTTATGAGTATCAATATGACGTGCCACCGAAAACCGGATTCTGGGACCCCTCGCAGCCCTAACGATCCTGAAGCACCATGTTCGTAGTCAGTTCCTTCCCCCTCAGGTATGAATGCTAACAAGACACACCGAACCAGCGTGTCATATTCCTTGACGAACTCTAGCGGACTTGGAACGTCCGACTCTACCGGGAACTGCGATCCAAGATCGAGCCAGACATTGATGACGGGGAGCAAGTCGTCTTCCGCTCTGTAGGTGAGCCCATAGATCTCGAGTCCTGCTATGTCGGCCATATCGTCGGATAGCGCGCCGTGCGTGGTGTTCGTGGCTTCTTCTTCCTCGTCGTGAATGGCTTGGCGCGCTTTCTCTTCAGACTGCGCATTCTGTGCGGTTGCTTGAAGGATCTTGTTAGCTGCCTCTGCGGCCCTCATAGCGGCCGCACCCTTTGCGAAGTCTTCAGAGAAGCATTCATCCATGTCGATATGCTGTATTCCGGGGAGGCTGGCGACCTTCCCGTTGTCGTACTCCATGTAGTCCCGTATCGCAACTCTCACCCTGCGCTCCATCCCCAGGCCCGTCCAATGATAGCAGTTCGAGAACGGGAAGGGCCCGTTCGGCCGGACAGCCGGGCGATTCGTGGGGTGCTCAACGCAGGGAAAGATTGGCACGCACATATCTGCGGTCGCATAGCGTGCTGGGTCGTTTGGACGCGGTCCAGGTCCGACGAGATAGGTGGTGTACTTGCATGAGGGACTCTCGGGGAAGGGAAGCTGGAGACACTATTGTAGCGCATTTCCATCTCAGTTCATCTGTCGCTGCTTGGAGAGCATTATTATGCGACACTCACCGTGCAGAAGTAGATGAGACATTTCGCCCTTCCGAGCCCTTGCGCAGCTTCAAGTGTCTTGGGGTCAGCTACCCCGTCGAGAGATGCTTCGACGTTGACTTGTGCGACTCCGTATGCACCAGGGAGGGGGCAAAATGGCGTGCGGAAGCTCATGGTTGGCGCGATAAGTGTGCTGGGTGGCAGCGGAAGAGCTCTTGGTTTCGCCCTCTATATAGCTCGATCCTAGGACAATGTAGGCGGGTAGTTCCGGACAAAGAAGTTTGGACTTGCGACGGTCGTGGTTCCTGGTGACTCAAGATGCCGCCTATCGATATTTGCTTGAAAGCCCGCCTACTAATCAATCGAGCTCGAGGGCGACCGGCCGTTGACCGGATGTCGCATAGACAACGAGCTTGCATACTGGTCTGCGAGCCGTCAGCTCGGGTATGTGCCCGATACTTCTTTGTCATGGTACTTGTCGTTACAGAGAATATACATAAGTTTAATAGTGTTACCTGCGACTGTCAATGCCGGCCCAAATCCAGTCCTTCTCGAGTCTGTTTCAATTGCGCATATGCATGTCACACTCTCGATCGAATTCGAGTCCTACTTTACAACAGAGTGTTTACATGCGGGAACGTCGCGGGAGGCATCCTGCATAGACGGTCACGTCAGAACCTCCACAACCCATCATCAGACGCGTGGCGCTCACCTGGTGCCGGCTTGCTACGACGCGTGAGTGCGCCTAGGAGGGCGGGACGATGATAGACTGAGTGCCCGGGGTGTAGCAGAACCCGTTGTCGAGCCGGGTTCCGCAGCTAGCGAGCTGGTTGCAGCTCCCACCGCAGCCCTGGCGGTCGCAGAAGCCGACGTTGGCGGTGGCAGCGAGGCACACCGTGCCCGCAGCGTAGAGGCACGTCGCGCCGCCGTTGTACACGGTACAGGCGCCGCCGCACACGTTCTGGGTGCGGCTGCTGCAGTAGGTGATCATGATGTTCTCGGCGGAGCGCGGGGCGTTGCGGTTGATGGGAGCACCGATGTAGGTGATGTTGGCGTCGGTCGTGTCGAGCCACTGCAGGAACTCGTCCGTGGTGACGATGCTAGCCTCGATCTGTGGGTGAGACGGTGCATGAGCTGTCGTTCAGGCTCCTCGAAGTGAGGGAGAGGACTTACCGGCGTCGCGGTCACTGGAGAGACCGTGGCAGCGACGACGGCGAAGGCGAGAGCGGTGAACTTGCTGGTGAACTGCATGGTGAATGCGGTAACTTGGCTGGTAGTTCCCGGGGATTGGAACTGACGTTCTCCCTCGAGCTTGTCTGCCTTTTATGCTCCGATAGTGCGTGCCTTGTTGAAACAGGCCGCATGCTGTTCGTCAACCACCATGAACGTGTGCGGGGGTCGAGTCCGCTCGGGCCCCCCAGCCTTCGCCTTAGCACCGCGGCGAGCGCTGCCCTAGGTGGTTCAAGAAACAACGGATATTGGACAGCGTGCGATCTTCTACGGGATGTCGTCAGTACGAGTACATGGCGCAGCGGTATCAAATGAATGCAGTGGCAGGACGCGATGGTCGGGGAACGCACCGGTCGACCTCGATGGCCTTTGTTGTCGTCTCGGACCGCAGATATATCTACAGTATCCGCACGATACACTCAGTGTTGCAGGGTAATTCGAATAAATCCTGTGCTTACACAGTATAATGGACCAAGCTGGGATTTCAGCAGCGACGCGGCCCATATTGCTTGCAGTTAGCGACCGTGGCGGCCCGGCTGCAGCCAGATAGCCTCGATTCTGGTTGTGCTCTAGCCGCGCCCGCTATACCTGCACGATGTCAGAATGACGGCAACCATCCGGAACGGCGGACCACCCAGTGTATGGCACGGAGGCACGAAAAAGAGAGATCGAAGTCGTCCGACGGGCAGCGGAGCCCGCTCATAGCCTTGAGAAGGCTTCATAGACAGCGCCTGCCAAAATAGGTCTCGGTGAGGTTTATGCGCGAGATGAGGCACTACCGCACTGAGCGACGTCCGGGTAACAGTGAAGCATACTTACCTGGCTGTGGAGGAGGCGTGTGGGTCACGAACACGAATATCACCCTTGGGATGTTGACGCACTGACCTGCAAGCAGGCAGACAAGGGGCCAGGGCCAATTGGCGTAGAAGCAGTAGCCTTTCCGACGGCCGACCGTGAAGGGACACAGGATTGAGAGTGAGCGGCTTGACCGTCGATCGAGACGACTTTTCGGGCTTGCATATGGAATTGCCTTTAGGGCGGCACGCAGTGTGATCTGCCTTATGACAAAAAGTCGCGGTGCTAGATGATCGTAGGGTCGGCCCAGGCAGCGGAAAATCTCCGGCTCGCTGCTGAGCAAAGAGCACGAGCTGATGAAGCTGTCAACAAGCGTCGGCATGGATGCTACGATCAGTCCTCGTAATTGCATCCAGAGTTCACCTATAATCCCACTCACATGAAGATATGTCCCCGGAGATATGGCCCGTCCGTGGTTGAGTAGAGCTGTGGCAAACGGGGCGGCACTGCTTCGAGTCGTAAGCGGCCTCGGATGACCGTCTGGAATGCATGCCAATAGTGTACACAACTATGGGAGCTATACATCATGCAACAATATGGCAGACTGATTGCATGACCGTGAGTGCATAGAACTAGTGCCAGCAAGTACCAGCCTCTCTCGCAAGGGTGGCCATGCTTCCGAATCAAGGTCGACTCGGACGTTTTGCATTCTGCGGATGCTAGCCCATTGTTGAGAGGAAAATGGCTTACCTCCGGTGCTGTGAAGTTAAGCTGATGACAGCAGAGCGTTGATCGGCTTCGAAAATCCCGGAGGCACGACGCACACTGACTGATTGTTCACCAATGTAGACATGTGCCTGAGACATGCCGGGAGAAAGAACGTTTTGTGAGTGTCACAATGGAACTTGGTACGCAGCACAACTTACCTACCTAGGCACCAAACGGAACGTTCACGGAAGGGACGGACATGAGAGTCATGTAAGTATTCGTCTAGATTGCACTCTACGCTCGTGTTCCGAAGATGGGTGGGATAGACAGACCGTGGAACAACCGTTGCCCATTGCGTTGTGCTGACGTCATCATTCGTATATGGAAGCATTGACGCCGGGCAGCCTTCATGGCATTCAACATCACTCGACCTTGTCATTCAAGTTGTACACACCGCTAGCAACGCACGTCAAAACCTAGTACAATATCTAGTACGCAATTTCCTCCGCCTGTTGACTCAAACGAACCGCATATATATAAGTCGCAGCTACTGCATCTTCACCATCAGCAGGTACCGCATCCTGATCTGCGAGGGGTCGTAAACGACGTACTACACCACCGTCAGCAACACTCGCCAACCAGAGAGAAAACTCGAGTAACACACCTCGTTGTACTGCAGGTTCATTTGCGTATCGGTGACGTCCTTACCGGGATCAAGGGTGGGCATGTGGCAGCCGCGCAGGTCGGGGTGTTCGAGCGCGTCACCGCAGTCCTGCCAGTCCGCGGGCTGGGTGCGACCCAAGCCCTTCGTGGATCTCGGGGTAGCAAAGCGGTGAGCTTGAGGCACAGGACGGATGGAGAGAAGGCGGCTCACTTTTTGCCTGCCTTCTTGCAGTCGTGGTCAGCGTTGTAGTTCGTCTGATATTGCTCGTAGAACGGCTTCACGAGCACTTCGCAGAGCAGGAGCAGACCGGTGTTGTCGCTCAGACTGGGTGACGCCGTTAGCGAACAGCCCAGAGAAGTAGGGAAAGACGACTCACTTAGCGTGGCAGTGGTTCTCGGACCTGAACAACGTCTGTGGGCGGAGACAGTGAGCAAGTTAACACACACGTATACAGATGAACTGACGTCTGCAAAGTAGACACCCTTGCCGAACATATAACCAGTGACGGGAGCTAGACACGATGTCAACCTATGCTCGAAGTCCTGAGCCGAGAGCGAAGTGGCTCACCTTGCGGCGGCGCGATGCGGAGACCCTGCTTGAGAATCCCCGCAAATCTCGTCGTACGCGCGCCATGCCAGAGCAAAAGCCGATTTCCCTCCGCAGCCTCCCCATACCCGGCCTTGTTCCACGCCTTTGTCTCGACCTCCCTACATAGACCCGACCGAGCAGCGTCATGACGACATTCACGCCAACACGGGTGACGGACGTGACATACCTCTCCACCCGGAACGCCTGCAACACCCGTGTATCGCGCGCATACCCCTGCAACGAGCCGAACTCCTTGCTTTCGTGCGCAATGGGCCCCTTCGTCGCCAGCTCCAGAGAGCGGAAGTGCGCGTCGAGTGGGTTCACCAGGTTTCCGTTCGCATCCTTCGGGATCGACGACGAGATGCTGAGCTTCGAAGCGACCTGCATGTCGCCAAGCGCATCGACGAGCTCGAGCTCCTTCTTAAGCTGCTCGATCGTGTTGATCGCGATGGGCCGCCGACCCTTAAAGACGTGCGGGATGATAGAGTAGTAGCGGCCGGTGAGCTCCTCGCATGCTTGGTCGCCGTTGGGCTGGCTGATCACCTCAGACAGGGCCTTGAGGGCCCCACAGCCACTAAGAGTGGTGGACGTGGAGAACGTTGCGCAATACAGGTGAAGAAGGTATGTATGCACTCAAGGCATATTAACAACAGTAGCGGGACGATGGTGTGTACTCACCTTGTGATCCTTCTACAGGCTCCCAAGACGGCCCGGAAGGCTTCGCGGTCCTCGCTTCGAAGGGAGAGGTCTTGACGGTCCAAGATCTCAAAGCGACAACCGTCAGAGGTCGACGTATCATTCACGTAACATAAGTAGTGGCTACGCCTTCTTGAACGACCTGAGCGCGTATCTCGCACTTAATGGCGACTACTCAATGTGCATCAGATATTTGTCATCACACAGGTAGCATGCACTCAGCAAGATGGATTGTCATAAATGTCATATATCATCATCTCGGCGACTTCATACACTCAGTACATAGGGAAAGATATGAACTGGTGGGCCGGGTACTTAAGGTGCTTTAGTCTCATGCTGCGTCGCACAAGAGTCACTGTAATTTGGGCTTGTCTATCAAGGGGCATTTCGGAGGTATACATCTTGCCATCCAGCGGAGAGGCGTGACTTGTACCCGTACTTGGATGAGGGCGATGCGGCGGCGATGAACTCCGGGTCGAGATACACAAGGCGACGGTGGTCGCGCCAGTCCCGATCAACATGATCACCCACGGTGGGTCGCTCAGCAGAATCCAGATGGATGCCGACATTGTACGTGACGTGCTCGGAGCTCAAGGTGCCCTCCATACACAGGGTAAGCAGTAGAGCCACGGGATGCCTCCCCGTGTCACCGCTACTAGTACTGGAATACGCCCCCGGGAGGAGCCCTAGCGTCAGCCCCAAGGTTGATAACTTGAGGATGGGTATATGAGCGAGGACACCGTACGGTGTGGAGGAAAATCTGGGAACTCCTGGTGGGATATAGGTCGGTCTGCACTGATCGTTCTCCTTCAATAACATGACAGTCAGTCACGAACATAGGTTCAAGACTCTTGAAATAACTCACATATACGATCTTCAGCCTATCCACATCCCCAAACAATCCGGGCTGAGCGGCGAATAGGAATGAGTACTCTGCATGGTCGGCGCTGCGATTCGCATGAGGGGAAGTATAGACATTTCCCCAGGCGAACAGGGTGGTGTCCGGGGAACGCATCATGATCGCCTCCTGGAGCCTCTTGAACGCTCTACGACCCTCTCCGTAGATGATAGGCATGGTGACCCCCATGATACCAAGCAGGCAGTAGGCCTCGTCCTCGACTCGGGTCGCCCGCCGCTTTGCAGCCCACGACAAGCGGCGGCCGACACAGATCTCACTAACTGGCTGCTCGGATCGCAGTACTGATGCCGGGATGCCAGTGATAGTCTCCAGCGCTGTAGCATAGTCGATCTTGGTGCCCAAAACATTCCAGGTGTTGGAGACGAAGACGACGAGTCGTGGTGCAAGAAGCGCTTGGAGGGACCATACGCAGCGGTGCCATGTGCTCTGTGCGAATGAGGATTGGGACGAGAGAGGAGACTCCATATCTCCGCTTGAGTATGCTTCACCGCCCATGGTGCTCACGTCTCGCATGTATGCATAGCAAATCGCGGCCCCTGCGTAGATGTCGTACATCCTGTTGATAGTCTCCGACAGTTCCGCAGAGCTGGAGCGGTCGATGCAGCAGCAGTCCATCCAGATCCACTCGTACCCGTCGCTCTCGGCGAGCACGCAGGCGCACTGCAGCGTCGATGAGACGAGGTCGCGAGGTGTAGCACCAGTCTCGGTACATTCAATCCGCAGCTTCTCGACTTCTTGAAACGACATCATGCCGGTATTGTTCCACACGTGCGAGAAGGCAGCGTATGGGGGAGCCAGGGATTCGAAGTAGGAGAGCTCGGCTCGAGCAGTATTCAATAGCCATATGGGGCCGGAGACTGTCCACCAACGGAGCCGGAGCGTCAGCACGAAGGTAGTGTATGACCTCTGGATTTACGAACCTCGGGCCCTATCAGAGGGGTGCAAACTAGAAGTGGCAAGGATTGTGGGGTGTTCAATTGCCAATTGTCGCGCAAGAAACCGGAAAGGCAGGAAGGAAGGCAGACGAAGTAGACTTGGATAGAATCGGGGCTGTAAACTCATCCGCATCCTCAGAGCAAGGACATGGCGAGTCTTCGTCTTGCCCAAGTCCAGGAAGATGTATTGGTCGGACTTGTACTGACCACCATCCGCAAGCGTCCGGCCCTCCGGACCAGCGTTGATAACCGGACACACCGCAGACTCAGAAGAGTGTCGACTAGTACCGCAACTGATCGCCGCGGCTACTCGTCCCAGACACTCCTCGAGGATGCCAACCGGGTACAGCCCTTCGCGTCCGAGTTTCTCCCTCCTCCATGTGGATACTTCCCACGTGGTCGTTGTTGTAAAACCGCACACAAACACAATGTCCTTTTGAGCCAATAGAATTCCATCAGACTGGTAGGACTGGAGCCATACACCGCAGTACCGCGCCATGTACTGTTCGATATGGTGTTGACACAGCAACAACGTCCTGCGAGCGGGGGTGCCTATGCGAAGAGAAGTTGTGGGTACTGACTGTGTATGGACATCCAGTGAATCGAAAGCTCTCGAGGGTCTAGATCGAAGTTCAGGACGAGCATAACCAGGCTCGAGATATAAAGGAGAGACTCACCCAGTTCTGACCTCTGCAGACATTGTCGTCTCCGACGAGCTGTGGACCCAATTCACATCATAATAGAATGGATCGAACTTGGTGGGAAGCAGCTCTCGTCTTGCCATGTGAGACTGGTCGTACCTGGAACGCGTGCAGTTGAAGAGCAGGTGGAATCGGCCTTGATCCAAGTATCCGATGTCGCCAAGCTGCACCTCCGAGTCGCCGCACGTTGGGCGAGGGTCGGGATGCCAGAGAGGATACCCGTGACCCATCCCACAAAGCTCCTTTGCGTAGAGATCGCAGAGCGAGCGTGTAAACGACATCCCAAGCAGCGTATTAGTTGAGTGAGGACGGCGTGGCACGGAAAGAACTGGGAAGCAATCCCGCACGATGAGCGACAGCTTTACTGTGTTACATAAGTGACTGCAATGTCATGCCTACCGGTACCTGTACACCTCATTGTCAGCTTCGACAAGGTCGACGGTGGGAAGCTGCCCATCACGTTGTTAAAAGAAGAACATCCTTTGACAGTGTGAGTGCAGCGGCGGCTGTCCGAGCCGGCGACCGGCAGTCCGGCACCGCCGCTCTCACCCTTATCCAAGAGACAGACGGCTTAGAAGCGAGTCCTAATAGATATGGGTCTTATAAATACGGTATACCCTTACATCTACTCGAGGACTTCGTTGACCGACACATATTAGTAGAGGAAAGGAGGAAATCTACAGACCACTGTGCGTATACTTATACTACCCCATTCAAGAAGTGAGACGGAGGTATACACTCTGCCATGTAAACCTCTTCCAGCCAATCGCCCATAGCGAGCGATCCAGCAGCATCAGAGAGGCCATGAAATCTGGGTCTAGGTAGACCAGACGAGGAACTTCACTCGCGCTCGTTCTATGCACCGGACGGGCCCCAATGTCGTAAGTGACAATCTTGCTGCTCACGGATGTGGTACACCGCGTGAGGAGCAGAGCCACAGGATACTTATCCGAGTTGTACGTCCCCGGGAGAAGTCCTAGTGTCAATCCGGTGGCGTGCAGCTTAAGGATCGGAATGTGAGCCAGGATGCCGGACGGCGTCTGCGAGAATCTGAGGTCTCCCGGAGGGAGATACTTGGGTCTTGGTCCCTGCGCACAAAAATCTGGTTCAGATACCTCTTGCATCGTCAACATAGACGGTGACTCACATTTATTAGTTGCATACAACCTGAATGCTCGAAGTGATCGGGCGTAGGAGCAAGCAAGAACGAGTCCTGCATATGATCCTGGCCGTGCTCCTCGAATGCGACACGCATACCTGGTACGAAACGGTAGACGTCGCCCCAAGCAAACAATGTTGGGTCCGGTGTACGTCTCATCAATTCCTCCTGAAGTCGCACAAAAGCCATTCGACCCTCTCCGTAGAGGATAGGCATGGTGACGCCGAAGACACCAAGTAAGCAGTAAGCTTCGTCCTCGTAGCGGCCTGGTCCTCGCTTTGCAGCCCATGACATTCGGCGGCCCACGCAGATCTCACTGAGCGGCTGCGCACATTGTAATACCGGGATGGGAATGTCCGTGATGGCTGCCAAAGTTGCAGCGTAATCTGACTTAGTGCCCAGGACACTCCAAGTACTGGAGACGAAGACGACGAGATCTGGTGCAAGAAGTGCTTGCAGAGTCCACATGGAACGGTGCCATTTGCTCCGCACAAATGAGGGCAAAGCGTCATTCGGTGCATGCCGCCGGGACGAGGGGGTGGGAACATCCTTCAGAAAGGCGTAGCAAACCGTCGCCTTTGCGTAGATGTCATACATTTGAGTGATGGCCTGGGCGAGCTCTGCTGTGTTGTTGGTGTCGATACACGCAAAGTCCATCCATATCCACTCGATGCCATGACTCTCCGCGAGCCCGCAGGCAGATCGCATCATTGGCGGAAAATGATCGAGAGGAGAGGTCCCTGTCTCGGCGCACGTCTGTTGCAGACTCTGGAGATCTGGAAATATCATCTCCTCGGCATGGTCACCCCAGGCGTGCGACCCGGAGAAGACCGCATACACAGCCGGAGGCTGAGACTCGAAGTATTGGAGTTCACCCCGAGCAGTGTTCAACAGCCATATGGGACCGGAGCCTGAATGCGCGCAGGTATGAAAGTAAACATCAGCTCCTTGAGCGTCGCCGAAGTACCAACTGAGAGGTCATGTCACTCACCGCGTGCTGGAGTCTCCATGAGCCTCCCCGCTCGTTCTCGAATCAGTGCCTCGACCGTTGCGCCAGCGGACCTCAATGTTATGGCACGATCGTCGTAGGTCCTCGACATCCTTCGTTGTACGAAAGCCGAAGGAGCCTCAATAAGGACGTCGCGGTGTTCATCAGACACGCTGATAGCCTCTGTCGATGTAGCAACGGGGCTACTATGCCGACGGACCGGCGTAGAGCGCGATTCTGTCATGTCGTTGTCGGGAGGGTCGACCTCTGTCGCAGCCGCCGTGTTCTCGTTGCTTGTAGGTTCAGTGTGTGCGATTTTCTCCGATGGTAAAGTGACAGGGTCGTCCGAGTGCACCGGCGGTGTTGAGCTCGGTATGATGATGGCGGGAGTAACGGCCTCCAGCGGAGGCGGGTCCACATCGGAGTTGTTTGTCGTCAGCATGCCCTGCTCGGGCTGAGCTACAGTCAAACGAGTCCCGCCCTGTTCATCAGGGCCCTTGATGTCCTCAGTCGGTGTAGCAACGGGTTGAACATCCGAGGACACGGGTGTAGCATGCGTGTGTGATATCGTGACCGACAGAGTCGGTGTCATATCCTGTACAAATTCTGGAGTGGAAATAGTTCCAGCGTCGATGGGGCCCACTTGAACGCGCAAAGGTGTGTTGCCCGGACTCAGCGGAGGGATATTGATATGTCCTTGGTCGATTTCCACAGGCACTGCCCCAGGGATCCATGTGCTCTGCTGGAGCGAAGACGAAGAAGCCTCGAGGTTGCTAGGTACATCGGAAGCTACAGCATCCTCTAACGGTGCGGTAGAGATGTCGGGCTCTGGATGGGTGGATTCCGAGTCCGGAAGAGATGACGGACTACGGAAAAGTACCTGTGGGTCGATGCGACTGACTGGAAAGACCCTGAGCTCAGTATCAAGGACGTCTGAATCAAGTGTCACTTACCACCACCTATCACGACGACCGGGAGAGAACGTGCTTCTGCGGCAGCGATGATGTCCCTGGGCAAGCGTCCGTCCTGTATGATAGGCGGTTACCGTCCACACAGTATCTCGTCGATGTGTACAAATTTACTCACAACGACGAGTGGATATAGGTCTTCATATGAGACATAGGCGACATTGACAGTCGAGTGCTATGTTCCAACTGCAGAGTGAGAACTTGCGGTTAGATGAGTTGTCATTACTGACCAGTAGGATGTAGTCGAGTAGGTCGTTGGTAGGATCATACTGTTGTATACCAGGCCGCCGGCGACGCAGCCGCTTCGTTGCCCGCTTACCCTATAGAGACCATCGGAGATGAGTAGGGTCTAATAAGGAGGAATGACGCCGCCTTGGGCGACATTTGACGTACCGGTGCGCTCCCAGTAGAAGGCTGTGTTTCGTGCATCTCGGAGAGCATAGGTAAGCTGTATGCGGGCTGCTCTGAGCCTTCTGTTCCAGTGGGCGGTGGGCCGGAAGGAGACGCCCTCGTGGTAGTATGCTGCTCTGTCGCAGCAGAGGGAGGTAAGCTGCCAGGTGCAGGCGGTTGCTCTACAGTGGGTGGAAAATCGGAAGGAGATGTGCTCATAGCAATAGCCACCTCTGATGTTGAGGCGAGCAGATGCGAACTGAGTGCTGCCTCCTGCTCTGATGCCACAACGGGCGAAGCATCGGTGTGAAGGGAACTCGGCGCGGCATGCCGCTCTTCCAATGTTGTGGCGGGTAGGGGAGTGGACGACGATGCGCTCGGCACGGCATGCTGCTCCGATGTAGCGGAGGGGGAGGTAAGGTGGGCGTGGCCTGCAGCTTTGACGTCACAGCAGGCGGAGGACTCGGAGGAGGCGAGTTCAACGTGGGACACTGCTCAGAGATCGTAGTGGGCAGGGGCAAGCTGGAGACAGGCTGCGACCCCGCTTCCACAACGGGAACCGCACCGGTGGGAGATGCGCTCGTTCCGACATCTTGCTCTGCTATGGTGGCAGGTGGGGCACCGGGCCGTTGGCAGCAGAGGAGGCTGAGCAAACTAGTCAGGCGCTGCATGCCTGTCTTCGCTCGGTAAACGACGACATGGCGAGATTTCGTCTTGCCAAAATCGATCAAGATGCACTGGTCTGGGTGGTACCGATCGCCTTCTTCGAAGCTCCGGCCGCTGGGCCCTTTATTGGTTATGGGGCTCACCGAATGCGATGTTTTACCCAAGCACCCAATCCTCGCTGTAACTCCCGCCAAACACTCGCCCAAGAGCCGCAAGGAGATCGCGTCCTCTCTCCGGATCCTCCCCCACGCATATGTCTTCCACACCGTTGTGGTCGTATACCCGTAAACAAACAGAATGTCCTTCTGAGCCAGCTTCTGTCCCTTGAACGACTTGAGCCACGTACTGCAATGCTTGGCCATGTACTGCTCGATGTCGCCTACGCAGTCGAGGAACGTCCGCTCAGCAGGAGGGTGGAGACGAAGCCAGGCTCTGGAGTAGTCTGCCGCTTTGTGTGCGACACCTCCCAAGGCAGCGGCTCCTGAGTGACTGAGGAAATGGTCAGATCTCGAGTTGTCATGCTCAAGATGATGGGGAAAACCTACCCTGCTCCGAGTTCTCCCTTTACTTCGCTGTTCGATTTGCGATGGGCGTGGAGTTCATTATCCGTGATGCAGGGTAGCGGCCCTTGAACAGCGTTCTCGTCGTATGTGAAGGGCTCGAATAGATCTGGAAGGCGTTCTCCTCTTGCCTTGTGTGATTCGTCTTCCCGGGGACGTGTGCAGTTGAACAGAAGATGGAAGCGACCTCGTTGTAGGTATCCGATATCGCCTAGGTGAATATGGCCGTACTTGCTACTGGGATCGGCATACCACATGGGGTACCCGTAGCCCCGTCCTCCAAGCTCGTGGGCATATATCTCCCAAGCCGGAGGAGGGCTCGAACTGTGGAAGGGCATCTTGCAGTAGCACCAGTGCCGCAACCGCGCAGGAGTTGCAGGAGAGGGGGAGACACGATACGGGCGATGTGCGGTGTATCTATGGACGCGCTGCACGACAATCGCACAGGAGTTGGAGGAGAGGAGGGGACACACCGCGGGCGATGGGCGGTGTATGATGTGGGCGCGCTGCACGACACGCGGTCATCATTGTCAGGTTCTCAATCCCACGGTAGACAAGGAGTGTTTCTCACCGATGTTGCTCGTAACAGATTGCACAGAGTGCTGAGGACCATTCCTTCCGACCGAATTTCACAATGCAAACAGCGACATGTGCTGCTGCCAGTGACCTGTAAAGTTCCGTCATCAGACGTGTGGGTCAGTGCTCCGTGCAAACAGATCAATCATGAGCAGGGAAAAACAAACCGACTGAGGGGCCGCCCTACGTGATATTTGGTGCGAGTGTGGAAATGGTCACACGTAGCCCGCGTGCAACTGCCGGCGTGGCTCTTGGCCCGTGAGTATTCCTCTGGTTCTATATCACAGAGCAACGTAAGCAAGCTGTCTATACCAAAGAAAGTTAATAAATACCAATAGATAGCTGCGAAACGTTGAACCGCGACCATAAACGTCGAGCGTGCAAAGCTTGATGATGTCTCACTAACAAGTTTGACGTTGAGTCTGTCCGAGTAGTCTGGAGCTTAGCGGAGAACCGGATATGCAAGCGAGAGAGCTTGTAGTAGATGCTCGAAGCCCAAGCGTTGAGAGTGCATCTAGGGCAGCTAATTGACTCCCGCCTTGACGTGCGAGATTGGGCGGGAAGAGGCGGCCGCTCGATGCAGTAACTCTAACGCCGAGCGATTCCAAACAGGCGCAAGCGCTCAGGATCCTGCTCCCTCTCCTCTTGCCTCGCAATCCGCTGCTTCTGTCTGTCGCTTACCTAGCTACTCAAAGCCACTACGCATATCTATTTGTTACAATGCTGCGCTTGCTGTCGGTATGGTGACCGCGCCAACTCCTTCGGGGTGGTATTGGATCGTCCAGCACCGTCGTACGTACGTTTCGTACGCCAGGACGCCCGAGCCACTCTGACTGACGAATATATCAGTCAATTGCAGCGTTTAGCCTCACTCGGCGCGTCTCGATGCCCGAAAGCGACGCAAGCTTCGCGGTACATCTGCATTCCTTGCATTCATCAAGCACGAGCCCATGCCCGTCGATCAACAGGCAATCTCCCCCAAGGACACTCAGAGCTGGAGGAAGGTTGTTGCTGCGGATAACTACCAAGAAGTTGGGAATCAGGATTGGACATTTGCGCGGGCACTAGCGGTGGTGAACGAGACTTGGCGAGGTTGGACACAGCTCAACAACACGGTACGTCAAGTGTCCTTCTCCTTATCTGCATACCCCCATCTCCTTCCTTGTGATCTCCCATTTATCCACCTCGGGCCTGCCCCAATCCTCTGCTTGCAATTGATTGGGCAAGTGCTTCGCTCTCAATCGCGAGATGCTAGCATGGGTATCGAAGGCTCCGGGTCAGTCTTCATGCCCGCACCAACGTGGACGCCATACTACGATTGCGAACACTTCCTCGACCAGGCCCGGCTCGTAGCGCAACGACGAAGGCACTCCGCCTCTCCCATCTCTCACAGCAAACCCAAAATCTTTGTAAAGGGTGGCCTGCCATGGTGCAGTGCCGCCTCGCGTTAAGGATCCCTCTGGCTGGAAAGTAAACTGACGGATTAGCCCGCCGAGGTCTCACATAGTGGTCATCGGTCATGAATAGCAGTCGTACTCAGCCGATATCTGTATCTTCTTAGACGAATACATCGGCGGCGGGGGTTGTTCGCCGTCTTATTCCACCTGTGCTCAGTCGTTAGAGGAGCTTCTTGGTCGAGCGCGCGGCTGCAAAAGGCCGGACACATTCATTGCAGAGGAACGTCGGGTCCAATCGACGCACTCAATGTCTACACGAAGCACAGATACGACAGTTCGTGGCTGAGGGATGGGTATCTCTTGTAATCTCCTCGGGGACTCTTCCAGGCAGACCATTGGCGGATGTCCCAGCCAAGACCCAGGAACGGTTGGGGTATCGGCTAGTGTATTAGTACTGTATGCGGGCTAAGTACGATCGAAGGCCTAGGGAGGAGTTAGCATGATTCCACATTCGAGAACGAGACCAGTGCGACACATACCTGAGGAGGCGAGCGGGGGATCTGAACCTCACGCTACTGGTGCAACCATGCCAGCGGTAGGAAGAAGAGTCTCCAAACGGAACTTCGTAAGCCTCTCGTGACGCTGAGAGTGGCTGCCGTTGTAAGGCGCCACGTACTCCAGCTTCACACTGGGCAACGTCTTGCAGGTGACCGAAGACGGTGAGGTCGTGGCACATATCCAGGATGTCTTCAAAGGCATTGAAGCCCACGGTACAGTTGCCTGGACATGCGACCATGTTCGTGCCAGCGTGATCGACGATGACAATATTGAGACTCACAAGCGCAACCCGAGCGACCTCCGCCCGGGTAGAGGGATGAGAACCCCGAGTCTGAGGAGGACCTTGGTCGTGTTCCCATGGCGCTCGCTCCTCGCTAAGCTCGGAGCTCGTATATGCTGCATCTGGCAAAACTGTTGCGGAGGGAAGGGCAACACGAGTCGGAGCGAGAGCATGGGAGGAATCGGGCCCGGAGGACAGACTCCCAGCGATGAAAGGCTGATAAGAAGTCTCGGTGAGTTCGTAGTCATCAGTAGATACGACATAGAAACGACGCACGTCCATGAGAGCGTCCTGTCGATCGTTCTGCAATAGTTTCTTGGTATCAGCAATATAAATCAATGCGGCGCGGGGACCGAGACACACCTCGAGGTCCGACTCGGATGTGCTCTCGCTTTCCAAGTTGAACGTGCGCAGAGGAGAGGGATCATCATCGGGAGGATAGTCCAGCTGGTGCGCTCCCGCCGCGGCCTTGATTATGACTGATCGCCAGGCGCGCTTCTTGACTCTGAAGTAGTTTACGAAAATGCATTGGTTTGCGGGCAGCTCCTCGGAACCCGCCCCAGGAGTGCTGGCCGGACCGGCACGAGCGAATACCGAGGAATTGGTGGCTTCCGACATGGAGACGCGCAGATCACCCCCACCTCCATCGCGTCGTATGCTCAGAACTCCCTTGGAGTCCCCCTTGGAAAAGGCGACGTTCAGCCAGGAGGTGGTCTTCGCAGTACCGGAGATGAACAGAAGTTCTTGTTCACGGACCTTGAGGCCTAACTGATGATACGCAAAGGCCATCCAGCTGCAGAGGTGTTGGCGCATGTAGTCCGCGATGCGTCGTCTAGAATGTGTGATTTGGCAGGTAGCAGGACCTCCGAGTACGAGCACCGCCCCCATCCTTGCTGTGCACCTGAAGCGCAACTCTGGGGAGCCTGATGAGTATGTAGCCTGCGGGCTGATAGACTCAATGTTAGACTGCGGGATTCGCATTATCGCGACCGCTTGTAGTCGCATATGAATCACATACCCGGAGGAAGTGCCATCGATCAATTCGATGCCACTGCTGTAAAGCAGTTGCTGCGTGATGCTGGAAGTCTGGTTTATATAGAGTGAATCTATGGGTTCGAAGCCCTCGGGGACTCCTCGTCTGGCATTGATCGGATCGTCTGCAGGCACCAGTGTGTTGAAGAGGCAGACGAAGATGCCGTCTCTCATGATTCCGACATCGCCCAGCCGTATCTCTCCAGTCTCCAGGGAGGGTTCTGGGCACCACATGGGCAATCCGAAACCACATTTCCAGAGAGACTTGCAGTAGATATCGAAAGCCACGGACATGTCAGAGGAGGGAGCGTGCAGAAGTGGTGATGTATGTGTATTGTCTGAGTCGATGCGGTCGCCGTGGCTGCCCCGAACCGTGCGAAAAAGTCCTGGACGTACATATTGCCTCCGGTTCTCCTCCCACGCACGTCCCTCCCCGCACTGACGATAACCCGGACATCTTGTGTCCGGTAGAGACAGCTCTGGACGCAGGAGTAGTCCCTCGCCACAGATCAACGACAGTACGCTCTTCTCCGAGTCCTGCGACGAAAATGTGATATGTGATGTATGACGCGATGCACTCCTGCAACGCTAGTGAGGAAGGGTCGCTAGCCTGAGAAGGTGTTGTGCGCGCGCGACGAAGCGGCAGCGAGCAGGCGGAGAGTGACGATGGCAGTCCGGACATAGGCGGCCGAACCAGCGATGAGACGAGCGAGTCGCACTGTCGCATCGAGAGACTTTCGGTTTCGGCGTCGAGGAGCATTCAGGTCGGCCGCGAATAAGTATCCTGGTCATGTGAGACTGAGGCGGACTGGGAGAGGGAATACGGTTGTGCTCTGGCATTGACAGTGTGCTGTCGTCTCGCTCGTCTGCTGGATGGACGCCACACAAGACGGTTGGGCCCTGCGAGGAAGGGACGTCCGAGTGCTCAGTGCATTCGCCACAGGCACCAGACCAGGACCAGGATAACAGAGTCGCCGTCGCCATCGCATCCCGCACACTTCAAGTTCCTGCGTCGTTTCGCCCAGCTGCCAGCATAGACACTGCGTGACTGATACACGCGAACTGGTGATACCAACGAAGCCGAAGCTATGATCGTACACGGAAGACGAAGTGAATGGTCTTCTTCACGGCGGCAGCAAGTCCTACGCAAGGACAGTTGTGCATCGTTAGTTGCGACTATCAGGACGCCCGCAGGCTCAGGCTGAAGCGAAGACACACACACCTCTCAAGCGTCGACGTCCCAGCCGTGCGACTCAGTGCGCCGCCCCTTCCCCCGGCGGAGAGTCGCGCAGCGCCCCGGGCCTTCGAGTGCCCGAGCCTGCCGCGCTTGCAGCGCCGTCACGATCCTTCACGATCCTACACAAGCCTGATCAGTACGAAGTACGCGGAAAGTATCGTATCGGAACACGCACCCTGAGAGCGAACGCGAGCGGGTTCAGGATCTCGCCGTCCGTGATGTGAGCGGCCGGGGAGGTGCAGCGAGCAATTCCGCGACGGGGATCGTCACTCGCTTGCAGTCGCGGTCGAGGTACTTATTGCCGGTCGATGTGTGCGTATTGCCCGTCGATGTGTGCGTGCGTCGAGGGAGGAGCATACGTCCTCCGATACCGGCGATGCAATGGGGACTTCGACTTCCGACGCTGATAACGCTGATAACGCCGCCGCTGCTGCTGCTGCTGGAACTATCGCAGTCCCAGACAGCTGCGTGATGGTCGAGGTCCCGCAGGCTGCCAGTGACAGGAGTCCCGCTGCGTTTGAGCGCGCTCTAGGGGCGCGGCAGGAGAGCTCGGTTTGTGCTTGCTGCGCCAGCGCGTCCCTGATGCGGTAGTGTACATAGGTGTTTTTCTGATTGCAGTCGTCCACATATGCGCACTTGTTCGACCCCGGAGAGCTCGACGCGGACCTCGCCGTCCTCCGCGTCGTATATGTCCTGCGTGATACCTGCCCCAAAAGCAGACCCAGAACTAGTGATAGATGGCAGTTCGAGAGGGGCAAGAGCTGGCCGCGGACGGACGGGTACGCGGCCGGTTGGGTGCGCGGTCGCGGGCTGAGGGAAGGGCGGATCCCGACACACATGTCCTAGCTCGGTGATGATGCACCTCGCATCTCGCTGCGGTGGGGGGGGCGACCACGGACACCACCACGGACACGTCGGACACCTCGGATGGACGCAGGTCGAGCAACTACGCTGTACGCTGACGGGTTAGCACGTTCTGTGCGGTCCAGGTGGCACGATGGTCCTGGAAGAAGGAATGAAAAAGAACGCACAGTGCGAAGGTGTAGAGTACCAGACGGTTCAAGGGTCAAGCGTCAAGGGTCGAGGGTCGAGGGTCTGAGAGCGCGCGCTTGGGCGTCGGGGCCGGGGTCGAGGAGGCCTTCAAGTACTAGTTGCATGCGGATGGTTCCGGCGACATCAAGTTGTAAGTACTTATGACGGTTCTTGGTGGTCGGGAGTGGGGAGAGGCGTTTGTGCGCGGTGTCGGGTGAGTGCGAGGGGAGGCAGAAGGAGAGACAGAGGCAGAGGCAGAGGCAGAAGCAGAAGCGGAGGCAGAAGGAATCGCAGTCGCGTCGCTGCTGGCACCTCGGATAGGGTAGTCTGTACTGCACACAGGGAAGACGAGACAAAGGCCAGCGGGGGCTCCGACGGTAACTTCGTATGTGAGGGAGAGTATAAGTATAGAGGATATATAGTTCTCGAGATTGTCCCTCTCCTGCCGGATCATTGATGGGCACCGACGAGGACGTATGCAGCAGCATTATGCATCGCCAGCTGCTCTGTGAGTCTGTGCTCATGTCGGTGTGTGCTGCGCCACGTCCGACTCAATCCGAGTCAGACATAAGGCCGAGTGGATTGCGTACGTCCCCGGGATCTGTCGGTTGGAGACACTAGGAGCAGCATGCAGGACGTAGGGGGGTCGCAGGAGCCAGGAGCCAGGAGCGTGCATGGTGTGCGAGGGTTGGGGTACGGCAGCCGGAGAGGAACGAAGAGGTCATCGGCGCATTGCGTATGATAGCACACTCGGTGGCTGAAGCCTGGTAGAGTCAAGGATGTGGACGTGCGGTGGCAGAACGCAGTTCATGAGCGATGCAGGCCCAGGCCAGTGGCTGAGAGGAACATGCACGAGCGCGGGGCGAGGAGGGTTAACCTCGCTCGACGCATTGCAGTCCACGAAGGACGCCTATCAGGAAAAGTTCTGGAACTGAATGTGGCGACTGGAACTGGTGGAGATCAACCTAGCGAGCGTCTGGGTACGAGACCAGGACATCAAAGGATGAGCGCAGTTAGGGTTAGTCCACGATTTAGCGCACCTGGCCCATCCAAGGCGTTCAGGATATCCGGGTGAGTCCGACATCGATAATAGGCTGTCTCAGGAGCGTGAGGGGGCGGTACTGCTCGATGAGACAGGCTGCACAATAGCGACGAGCGTTCTGACGAGCGGGAACGCAAAAGGGGATAGAGGGAGAAGATGGCGCTTGATGACCATCTCGAGAAGAAGGACTAGGACGACGCCAAATATAGCGTTACGTACACGAGACAGCGGGCGGCCATAATGAACCATCCTCCTGGGCGAGCCCGAGGATGGATGCCAGTGGGAATGTGGTCAGAGATAGCGAGCCAGGACTTTGATGGCGCCGCATCGCGCAGGGCTAGCCAGCGTCGAGCGAGACGAGCGGACTCGCGCGGAGGGTCGAAGGGCAAGCTGGACAGGCTGGGATAGAAGGCGACGGGAGGATTGTTCAGCAGCGGAGAGTGCAGAAGCTTGTTCGCGTTGACAGATTCGTCCCATGGCCTGCGAGCAGCAACCCATCTTCACCGCGAGCAGGCACGGAGATGGCCCGTGCGCAGAGCAGCACCGCACCCGTCGTGCTGGGCTGTGTCGAGCAGATTGTGTCGCAGCAAGGCTTAGGCAACGAGCGAGCAGCAGAAAGTTTTTCGAGCAGAGAGGAAGAGCAGCAGCGGACAAGTCCGAGAAGCCCTGGATATGGGCGTCTGGGATCAAGGCACAGCGTTGCCTGATAGGGCAGGGACGATATCGAAGCAGCTCTCGACAAGTGCCACCCTCGTCTCTCTCCTCCGCCCCCGAACCCGTCTCTCTCCCTGCCTCTCTCTGCCCTCTCTGCTGGCCAGTACAACGACTACACTCTGCTGACGCAATACGGAGCACCTACACCACACCCTGAGCCGCCAGGCGCGCAGCCTCCATGAGCGCCGCATCCACCACCGCGTTCTCCCTCTGGGCAATCCTGTCCCTTCTTGTTCGTCTCTCCACTCGTTATTCCCTCGCGTGCTGTCCGGCTGACCTCATTTGACAGTTCTTGATATTCTTGGTTCATCATCTCTGGTGCTATGACCGCTTCAAGTGCCTCCGCTGGTCTGCTGGGCAGCACGGCGCATTCAAGCGCGTCATGACCGTGCGTCCTCGTCTGTATATCTCGTGTAGTCGTGGGCTCAACATACACGGGGGTAGTACTCGTACTTGGGAGCGGTCCCGCTGCTGGCGGTGTATAGTGTTGGCATGACGGTCATCAAGTATCGCGAAGGTGCGTCATCTCTCCTCCAGCCTTCGTCCCTCCCATTCCACCCCTGGCCAAACGCGCATCATAGCACATATGCCCTCTCGTTTCTTCCCCAGTTCCATGATTCCTTGTTGGCTGAGTCTCGTTTCCGTGTTGCCTTCTACCGGAGGGTCATCATGGTCTCCCTTGGGAGAGACAACCAAAGACTCATTCACCTGCATTGAGGGTGCTTTCGCGCCCCTCTTGACTGTGGGGCGCGTCTGAGGCACAATGCTTCAAAGTCTGCTTCGATCGTTCCCCGGGGCCTCCCAATCCTTTACTTCCACGTGAGGCTTGTTTGTCATTGATCCTGTGCTCAGCTCGTGTCCTCGTCCCCCGATCCCGCATAGCTGACCCTCCGCTGCCCACAGGCTTCGCTCTCCTGCCCGACGGAACAAGTACGTTCCCCTCCTCTTCGGACCGCGCGCAGGCTCATCATGACACGCCCACACGATTCGCAGTCCTCCCCGTCCCCATCAATGATTACCGCGACGCGAACAAGAACTGGGTCCTCCCGCTCCAGTTCGTCTTCAGCTTCGCATGGGCACTGGAGATGTGAGTCATCACCATTTCCCTCGTTGTGGGGCTCCTTTCATCGCTTCGTCCGGACATATCTCGGTTGTGTTCGCGAGACGACCCCCTTCTCACAGCCGTCGTCTCTCCCGTCGCGCCCCTCGCCATCCTTCGCGTCCGCGGCTGGTGTGTCAGCCCCTCTCAGGGTGTGCGCACAATGACCCCCATCGAGCATCAGGCGCACATTGTCGTGAGGCTGCTACGCGTTCGTGCGTTTTCTGCCCGTGGGGAGAGCAGCATGACGGGCAGCGGTTCACTTTGATGGACGCGCTGGATGCGGGGGCTGTGGGGAGACTGTACCCGACCGGCTTATGCCTTTGCGTTCGGCGAGTGGACGGAGATCTCGCTCCTGTGGGGTTCATGAGCTGCGAGTGAGCGCAAATCTACTTCGGTGGAAGTCGAACTGGCGATCGGTCATTTCGCCGTAGCCGTGTGCAAATTCTGGCGAGCAGCGAGCTACGGCCGCGCTGCGCCCCACCCTACCTGACTGAGGGGCTGGCTACCGGCTGCTGTGTTTGTGATCACTGTCCTCTCGCCGCGGAAGCCATGAGTCGCAGGAATGTGCGGCGCGTCATCACGCCGGGCAGTTTTGCGTAGCTTGCAATATCTTGTTCCCTAGACACCGGGGAAGAGGCGACATGGCTGTCGTGCTGCGCTGCGGACGAGCTGCTGTGGTCTTGGTTCCAACCATTGAACTCCGAGATCGCGTGCTGACTCTTGTTCATTTCTGACAGGGTCACGCACCTCGAAGGTGAGGGTCGTGATATCCTCTTCATTGCTGCTGACTGCTGACTGCACCGGACGCACAGAACTTGCATTCTGGCTCTACTTGCTCCATCAGAACCCCGAGAAGGAGGCCTGGTTCTCGAGCTGGGAGTACCGGCTTTGGTACTTGGGTAGGTCGTGACGTGTGCTATATATCTATTGCTAACTGTGACATATGCAGGGAGCCTCGTCGCCATCATCGGTATGCCTCTCACCGCGCTCATCACGCGGCGAAGCCTCGAAACAGTGCGTCCCAGCCGTCCTTCACGCGACTGACCTCTGACCTCCGCGCAGTGCGACGCGTACATCTTCCTCGTGGGCGCGTCGGGCTCGACGTCGACGACAATCGCGTTTCTGTACGTGCTGTGGCGCTTCCCGCGGTTCATCCAGCACGTCAAGGCGGAGGGCGCGGACCCGACGGTCGTCGTGCGGCTCGCGACGTTCTACAACCTGAACCAGGTCCGGGTCGTGTTCCGGTTCATGTTCACGTTCCCGCTGCTCGTGCTCGCGCTGGACGGGATCGTGGGCACCGAGCACAGGATCAACCGCAACCTGTACGTCGTGGTGGTCCTCATCTATCTCATCCGTCATCTCCCTCCACCGCCCCTCATCATCGTCACTCTGCGACGAGACTGACCGTGTACTGCACCCACAGGTTCGCAACAGACTTCCTGCAGATGTTCGCAGGCTTGGGGTGCTTCGTGTCGTCGATGATCACGCTCCTGATCTTCTTTCCGCGTTCGATCGTGCGCGAGGCGGGGTACAAGCCGAAGGTGTCGAGCACGCTGCCGCACTCCCCGAAGAGCCCTCCGATCACGCCGCCGCTGCGCGCGCCGTACTCGTCGCCGCCCCCGCCGCACCATCACCATCTCCCACAACACATGGCGGGCTATGCGACCCCGAATGGGCTGCGCATGAGCGTGACGGGCGGCACGGGGTGGACGGGGGAGTTCGAGGGGAGCGCGTATACCGCGAGTATGTATTCGCCGCGGGAGTCGCTGTATGACTCGCCGCAGTACACGGCGGAGGATGATGGGGTGCAGCGGAGGAGGTCGAGGAAGTCGATGAGGGCCAGCAGACGTGTGAGCGTATATAGTGGGACGATGGACGCGCACGTGGAGCAGGACTCGGATGAAGGGTATGATGATGAGGACCTGCGTCGGCAGGCCAGTGTGGAGGATGGTGTGGAGGACATAGAGAGGGGAGGGGAGGAGCGGGCGCCGCCATACTCACATACACAATCCCATCCAACATCGCGTTCGGCGCATCCACCGCAGACTCCAGCACCTTCCCCTCTACCGGAAGTGCACCTGCACCAGCGACATCCATTCCCTCATTCCTTCTCCAGCCCGCATATCGTGACGCTCTCGTCACCATCGACACAAGAAACCCCGCCTCCCTCATCTCCACCACCACCGCCACGAACGCGACTATCGAATAGCTCACCTCAGCAGCAAGCTCGTTCGTCTTCGCCGAAACGCCAGATGGACTGGGAGGAGCGAAGACCGCTACGGGGCGAGGCGGAGGCGAGACGAAGTTTGCATGTCATCACGACTGCACCGGGAGTCAACATCGGCCTCGGGCTGGTGAGCACCGCGCTCGGAGGCGGACGCGGGCCAGGTGCCGTGCCCGGTGGCGGAGGTGGTGGTGGTGGGACGGTCCCGGCAGCGGGACCGATGGGGAGGGCGGCGGCGGGGTCGAGCCTGCATCCATACGTGAGTCCCTTTCTTTTTATGTGTCCCATGTGCGACACGCGGTGCTCACACACACGCACAGGTCGTGAACTTCACGTCGCCGATCGGTGAGTGCGCTCGCCCGGGCATGCGCCATGTGCTACGCAGGTTGCTAACTGATATCTTTGTTTTTCGTCTTTTGCCGTGCGTTGCATGCGTGCGTGCGTGCTGTACATGTACAGACCTCGTTGATCTGCCGCCGCGCGACGAGCTTCCGCGTGCGGTGTGACGCGGTCGCCCGGTCATCTGCGGGTGCGAGTGTGCGGTGCAGGGACCATGTGGACGGCTGGATGGACTGAATGGGCACGGTGCACATGTGCTTTGCGTGCTGGAGGGACCGAGGTTGATACTGGTGGCACAGCCACTGGTCGCTGCGCCGCCGGTATCTCACCCGATCCTCGCCCTCGCTTCGAAGCCTCCCACCCGTCCCATGGTTCCAGGTGCCAGGAGCAGCTTGCAGCCTCCCACCAGTCGACTCTGTGCTTCCTGTGCGCGTCTGCCGGTCGCCTCCGCTTTCCACCACATTTCTCTCGCTCGTTATCGCCGCCGCCGCATCGTCCTCTGACTTGTCCATCGTGTCGCTAGTCGACCTCGCCTCACACCGACCCCACATGACATTGGCATTTACCGGTCTGATTCCGACTTGTGAACCCCCAAAACACGGCGCGCATACCCGTCGCTCATCTCTATCTGATGCCAACACTCTCGTCCCATCCGCCAGTGCCACTACGCGCGCGCGTCCCGCTTGTGCTGATACCCTGCCGCCCTAGATGCGACGCTACTTTATCCCCCAGCTCCAAGGCTTCCGTTGCGGAAGCTATACGACCTCTTACGACTTGTCATGATCTTCTTGTACCACCACCACTCTACGTTGTCGCCGCCGTCGCCGCTCGCGAGGGGTTGCTGCTCCTGCCTTCTACGCCCATCACCGCGAGGTCAGCTCCACCCTTCTCCTCGTCTCCCGAGGCCCGGTGCGAGATTCAGATTATTTGCGCTCCAGGCCTCGCTGTTACCGTTGTGTATACCGCCTATCTTGTGCTCGTCGTTCGTTTATCTGCTTGCATTGCTGCGGATACACATCCAGAGTCTGGACTACCGTCGTTATTCTTTCCTTCCGGTCGCACTCGCATATCTATCGCGTCCTATCTCGTGTCTCGTTTCTCGTTTCCTGCTTCCTGTTCTTGTTGCGGCGTCTTGGCCTAGTTCGTGTTCGTCGTGTACGTGTTGTGTGGGCCTGGCTTGGCTTGGATCGGATCGGTTTGTTGTAGGATAGCGATAGCGACGCGCGTAATTGTATATCGTATTGTACAACCACCCACCACAGACAGCGCGATGCGTCGATGTGGAGCGACGGTGAGTGGCGTACGGTCGTAATATGTGGTACGTGGGTCTGTTTGGAGTGGCTGTATTCATGCTGACCTCTCTGCGATGAAGATACATAGCGGGCCTACTTGGAAGATCACCACCAGGATGACAACTGGGCCGTACGAGTACTGCGGACCGAGCAAGCAGCAAGGCAGTCCCATGCCCACTGCACAAGCGGACCTGCGTCAAACCTTCCGCCATCTTGATTATGACGGCGCTTTCATCCGCAAACTCAACATCTGCGGCGATCAAGGCTCTTTGTCTCAGGCTTATTCCCTGTGCAACGAGTCGGACCAACGTGCAAGGGACATCTTTGGTCGGACAGCAACGACAAGCGAGCTCTAGGCCTGAGAGGTCCTATGTCAGTCAGTATGGCTGCATAAGGTAATCGTCGCGAGATGGATTAGAGGTACGCGCTCTCTCCGCCGTATACTGGAGATCGCAGCTGATACTTGGGCGACGTCAAATTCACCCAGTATATCCGACCCCGGAAGCACGTCAACCGCTGCTAGGATTCGAAGGCTCTGCAAATATTTTGTGCGTAATGTCTATCTCGTGAGTCGTTGGTCAGAAACTGACCTTCTCGTTGAACCACTGGCTTACCGGTGCTTTCTCACATAAACACCTAATCGGTTGTAGAACCGGCTGGCGCCACTGCGCTACGGCGGAGATCGTCCCAAAGCTGAGGGTGTAATGGAAGGCCTAGTATGCATAAAGTCTCGTACGGCATTCGCAGACCACTTCGCACAGCTCCACACTGGAATACAACACAGTCGCACGGGCTGGTTCTGCGACCAATCAATCGCGTTCCTCAGGGGGAAGCACTGGCAGCGTCCGTCCACATCTGACAGCTGGCATGGTCGAGCGACGCTCACCCCTCCCTAGCCTACAGCTCAGCGCGCATCAAGGTGAGTAGCCCGGCGAAAGACGGCGAAACACCGATCGTCGACCACCGCAAAGCGGGTTGCACATTAAACAGCTGAGAGATATGTATTGTTCTCCAGTATTCGGCAGACATGACGAGGTCGACAGCGATCGCTGTTTATGGCATGGAACGTGCCTGTGCAGCGTGCCGAAAGGAACGCTCGACCGTGCACAAGTACTCACCGCCAAGCGCCGCGTCCCTCTGACCTGCGCGTTGTCCCTCCTAGACTTCCTTCACTCGTCGTTTCTATATGGCGCCCCTCACTGCGACAACCCCCAGGCCTGGGATATCTATGTACCAGAGCTGAGAGGCTTGGGCTACGGATACCCCATGTGGTTCCCGGGTCCTGACCAGACGTACGGCAAGATTGAGCTGGGCGATATCGGCTTCATCGAAGAGGGTCGGTTCCACCTCCTTTTCAACTGCTTGCGGACGAAGGACCATGGCTCTCACGATCAAAGAGGAGAGCGGCTGCCCCAGCCATTCGTGCACTTGGACCTTGACGAAGATCGCTACCGTCGAGGGCCGGACCTTGCAATTACCGAACCCACGGTGGCGGGGATTACAAAGCGTCAACGAGGGTAATGGTCTCTTCAGCCTCTCGATTGCGGCGCTGGTGCTGAATATATCTCTAGATCGGCCCAAGCTAACACTACGGATGACAAGACCGTGGACAAGACCGTGGAGGAGACCTCCATAGCCTCTCTTCAACTCCGTCCCCAGCACACAGGACGTTCCTGGATTGTAGAGGTTGTATCGAGGATTACATGGGCGAGCACGGCGACACCTGGCTCGAGTTCTTCAAGCGGGAGGACATCGCGTTCGTCTACGGGTACACGATGACAACAGCGTGGAAGGTCTCCGCATGGACACCCGAGAATGACGTTCCCACCGCCGCAGGCCTGCGCGCGATAGCTCGTCGACCATCGCATGCGACGCCGAGCAAGCTCATAACCAACAGCTCCCCACACTCGAGGTAGATCCCGTCCAAGACCAATGCATCTTCATCGACCTTCACGTCCACAGGAAGACGAGGAGAACGCTGAGTACGTCGAATCTCCTCCGGTTTATCAAGCCCATGCTGCCACAACCGACGCCCCGGCGTGCCAAGGATTCGGAGGGACCCTCCGATAACACCCGAGCGCTTCGGCTCCCACTAGTACGCTCGTTGCGACGTCAGATCGGCTTACGGGGCAGACTTTGCCTCCAGAATCTTCAGTACGTCTGGGGCCGTTTGAAGCCTTGTCTTTCCTCCTGATTGAGACTGCACTTACAGGGAGTTCGGCAGGAAACAAGCTCCACCCACAAGCGGGCTTCGTCAATGAAGGCCTCGGACACGACAGTGCCACTGCCCCAGCACCGAGCTGCTTGACTATGTCTCGTGGGTACGCCATGACATCCCTTTCGACAAAGACAACTTCTTACCCCATATGCGAGCACAGAATCCAAGTTGAGCACCGCCTTCATCGCGAGACCGACGTTCGCTTCACGGAGTCAGTGTAGCGACGTATGTAGATGATTTACGCGTGATGCTCACTCCCCGCATTCTGGACGAACCATTGCGTATGGACCGTGTCTGTTTGATTCCGTCATTGTCCCTTATCTCCAGACTCCTTTTCTTCCTATCCCGAGTCGGTCACGCATCGTTCACTTGCGCCCCTCTGTTTGCTGGTGCAGAACGCGGTCACAATCTGGCACCTGTTCTTGTAGTAGTGGATTTTCATGGTGCGACACGAGGTACCCTCCTAATATCGTCCTAGCTTACTACTGCATAGTACTGTGCTTTCGTCGTTCAATATGTATTGAAGTCTCCTGTAGATTTCCAGACGACTGTATATGTCCGTGTACAGTGTACTGCTCAGTACCGCAGCCGCGGCCCGAGGTGGGCGTCTATGTCAGCATGCCCAAGATCCGCAGACCGCACGTCTGACCTCCACCTTTATCGTCGCAGCCCCCATTTGCTCAGCCATCCGGCACTGTCTCTTCTCATGTCGGACTCGAGCCACAATAACTCGCTCGAGCTCAGTATCGCCGCCGCAGGGTTCGGTTCATGTTCGCTTGTGCCATCCTTCTCACTTGTCCTCATGTTCCAGATAGCGAGTGGTCGTGCAAGGTATTCACGATGCTCTGTAACAAAACCGCAACGATGCCTGGAATGAAAATCATTGTACCATGGAGAGATGCTCGTCTCTCGGCTTGGCCATGTGAGCGGGACTTTTTTTAGAAGGCGTATGGCATGCATGTTGGTGTCTCACTCATTCGATAGCTCGCTTGCGCCGGGCGGTATGTATCATTAAACTCTAAGCCCGACGGTAGTCTGACACCTGTGGCCGCGCTAGGATTCCGAATACAACCTGATACCCACGGAAGATCACAATCAACCAATCTTTCGCGTCCCCTAGACAGGTGGCCGCGCTATCCGTCCACAATTGACAGCTGGCACGGAAGAGAAGAGTGACGGTGGGTCACGTCTCCACACGGTCCCTGCTATAACAGCGCGTTCAGCGCTGCATTATACGGTGAAACAACGGACGTCGGCACATGGGAAGTCTGACCGCGATTGGACTTGACTCCGATGCCAAGACGCGTACATGGTCAATTATGGAAATTAAGCAATGAATGCGCTTCTGGCATGGAATGTCTGTTCATGACCTCGTAGCGTGCCGTCAAGAACGCTCGATGAGTGTATAATTACTAACCGTGGGCTATCACCGGCACCCACGTCGTGCCCCTGCTACGCTCTCCCGCGTGGCATCCCTCCTGGTCTTGCCGTGCTCCTCAACCACCAGATGCCCATCCTCGGTTCGGAGCCTCATGCGGCTTGGACGATCTACGAGCGTGAACTTCGCTCGCAGAAGTTGGGACACCCCATGTGGCATGCGGACCCTACGGCAAGGAGCGGCGAGATCAAGTTGGGCGATATCGGGTACATTGATAGAGGTCGCTTCCATCTCCTCTTCAATTGCACGACAGGCGCAGAGGACACATCCCACGGAACGAGAGGAGAGGTTCTTCCCATACCATTCGAGCCATTCATTGTACACAAGACAGATATCGAAGGGCCAAACCCCGCCATCAGCCACGGGTGCATAGCGAGCAAGACAAAGGTGTCCACAGAACGTGCCGGGCAGGTTCAGGGAGGGTAACGCACAGTATGTTTCTACGGTAGCAGCACTGGTGGTTGACCATAACTTCAGGCACGCAGGATTGGACGCAGGGGCAGAGGGCAAGCATTCTGCACAAGAGATCGCGAGAGCCTCTCTTCATCTCCACTTCCCTGCGGTCAGAAGTTTTCTAAACTGCACAGGCCGTATCGAGGAGTACGTGGCCAAACACTGCGACACTTGGGTCCAGTCGTTCAAGGCGAAGAAGCTGTCTCGGAAGAAGATATTGTTCGTCTACGGGTTCATAAAGACTTCGGCTTGGCAGGCGACCGCATGGGAGCAGAGCAACGACGAGGTAGAGGCTAGCGTGTGGGTCCGAGTCCAGTCTTTTGCGGGCCTCGGAGGGAAGATGGCTTCCAAGCGTAGCCGTGCTATGACACAGAGGACCAGTGACGATCCGGACCGGGAGGTCTCCGCGGGCGGGAAGTTCCCAAAGGATTCGTGCATTTTCCTCGACGTTTACCGGCCGCTAGCTCGTCATGTCATGATCCAACGCTTGAAGAATTCGCTCCTCCCTCATGCAAAGCAGCGCTCTATTCCTGACATTCAAGAGACGGCGGAGAAGCATCCCGCACCGCCCTCCCGCGATCGTGGTCCAAGATCACAAGTATGTCTCATTACGCCCCCGGACTCTGTCGCTCCTGAACTTCAACTAATACTAATACACCCTGTAGAAGGCCAAAGATGTTCTGGCAGACGAGGTGTCTGCGTCTCCACGGCCTGGCACTCAACCAGAGAATGTGATCAGTAGCAGCGAGTCGCCTGACCCTATTCAAAAGGTTGGATGCGCCGTCGCCCTTTTGACGGGATCAGTTCTCATTCCCGCTTTGAACGCAGAGATCCCAGGAACGTACCAAAACCGTCCTTCGTGGAGGACGCCATGCGCTCAAGAAAGTGAGTCGAATTAGTGACATCGGCAACGTACTCTTGTGGATGGTGACTCCATGCTTTCAGGAGAAACGGAACGAGCAGCTCAGGAGCCATGACCGAGCTTCTCCTGGAGATCTGCACGATTCAGAGGGCCAACGAGCCCCTGGTCTGTTAGAGGCGGCCGAGGGTCGCATCGACGCACGACGCGATGAATCGGGGGAGTGGTCTGACGATTCTATGACGGACGTCGATGATTTCGCCGTTGAAGGGGCCTCGAATCGTGGTCAGGAGGAGAGCACAGCTGTCGACGAGGATGTACGTATGCCCTGACCTATGACCGTGCGTAGATCTCACCCTCAGGCATTCAAGCTCATGTCGGCGGACTAGTTGTTATTGCACGCAGGTGTTCGAGACCCTCGAGTAACAATAATGATGTACAGCGGCGCTGTTGAAACCCGTGACGCGCGAACAGACGGAGATACAGTGTGCTGGATCGCATCGATCGGAACTCACCGCTCGGGTTGCGACGTTACCGTCGGGATGCTATGGTGCGTTGAATATTGCCTCGATGGCGCGTCAAAACATAGTTGTCGTCGAAGGCTCCATAGAAGAGACACAATTGTGGATGCCGCGCCGGCGCCGCGAGTGACGTTCCAATGCTCCGGCGACTCCGAGTCGCCAAACCACCGCATGCTGGCGGTGGGTGCTTCGACCGTGTTCACAAAGTTACCATGGTGAGAGCCAGCGTTTGAGAGAGTTGCGAGATACAAGCTGAGCGTCAGCCATCTTAAAAACTTGTAACGCGACTGCACCTCTCCGGACTACGTACGATGCATGAGAACCTGACTGTGAGGAGCGGGGAAAGGCAGCCACCGGGAACAACAAAGCCAAATACACCACATGTGGCTCACGCGCCAACGGCGAGGCTGCCACCGGCCCTTTCAAGACAAACCCATTGTATCCTTGCTGCCGAATGTTGCTCACTATGGGACGAACCTTGAATCTATCTTCCTTTGTTCCAAACACAACTTATAGGCCCTCAGCGCACTCCAGCAACCACTACGACGCCCCCGCTGCCACCTCTGACACTCGACCACCATGCACAAGCTCTTCTTCCCACTTCCTATGACATATGCGGTGGTACAACTCGACGTTGAAGGAACTCTTCAAAGCCTCGAGCCCGATGCTGAGGCGTTAGATGCAGCACGCGCTCTCAGACCTCTGAAATGTCTGGTATACCTTCGTACTGTAGGTTCCTTTTTCACTGTGCTGTCACGAAACGTGCTGAGTCGTCAGCACAGGTGCTTGAGCTGCCGTTTCCACGTAACCCTGACTTCAAGTACGACGTGTACGTGGTTGGCCCCGGGCTGCGGCCCGCAGATGAGGCGAGATGTATCACCGAGGACATGTGTGTCCCTATCTTCCCTGCTACCGACCATCCAACTGGTCGCGCACCGGTCTATCCGAAGCCCGAATTTCCTTTCTCGAACTGCTATCACTGGTTTGGCGCAGACACACATCTTGAAGTTCGTATCAAGCAGGACATCTACGACGCGAAGGACGACGAGATCCACGTACTGCTGTCCGGTGTCGGACAGGTCCATATGGACGACCGCAATCAGGAAGATACCTACCGTATGATAGACTCGCTAGCTCGGCTGAAGGCGCAAGACAACCCGACTGCTCCTGACTCGCCACGAGAGCCCTCTATTATGGACTACCCGTACGACCATGGCCTGGAGCATGACGCAGATCTGTGGGACTGCGATCAATCCACCAGCGACATCAGTAACTACGGCTTAGACGGCCCCTCCGCACCGGAGTGTCATGCTCCTAGCGCCGAGTCAGACGACGACACGAACCTATTGACCAGCAATATTGACGTCTTCGGGATGGCACGCGACAGCCAGCGAGCAATGATTCCATTGGTGGATTGCTGGCTCCACCTCCCCGCGCATATCAAGGACGGCGAGATCCCTGACCCGTTTGCGTTCGGGCATGAGTGCCGTGCGCTCTCAGAGTGCGTGATACGATGCTTTCCGTGTAACGTCTCTAACCAGGCCTGTGTAGGATCGTGAAGGAGCTGCAAGCGCGGCAGGCTAAGGACCGTGAAGACCCCGCCCCCGCATCATCTGTCGGGAAAGTGGCGGAGTCGCGAGGCGCAACGGTGCTCGAACGCTTGAAAGGTATGTCCTCTATTAAGCGCGTCTTGGCAATCGAGACAACGAGCCGACTGTTCCTGCTTAGGACTTCCTGCCGCTGCGATGAAGACAGCTCGATCCATTTTTGGTGTACAATAGCTTCTTAGTGTTACTGGTTCACATGTTTCAGTATGAATAACGTCTTTGTTCTTTTCTCAGCTGGCGTGAGCGGTTTCTTTGTCTCGCGTACAAGTATAACAGCGACTCTAAAGCTGACACCAAACAGTATTCATCATTACCAACATGCGCACTCATACGCGTTACTGTCCGCTTCCCGGCGCATACGGGGTGGCGCAACTCAACGTCGAAGCAACACTGAAAAGTATAGACGATCCAAAGGCCCATGAAGCCGCTCGAGGACTCGGAACCACCACTTGTATCGTCTACTTCTGTACGGTGAGAACAGTGTTTCAAGACTAGGTGACCTCGGTGTACTGAAGCTAGACGACACAACAGGCTCTCCAACTACCCTTTCCACAGGACCCTTGGTGCAAATACATCGTCTACCTCGTCGGTCCCGGACCACGCACCGACGACCCAGGACGGTACTCGACTCCAGACATGTGCATTCCAATCTTCCCTTGTGTTGACTACCCGACGGCCCGCCCGCCCGTCCAGCCTAGCGGGCCCTTCCCGTTCTCGAACTGCTACCACTGGACTGGCCTGGGGATGGAGCGTAGGGTGCGTGTGGCGACACGGGCTTACACGGAGTACGACGAGGGGACAGTGGCGAAGCTTCCTGGTATACAGCACATCGACATGGAAGACTCCTTCTATAATGACCTCTCGAAGAGTGCCGCCGCCATGAGAGCCGCAGAGGCAGCTGCCAAGACCCGTCAGGCAGCGGCACACAACGTGGGGGCTGAAGAGAAGGCGCCCATCGGGTCCGACGACGACATGGGCGACATAGAAGGGCTCAAGATATACGGGCTCACCTACAAAGCGGGAGAGGACTTGCTCCCCGTCGTCGATGTCTGGCTCGATCTTGGAGCGCAGTTTCCGGAAGAGTCCGACATCCCGAGTCCCCTGGATTTCGTCAAGGAGTACGACGCACTGGTTCGGTGAGTCGTACCAGCGATCATAGGTGGGGTACGGAGGAGCTGACTACGAACGTGGTGCTCCAGGATCGTCAGGGCAGCGAAGGGTCCCAGCGTCCGGGGTACGGTGGTAAGTCAGGTTGATACCAGTGAATCTACGCCGAGTAAAGGTCAGTAAGCTCCCGTTGTGCATCCATGACAAGAGAATGAGCTAACGTGAACACAGGTCCCGTCTTCTTGTGGAAGCAAATCAGCAGATGGATGCGCACGATGCTTTGCTTGCAATAGTCCCGTCTGCTCAGGCTAGTTGCCACATACGCTCATGTATCAGAATATGTAGTAAGCTGGAGGATTACGCACTTGTGTTTCCGCTGTCGTTAGAGCCCGTCAGTTTCATAGGCCTTCACGTTAAGTGTCTCGATACCACCGCCATCGACGTGGTCACTGTGCACACTCGGACGTCCATGTGGTCGCTGGTGGGTCGCGGTCTAAGTTCTGGAGAGGAGACAGAGGGGACCGAGCCGCCATGGCCCGCACGGGGCCGCCTGAAATCGACCGCGCTCTTCCTCGTGCGGCTTCCACGACGCCAGTGCGGTCCTCAGCACGCCGTCGCCCCAGATCCGTTTGCTCTCTTGGATGCGGTGGTAGATCTTGCGGTAGCATCGCCCGTGAATCCATTCCGAAACGTGACCATCGTCAGAAGCATACTCAGGGATTTGGTTCTCTGAGAGCATGATCGGGGCGGATGCGTGTGCGAGAACGGCCATGACGTCCGCGACATGCTGAACAAACGCAACTTCGCCTGTGCTGAACAGAGAGCAGTGAGAGCCGTGTTCATCCGAAAGTCGGCAGCTCTACTCACCTGGTGTCCAGGCTATTCTGGGGCGGTCCTAGCTCACTAGAAACGATGTGTTGTACTGAAGAAGCTGAAAGCAAAAGCGTGCATCGGTAGGCACATTCGTCCGCAGCGAAAGACATCTCACCGTTTGGACTGTCCCTAGGAGACTCAGAGGTCGGTTTACTCGGCTGTGAAGCAACCACGACAGTGACGTTCGGCCTTGCTGAGGATCAAGGCGGCCTGCGCCTGCAACGGCGTAGCATTCTGACATGTTGCGGTACAGAGGAGGAGTCGATGTGGCGGAAGCTCTGCGGAATGACTTACTTAGATCTAATCTTATCAAGTTGTGATCCTACAGTACCTTCTTCCGATACCACCACCATCGAGTGACTACTTGTTCCCTGGTGTCCGTGCTTGAAGATCCCGGAGGATAGAAGGTGTCACACACGATAGTTCCGTATCTGGTGAGCCGCATTCTTCGAAAGTGACCGATGCAGTCGTACCCCCCTTCGGCACGTCTTGGTCCTGATTTGACTTTTTGACAGTGTGCGGGTCTCGCAGCCCGTAAGCCGCACCCTGAGGCTGCAGACGGCGACCGGCCTCGCGAAATACTCGCCAATTTGGGGCTATCAGCCCATACGACTTGTCGTATCGTGGGCTGCCGAGTGGAGACAAGGCCATCAGTAGTGTGAGCGCAACGTGGCGTGTTCGCACCTCCGCCTGTGACCCGTCACCTCCCGCTGCGCGGTGGGTACAGTGCCAGACCGGTTGAGCCACATACTACGCGTCGCCCGCATCAGAAAGAACCTTCGTCATCTGTCAGTGTCTTGGGATGAACTCATGTGATGCAGCGCCGATGTGGCGAACACGAGGAGAGCGCCGGAAGGTTGGTCTCGGGACTCAGGGCGACCGCCCGGGAGCACTCCGAGAGGTTCACGACGGAAGGCACACTCTGGAGGAAGTTCGGTGAGCGATTCAGTTCCCTTGCGTCGCTGTCGTTTTGCGCTCTTCTGAATGCGAAGGTCGGGCTGTAGGAGACACGCGTCTTGTCAAACGCCTCGCATGGCGGCGGCTCGGTCCGCGTGCGAGCGGTTGCATGCATGACCTCTACTCGAATCCAGGCATGATCATGAAATGGCGCTAAGATTCTTCGGCCTCACGACACCCCTTCCGCCGTGCGCCCGCGCGATGCCATTCTCCATGCTGCCGTAGTGTCGCCATTTGCCTGCCAGGGCAATCATCCGACCATCCCTGGAAGGCTTCCAGCCACTCTCCCTCCGATTCACTGTCAGCCGCCACGCCGTACATAAAATCCCTCGCATGGACCTGCATGGGCTCCGACTGGTCCCTCGTCCGGCTCCCCATCCGTCAGCGCCGCACAATGCTCTCAGCTACGTCCAGGACGCTCGAGCTTGCACTGAGCATTGTCCTCCTCTTGACAAGCGTCCAGACAGCTGCGGTACCATCGGAGTCATCCTTCTCGCCGTCGTTCTCAGCTATCCCAAGCTCCAGCGCGTCACTGGTGTCTTCACATTCGCTTTATGGATCGACATCTCAATCTGTTGCTGCAGCATCCTCCGGCACGCGTTCGTCCAGTTTTCTGACGTCATCCTCAGCACTTTCCTCGACGAGCTCGAGCTTGGTGTCGACCCTGTCATCCTCGAGTGCGATATCCAGCTCAGCTGTCGAAGGGTCGAGCTCTGCCTCGCCGGTGTCCTCCTCTTCGAGCTTTACCACTAGTGCCAGCCAACCATCCCAAACGCTGGATCCTGGCACTGTGGCTGACATAGCCACAGTTCGCGATCGGCGGCTCACCATCATCCTTGAAGGTGTCGGTTCGCCAGCGAACATCTCGGCATGGTGAGTACACTGACTTAGGCCATGAGGCGAGCTATATCTGACTATTCTCAGGTTATCGACGCTCGGCAAGGACGGCAAGTGGCCAGACTCGGAAATCGACTACACGACAGGATGCACTGCGCGGCGTGCTAACTGGTACGCGCTATTCCTCCTTGAGTCATGAGGTCCGTTCTAATCGTCACACAGGCCGGCAGAAGATCACTGGAGCCGCATAGGTGCGTTACTGCGCGGACAAATTCATCCAGTCCACTGAATGCAGGGCGCAGTCGTGATGGCAGCGGCGTGGCATGGCGGGCTCGACGGCGCGGGGAGCTTCGTCAATAGCTCCACGTTGTTCGACGCCGTTTCGCGTGCCATGGACTACTGGTTCGCCAATGATTTCACCGTCCCAGGCTGTCTCGACCAGGGCGGCCTGCCAGCGTGTCCGTGCGGCACGCCCGGCTTCTGGAACACCAATTGGTTCTCCAACGTAAGTGGCTGCTGTCATTTATTTGGAATTAGATCGCGCTGACGAGCGCGGAACTGCACTCCGTCTTGTGTTCCCAGATCATCGGTATACCTGAATCCGTCGGAGAAGCATGCCTCCTCGTTGGCGAAAACAAACTCTCGCCAACTCAGGTCAGTAACTGCACGAACATCCTCGACCGGGCCTTCGGCACTTTCGGCAGGAACGTGAACGGCTTGGGCTTCCTCACTGGCGCGAATACGCTTGACGTCGCAAAGATTGGGATCGACTCAGGGCTGCTGACGAGCAATGCGACCTTGATCGCAGACGGGTACCAGAGAATCCACAACGAGGTCGTCGTTCAGAACGCGACCAAGGCTGACGGGATCAGGGCCGACGGCAGCTTTGGCCAGCATGGCGGAATCATCTACAACTGGAACTACGGAAAGGACTAGTGGGTGCGCTTTGTCGTGTGCGGGAATTGCAGAGCTGATAAATGGGGGGGATACAGCACGAACGACGTCCTGGCTCTCGAGATCGCCGGCGCTGGCACGCAGTATTCAGCACAGAATGCCGGAACGGGCTCGCAGGCTGCGTTCGAGACCCTCCTGGATGGCGATCTCTGGATGATTTACCGCAACGTCCTCACGGACGTGTTGCACTGGGATTTCGTAAGTTTGCAAAACTTCCAGAGGCATTTCTTGCTGACGTTGGGAGACAGAGCGTCCTCCCGCGCTTCATCACGTTCCCGGTCTCTGACAATCAGTGAGTGCAAGCGTGCATGCCATCGCTGCGGCCGGAGCTGACATGTGGTTCCGTTTCTTAGAGCAACCGGAAGCATAAAGATCAACATATCACAAATCGAGGAGCTAGGGACCCTCTGGGGCTCGGACACGCTTCAGTCGGTGTATGACAGCTTGGCGTCGAGCAGCGAAGATGCCAATGCTGGCAAGATACATGGCAACCGGATGTTCTACGACAACGACTACATGGTACGTCTCCTGCTTTACCTTCCTAGGTCCTTTCCTAATCAAGATGGTTGGCATGTAGGTCCAGCGCGGAGATGGATATGTCAGCACCCTTCGCATGTACTCATCCAGGACACAGAACACCGAGTGCGTGAACTCGCAGAACGTGAGCGGCCGGCCTCCATTACTGCAGCATGGCGTGAACTGACATCTGCGACAGCCCTTTGGCTTCCATCTCTCAGACGGGACGCTGTATACATATCTTCAAGGCAACGAGTACGAGGATATCGCAGCTGCATGGGATTGGAACCGTAAGTGTGACGTCCATCGACAGCCCCATCTACGGCTAACTATCTCCGTCGCAGTCATCCCTGGAACGACGACGGACTACGCTGCGACAAACCTGAGCTGTGATCATACCCAGTTCACCGGAGTCGAGTCGTTCGTCGGAGGCGCTTCCGACGGGTCCGTCGGCGTCGCAGCGATGCGCTACTCGAATCCTTTCACGCGCACGCTCAGCTTCCAGAAGGCCTGGTTCTTCCTCGATGACGACGTGCAGCACATCATGCTCTCCAGCGCTGCCTCGAACTCCTCCGCGGACCACCCCGTCATCTCCGTGCTCGACCAGAAGCGCCTGAGCGGCCCGGTCTACGTGAATGACCACGCGCTCAAGAAGGGAGGGAACTTCTCCCGCCCGCAATCTCTATGGCACGATAACGTTGGGTACACATTCGACTACGGGAATGGTGATTGCGACTTCGACCTTGCTGTCGACTTCGGGGAGCGCTCAGGCAACTGGTCGGCCATCGGTATATCCACCGTCGGGGAGATCACCGTCGACCTCTTCTCCGCATGGATCGATCATGGCGCCGGCACGGACCTCGACGTTCCCGCCGCGTACACCACGTACCCCGCGACGAGCTTCAAGGACTTCCAACGCAAGAGCGCGAAGACAGACAAACAGGTGAAGACGCTCAAGAACGACGACACCGTCTCGGCGGTGTATGACGCGGAGCACCGGACGGTGATGATCGTGTTCTGGACGGCGCAGGGCGGTTCGGTGACATTCTCCCCCTCGCTACTGGACGCGCCCATCACGGTAGAGGCGTCCGCGAACTCAGCGGTGATATACAAGCTGGACGAGGGCGCGGTCACGGTGTCGGACCCGTCTCAGAGCGTGCCCACGCTGGAGCTGACGTTTAAGGTCGGCTTATTGGGCCGGAGGCCGAGGGGCTGGGGCAGGAAGTTGACGAAGACGCGTGAGGTGGTGATGCCGACTGGCGGTGTGGCGGGGAGGAGCGTGTCCGTGACGCTTTGACGCTTTGACGCTTTGACAATCTGACCATGAACGGTTTGCTCACCGTTGAGGACTATTCGTGCTTTATCATGCTGCTTTGCATGACTGACTACGTTACAGGATACTTAATGCTACTTATCGCATATACTCTACTTTCTGACCTTCGCCTTCGCTACTTGTTCATTATTAGTGGTTCTGTTTCGCTTCATATGATTCGCTATATCGCAGCTTCGTCAGCATTTTCGTAAGCAGGAAGACTGTTATAGCGATACCGAGAATAAGCCGTGCCTCGAGCAATTGGAGTCGGCGAGTCGCAGACTGCTCTACAAGCCAGACGAGGACGCGCCTTGAGATTCGGACACCGGGGCCCAGCTGTCTGGGCACGGGTCGTCGTGTAACTCGAGTTCATCGTCTGACGAGGCCGAAAGGTCCGGATTGATGAAGGCTCCAAGGGACGAAATGAAACTTGGCGTGGCGTACGGGTCCCGTGAAGAACGCAGCGGATCGTCCATGTCGACTCTCACCACCGCCTGGTTTGCTTCTTGGAGATCGATGAGGAAGCGCGATATGAGGATGGCCGTGAGGCTGGGAGAGGGGAGTGCGTAGTGTGAACAGAGTTGTCGCAGATAGTGGTAAGATGGAACACGTACGGGGCGGTGAATACAGCCACGTAACTCCCGCCGTTGTCGCCGGTCTGCAGCTGTCGAGGTGACAAAGATGTCAGATTTGCAGGCTGGACCAGGGTAATGCTCAAAGATGGCGTACTGCAGTGAGGGACAAGACGAGGTGAAGGATATTCAGGATGGACAGAACTCTGTTGTTCATGGCCTGGCCAGTCAGTCATCCCATCGATAGCGTTCTCGCACTCGCAAGACGCACACAAAATAGATGGTTCCTGTATTACCAGTATCAGACCATGACGCTCGTTAACGGGGGTGCTATAGAGACATACCATCTCGAAAGAGGATGTGTGAAAGCGACAGCCTGCCGGTCCACCTGATATCGGTCCTCACATAATTCAGTAAACATTGGTCAGTATAGTGGCCCAGTAGGACTTACAAAAGCCCATGATAGTGGGCCAGTGGGACCCAGCCGGATTCTGGGTATGGATAGTAAGGTGGGCCAGCTGGACATTCTGGGGCTGGCCTAGATGAATGGGCAGGATACTGGATATATATTGCTGTGGATCAGCATGCGGATTGGGATGAAGCGGGGCATCTGGTAGAGCATTAGCAGGCTGGTATCGGGGGTGACATACAGTGCTGTGATCCAGCTGGACCTGGTGAAGCTGGCCTAGTTCTGGGCTGGTCGGGCTTGGGGTGACGTACAGTGCTGTGATCCAGCTGGGCCTGGTGAAGCTGGCCTAGTTTTGGGGCGGATACACGGGGTGGGGGCACGGGGAGCACTACGGGGCCGTCGGCATTGGCTGGACGGATCGTGCTGCTTCTGGGCAGGTCGTGCTGCGATTGCAGCCGGATACGCGGGGTGGGGGCACGGGGAGCACTACGGGGCCGTCGGCATCGGCTGGACGGATCGTGCTGCTTCTGGGCAGGTCGTGCTGCGATTGCAGCCGGATGCATGGGGTGGGGGCACGGGGAGCACTACGGGGCCGTCGGCATCGGCTGGACGGATCGTGCTGCTTCTGGGCAGGTCGTGCTGCGATTGCAGCCGGATACGCGGGGTGGGGGCACGGGGAGCACTACGGGGCCGTCGGCATCGGCTGGACGGATCGTGCTGCTTCTGGGCAGGTCGTGCTGCGATTGCAGCCGGATGCATGGGGTGGGGGCACGGGGAGCACTACGGGGCCGTCGGCATCGGCTGGACGGATCGTGCTGCTTCTGGGCAGGTCGTGCTGCGATTGCAGCCAGATACGCGGGGTGGGGGCACGGGGAGCACTACGGGGCCGTCGGCATCGGCTGGACGGATCGTGCTGCTTCTGGGCAGGTCGCGCTGCGATTGCAGCCGGATACGCGGGGTGGGGGCACGGGGAGCACTACGGGGCCGTCGGCATCGGCTGGACGGATCGTGCTGCTTCTGGGCAGGTCGCGCTGCGATTGCAGCCAGATACGCGGGGTGGGGGCACGGGGAGCACTACGGGGCCGTCGGCATCGGCTGGACGGATCGTGCTGCTTCTGGGCAGGTCGCGCTGCGATTGCAGCCGGATACGCGGGGTGGGGGCACGGGGAGCACTACGGGGCCGTCGGCATCGGCTGGACGGATCGTGCTGCTTCTGGGCAGGTCGTGCTGCGATTGCAGCCGGATACGCGGGGTGGGGGCACGGGGAGCACTACGGGGCCGTCGGCATCGGCTGGACGGATCGTGCTGCTTCTGGGCAGGTCGTGCTGCGATTGCAGCCAGATACGCGGGGTGGGGGCACGGGGAGCACTACGGGGCCGTCGGCATCGGCTGGACGGATCGTGCTGCTTCTGGGCAGGTCGTGCTGCGATTGCAGCCGGATACGCGGGGTGGGGGCACAGGGAGCACTACGGGGCCGTCGGCATCGGCTGGACGGATCGTGCTGCTTCTGGGCAGGTCGCGCTGCGATTGCAGCCAGATACGCGGGGTGGGGGCACGGGGAGCACTACGGGGCCGTCGGCATCGGCTGGACAGATCGTGCTGCTTCTGGGCAGGTCGTGCTGCGATTGCAGCCGGATGCACGGGGTGCATGCTGCGATTGCATCTACCTGCCCAGTACTATCCCAATGTTCCTGCTACCTGGCTGATACTTTCCAATCCATAGTCGCTGGCACACAGCTAAGTGCCACAGATAGTCACATGCCCCTTTCATATGTAATTGAACAAAGGTCCAGCTTTTTTACCTGCCCTGCCACATTCAAGGCTTGTTGTAGTGTGAAGGTTCATTGGCTGAGTAGGTACAGCTAGCTATCTCATTGTCCGCCGAATATCTCGTGGATTAGACTCCTGCATCTCTCATTCCCAGATGGGATTACCATTAAGCTTCAGATTTCCCACACAATGAAAGCCATCTTCCACGTATGATAGGCAGTGATTACAGGCTCCCATCATGGGAGGCAGGCAATGATTCACTCCCATATTGACGTATCGCAAGTGCCCGGTCGACTCCCAAGTGCCCGGGTAAGCCCCGAGTGCCCGGGCAAGCCAACGCGTCCCGTCAATACTGCCCGGCGCAAACACCGGCGACCGAATCGAAACAGCGGACAGCAGCCGGGCAGTATTGACCGGACCTGTCGGCTGGCCCGGGCACTTGGGACTTGGCTGGGCACCTGGGATCCGTCAATATGAGAGCGATTCATTGCGTGCCTGCCATGGTACATGCAGGTTTTGTTCGGAAAGCTGCACATGCCCGGGCAAGCCAACGCGTCCCGTCAATACTGCCCGGCGCAAACACTTGCAACTCAATCGAAACAGCGGACAGCAGCCGGGCAGTATTGACCGGACCTGTCGGCTGGCCCGGGCACTTGGGACTTGGCTGGGCACCTGGGATCCGTCAATATGAGAGCGATTCATTGTGTGCCTGCCATGGTCCATGCAGGTTTTGTTCGGAAAGCTGCACATGCCCGGGCAAGCCAACGGGTCCCGTCAATACTGCCCGGTCCAAACACTTGCAACTCAATCGAAACAGTGGACAGCAGCTGGGCAGTATTGACCGGACCTGTCGGCTGGCCCGGGCACTTGGGACTTGGCTGGGCACTTGGGATCCGTCAATATGAGAGCGATTCATTGCGTGCCTGCCTCGGCGGATCCTGGCTGTGTTCGGAATCTCCCGCATTGTTTGGGTGATGGAGTAATTGTTACTGGGCAAACAATGCGCATCTGGTCGCCCTTGAAGCAGTGGACGGGACCCGGGCAGTATCGACTGGACCCGTTGGCGCGCTCGGGCAGTTAGGACTCAGCGGGCACTTGCGATCCGCTTGACCCAGTAAATAGCAGCTGGGCAGCATCCGGTCGATACTGCCCAACTGGCTCCGGCGGGTCACAGCTGCCCGCCGAGTGCTAAGTGCCCAAGTCGATACTGCCCGGCTGCTGTTGCGCAAGAGAAAATTACAAGTCATATGGGCAGCCGGGTAATATCTCTCGTTAGCCTTTGTATACTGCACATTTCTGTTTGACGTTGTACATACAGACCAATTATGCGGTGAAAGCGACTACTGCAAACAGGCGTCAATTCAGCGACCTGCGTGCCACCTAAAATAAACCAATTTAAACACCCCTGCCTTCAACAGACCGCAAGTAATAGCCAATTTCCTAGACCCCGTTAGGCTCTCGGGCTTTGTATGAGTCCCACCATTAAATTTGCTGAACTGTTAAGACCGTGCGCGCCGGGACGAAGTCCGGTGGAAGTCCGGACGGAGTTACGGAGTTACGAAGTCCGGAACGAGACGCGCTGAGGGTGAAGACTTCGGCGAAGCTATTGATCAACGCCTTGAGGATCCACGAAGGTCTTCAATTTAAGACAGACAAGAGAACCGGGGTTTATACCGGAGCAAGCAACGAGTAAGAAGATAAGCAAGAGATAATACCAAGCCAGAGAGAAGTCAAGCCAGAGGTAAGAAGTCAAGCAGAAGTCGGAGGTCGGAGGTCGGAGGTCAGAAGTCCGGTCGGAAGGATCGGACGTTGAGAGAGAGCGAACAGAATAGATTGAGCTCAGAGTCGTAACGGGGAGTGTAACGAGATATCAGAACTCAAGTCTAAGCGTGGCTACAGGAAGGCTTATATAGTAAAGTCCGAAAGTCCGGAGAGGAGTGGCCAAGGCATAGGTAAGGGGGTACGGAACCGGAGTCAGGCGGAAGCAAATGATCAGCCAATACAATGTATAGTAAGATCGAATAAAAGGCGGATACAATCGAAGGATCGAATGAACGGAGTCTGATCACGGAGGCGGATGCAAGCGGAAGCAGATGGTCCGGAGTCCGGGTCAAGTAAGAAGACGATAAGGGGTGAAGTGATCGAAGATAGTAACACATGTAAGAACGAACCGGAGTTGCGGAGTCCGAGGTAGGTCCGGACCGGAGTTGGTGCCTTGTGGGCATGGAATGTAACAGTATTCCCCCACTGGGTCCGAGCCCTCGAGGACCGATAGGACATCCGCTGGAATGATGTTTCGGTCGGACGTGTGATGACCGAAAGGATGACGATCGGACATGTGAAGGTTGGATGTGATGTTCGGAGTTGTGAAGGTCGGAAAGATCCGGATTTGGATACGGACAATAAAAGTCCGAGCCGGAGTTGGAGTGTTCAAACCTCTCCTTCTTCTTTGCCACAACATGCCCCCCAAAACGCAAGACGACATTGCCGCCCTACGCCTCCAGGAGGCTGAAGCCCAGATAGCCCTAGCCAGGGCCACCGTGGAGAAGTTGGAGGCCGAACGGATGGCCGCGGAGGCCGCACTCCGGAGGTCGGAGGCGGCGGAGAGAGAGGCGGAGAAGGCCAAGCAGATGAAGAAGAGAACCCCGACGAAGCCAAAGTCGACGGGGACCACTGGTGGTGAGGAGCCGGAGACGAAACCCGCAAAGTAAGTCCGGAGTTCCGGAGATGAGGTCCAGGAGGACTGATCTTGTTTACAGGGTTCCGTGTTCCGTTTGTGTGAAGGCGGGGGATGATTGCCGGTACAAGACCACCGGCAAGGCTGCCTCCTGCGTCCGGTGTCAGGAGAAGAAGACCGGATGTACCGGCGGAACTCCGCCTGACGGAGTCCGGACGCTGAAGCGGAAGTCGAAGACGATCGTCGACAGCGACATCGAAGAGCTGGAGACGCCACCGCCACCGACGAAGAAGATCAAGAAGACAGAGGAGACTCCGAAGGCCGGTCCTTCGAAAGGGAAGGAGCGGGAGCACCCGCAGCCGGAGCCGGAGGTCGAGAAGATCGAGCCGAAGAAGACTCGAGAAGACTCCCTCGACACTCGGGACCTCTTTCTGAGGGTCCTGCACGAGATGTCGGGGTCGGTCGGAGATGCGGAGGTTGCATCAGGAGGTGGGGACTCTCCGGAAGGAGATGACGGCGGTCCGGAGCAACAACGAGGACCTCCGCGATGAGATGCGCCATCTCCGGATGGAGATGATGATGGTCCGCCAGGCCGTCCGGACGCTGGACGACGTCCGGGATAGAACGACGGTGCTGGAGGCCTACCTCGGCCCGTTCATGCAGGGCCAGCGTCGGGACCGCGAAGGACTCCTGAGGGTTCCGGGAGTGGATGCGGACCCGGATTACGAGCCGGAGGCGGAAATGTCCGGAGAAGGGTCGAAGGAAGGTGAGGAAGGCGAAGGGACCGGGGAGAGTTCAGAGGGGTCGGATGGGCAGAAGTCCGGTAAGGAGCCGAAGGAGGCGGATGAAGGGTCAGGAAAAGAGCCGGAGGGCTCAGGGAAGGGCCCGGAGGGCCCAGGAAAGGTACCGGAGGTCCAGGGTCCGAAGAACTGAACGGAGTCCGAAGTCCGGACGTCCGTGTAGATAGAAAGAATTTGAAGGCTTTTCTTGACTGAAACTGAGTGAAGTCTGAAAGAAGGCGATAAAAAATCAAGACAGTGAGTAATAGTGGGTGAAGGTCAGATGTTTTGTATAGTACGGATGTATGTAGTCAGATCAAAATCAATAGGAATGGGTAAGAATGAAAGAATAGCCGAATCAAAAATGAGTGATAAACAAGAAAGAGTAGTAAGTAACCAGAGTGAAGCAAAAGGTCCAAACTTGTCCGGATAGGGCCGATAGAAGTCCGGAAGGACCTCAACGGAGTCCGGGGAGGTGGATCTAGAGTTCCGAGCGGACAGGATGTCCGATCCGAAGTTGAGAGCGCGAACTGCTCGGAGGACGGAAAGGTGCAGAATCGTCGCCCGGAGGGATGAAGCGAGTTGCTCTTGGGTGATAACTGGTCGAAAGTTGGATGAGCTGACGACGGAGTAGTCACTATCCCCCCTTTTGGGTAGATGACCCAACGGCGAGTGAGTGCGTCGGGTTTGCTCCGAGCTGTTCGGAATAGGATCGGATGAACGAGTTGAATTGTTCTTCCGGAACTCCGGAAGGAAGGTCCGGAGGGAGGACGTCCGAGACGGACGTGCTACGAGCTGTAGCGGAGTTGACAGATAGATTGAGAGTAAACTCTCGGAACCCTGGAGCTTACAAGCACACGCGAACGCGGCTGCTCCGATCAGGGAGACAGATGGAGGCTTGGGCGAAGGCCCTGGCACTCCGGAGTCCGGTGGAGGTTCCGGACCCGACAGAGGTACGGGACAGGCCGAGGACTTGGTCCGGGATTGGTTGCTATGCATCTTCCATTCAATCAACAGATTGTAGTCGGAGAGCCAGCGGTATCCCTGGACGGCGGAACCGGATTTGTCGAGCAGGGTGACATAGAAGTCGGAGTTCAGAGCTTCCGAAGGGAAAGAAGGACAGAAAGGATGGTTATCCGAGTGGTGGAAGTGTTAGACAATCCGTCAAGCACAACCGGAGTGGGGTATGGCAAATGTCTGAAAGTCCGTGCTCGTCAACGGAGTCCGAAACCATAACAGAGATGTTCCGGAGTTGACTAGAGCCGTGACTGCGTTTTCTAGGTTTATTCGGGTAGAGACGAAAGGAATGCAGAGGGGTCCGAAAGAGTGGAAGCGTTGGTACGGAGTTGCGGTTCCGCGTGGGTTAAGTCAACGCCAACTACACCGCACGCGGATTGCGGAGGTTCACCGCCTAGTTCTTGGGCTCCGCAGTACCCGGAGCGTTGTCCGGATGAGCAGGAGCGCCAAGTGTCTGGGCCTGAGCAGCCCGGACCTGGGCCGCGGTCTCGTCGGACAGACGTCCGCAGTATGACCGGGGCCTCCGCAGAAGAGGCAGAGGTTAGCGGCGAAACGCCGCTGACGCTCCTCGGGGGTGAGCTTGCCGTCCTTGCCCAGCTTGTCCGCGTATGGCTTTGCGGTCTTAGCCGGGGTCTTCGGAGTTGCAGGCTTCGACGGACTCTTCTGGGCGGAGTTGCCCGGAGAAGTCGAGGAACCCGAGGACTGCGATGGGTAGGATGACGTCAAGAGGTTCGGAGTGGGAGGGGACTTTGATCCGGAGGTGGAAGTCCGAGTCTCGCGGATCTGCTCGGTCCTGCGTTCCCAATAACGGGCGTCGATGGACTGAGCGAGTTCTCGGAGTTTGTGTAGGTCCTTCGGTTTCCCGATCTCCGAGATGCGGTCTTTGAGTCGGGACGGAAGACCCTTGTAGAACTGATACTGAAGAGCTTCATTTCCCCACCCGACTTGAGTGGCGAGACGATTGAACTGGGTGATGTACCGAGCAATCCTCTGATTCTCGGACATGACAAGATTCTCCAGTTCGTGCTCCGCAGTTCCGACGACGTCGTAGGTCCGAAGTTCATACGGAGTTCTTCCTGGAATACCCCGTAGTCCGAGAGGAAAACCGGAGGGTTCCCGGACGGAGCTTCGAGGAGGAAGGGTTCGAACCAAGCGAGAGCAGTCCCCTTGAGATGGGAGATTGCATAAGTGACTTTCTTCTCGGGGTATCGAACGTGTTGGGCCGAGCCTTGAAGACCAGCTCTAACTGAACGAAGAAGGAACGGAGTTTGGTAGGGTCCGTGCCGTCGAACTGGTCCGGGTCTCGGACATTGTTGCGCTCAAACGCCGTAGGCTTCGGAGGAGCCGGAGGCGGAGGCGGAGCCCGCTGGAGGGACTGCGCGGTTTGAGCCAGGAGGGTGATAGCAGCCGCTAGATCCTGATTGGTCTGCGACTGGGGGTTAACACCGGCAGATGCCTGAGTGGCCTGAGTTCCGGAGGTCTGAGCACCTCCCGGAGGTCCGGATGCCTGCGCTTGTCCGGATGTTCCGGCCTGAGGGACCGGGTTCGGTTGAACTCCAGCATGGGCAGCCCGAGCTTGAGAGGCCGAGCCTTGAGCCGGAGAGTAGAAGCGCATGGCGGACTGATCGAAGGGATTGTTGGGAGAGGTGATGGGAAAACAGGCTGGATGATTGCCGGTGAAGGCGGACGAGTACCGCCCGGAGAAGGCGGAGTGGTGCTGACTGCGGGGAGTTTACCCCGACGGGTTGGAGTGTCCGCCGGGTTATATCCCACAGCTTGGGATATGCGTTCAGTGAATCCTTGGAAGGAAGACGACATGATGAATCCTCAAGTTGAGTTCTGATATACTGTTAAGACCGTGCGCGCCGGGACGAAGTCCGGTGGAAGTCCGGACGGAGTTACGGAGTTACGAAGTCCGGAACGAGACGCGCTGAGGGTGAAGACTTCGGCGAAGCTATTGATCAACGCCTTGAGGATCCACGAAGGTCTTCAATTTAAGACAGACAAGAGAACCGGGGTTTATACCGGAGCAAGCAACGAGTAAGAAGATAAGCAAGAGATAATACCAAGCCAGAGAGAAGTCAAGCCAGAGGTAAGAAGTCAAGCAGAAGTCGGAGGTCGGAGGTCGGAGGTCGGAGGTCAGAAGTCCGGTCGGAAGGATCGGACGTTGAGAGAGAGCGAACAGAATAGATTGAGCTCAGAGTCGTAACGGGGAGTGTAACGAGATATCAGAACTCAAGTCTAAGCGTGGCTACAGGAAGGCTTATATAGTAAAGTCCGAAAGTCCGGAGAGGAGTGGCCAAGGCATAGGTAAGGGGTACGGAACCGGAGTCAGGCGGAAGCAAATGATCAGCCAATACAATGTATAGTAAGATCGAATAAAAGGCGGATACAATCGAAGGATCGAATGAACGGAGTCTGATCACGGAGGCGGATGCAAGCGGAAGCAGATGGTCCGGAGTCCGGGTCAAGTAAGAAGACGATAAGGGGTGAAGTGATCGAAGATAGTAACACATGTAAGAACGAACCGGAGTTGCGGAGTCCGAGGTAGGTCCGGACCGGAGTTGGTGCCTTGTGGGCATGGAATGTAACATGAACCCACGTCCTGCATACAAATGTTCAACCCTCAGCATCAGGCTGCTGGAATGGCACGTCATACGAGCAAGTACCGTCGTCGGCATGAGCAAGGGAAATGTATGCGGAGCAACTTCACTGAAACACATGAAGACTGGACAAGCCAGAGGCGACATGGGCGGGCTCAACTAGTGCTGATAGAGCACAACGTCCACATGCGAAAAGGGATTTGCCTGCAGACCAAATTGCCCAGGGCACCCACGACCAGAAGCGGGCGCAATGATTGGACGACCGATGCCCGAGGTTACTGCCCGGTCCTGCGAGCAAGTATTGGCCTAAACAAATAACGACCCTCAGGCTGCCCGGTCCTCACCGCCCACCGCGTTCAAGACGATTCACGTCGTACATGACACTATCTGGCCTCTATTCCATTTATTTGCCCGCGCACTACTACTGAATGCCTCTCCGGATCCATACTACTCGCCGCCCTTCCATACGATCCACCTGGCATAGGTCACTAGCCAGCTGCAGTACCATTCGTTTGCGCAAATGCTCCTACGGGGCAGGCCCGCCCATCTGCAAGCCCTATTCCGCTCACCTCTTTTGCGCCCGTTTAGCAGGTCCTCCGGAGGCAGAACACGTATGCCGGGGGCGGTACGTGAGGCTGCGAAGGCTACGCGAGTGCAAACCTGAGCACACCCAGCCCGTTTCCTGACAGTGCAAAGACATACCCATATCGACGACATCACCCGCAATATCTTTCGTACTGGATGGTTGCATGGATGATAAGACAGTCCAGTACAGAACCCACCTAACACCACGGAAAAATTGGGTGAGTTTAGGCGGGGAAAGATTTTGAATAGCACCCAATCACTCACACAATCACCGTCAATGCGATCCAGCCAGGTAATGTCCTCGGGAGCATACTTCCCTACAGCGAGGGCACCAAGAAAGTCCCTGCAGAAAACAATGCGGGCATACTTGTTCCACGTAAACTCCAGGGACGCTCGAAGTCGATCCTGAATTCCTCCACATTCGGGCCGGGCATGTCTTCTAACAGAAACGCATCGCGTCATTATCCCGGAGGCTTGGGGAGCGAGCAGGCAGGTCAGCCCACGTCTTGATCTTCAGCATATACTTCAAGTGCTCTTCAACGCTTCCCTACAGAGTCGGAGGTGTCAGATCAGTGCAGGGTGCTTGGTCAACAGCAGCGTACCCGAAGCCAAACCAAAAATGCACACTCGTCGAAACCGGGCATGTTGAAGAGGCGGCGTAACGGCGACGAGTGCAAGAGGGAAAAGGCCGCAGAGAACAAGCACATCAAGTGCCGGTGAAATCTGGGAAGTATTGCCCGGATCAGTGCGGGTAGCGCCTGCCCGGGCCGTGTTGCCCGACCCGAGCTGCCCGACCGGCACAGTAGCCCAGATCGGACGAGGCACAATCCCTCCACCAATGCAAGGATCCCAGCCGTGATGCGAGCATTTCCGTCATGCTGTTGGGTACCTACTATCAACCTACTATTCCTCCCAAGTCAGGCGTTCAGCTTCACTGATGCAAGCCGCCGCATGCAACACTACCGATGTTCGGAATCAACAGGATATAATGGTCAATACTCCCCACTATTATAAGCCGCATCCCAACTCAACTAGTACGCTGATGCATATGACGACGGCTACTCCGTAGGGTACCACTCTTCCCCCACATCGCAAAGACACTCGTTGTACTTGCCCCATTCGCTGATGTCCTTCAAGGAGATCGTTTCCTGCAATTTGGCAGCCGCAGTGGCCACATCTCCCCAGGCCGCACGTTCGGTGCGCAAGTATGCGATATGCTCTGCTCCGAAGTGACTGATGTCCTCTGCCATACGTAAGACAGCGTCCTCACGCATAGTCGGATCCGTGAAGGCGGTGCGGCGTCGCAACTTGGTATCGCGTTCATCTGAGTGTGCAGACTCAGATAGCAGGGGCCTGGTAGAGGGCCCATGCTGGGTGGCGGATTGGGTGCCAGCTGCTCGAGGGCCGGAGGAGGGTGCATGCTGGGAGGAGGAGCGGGTGGGCGCGAGACGCAGGTTGGAAGAGGAAGCCTCGGGCAACGCTCCATCCATAGTGGAAGGTGTGCCGGGTGCAGCGGCACCTCGGGCGGATGGCTTATGCAACCGGCGAGTTGAGCGGCGAGGCGGGGCTGTCGTGTCGGGTACCCGGGCTGTCGTGTCGGGTACCCGGGCTGTCGTGTCGGGTACCCGGGCTGTCGTGTCGGGTACCCGGGCTGTCGTGTCGGGTACCCGGGCTGTCGTGTCGGGTACCCGGGCTGTCGTGTCGGGTACCCGGGCAGTCAGAGCGGCACCTGCGCGGTGCGATCGCCTGCAAATAGCCCGGATGCAGCCGGCGACGCATAGCCATCCGTCCGCGGGGCTGAATTGATGGGCCCGAAAGAGAACACCGCGGTCGATGAAGCAGCGACGGGCAGACCCTCGGGCGCTGATGGGGCCGGTTGGAACATTTCTTGCACGCCGTTTCACTGCCGGAGCAGGCGCAGCTTCCATGACACCTGTTGGGCTCGACGGTATCGGGCTGAGATCAACCTGCACAAAGCCTATAGGACTTGTGGGGATCGGTGGGCCCGTGTCCATGGCATTGCTGGAGACAGGAAACTCCGGTCGAAGGGGCCCCATCGGCAGCAGCGATAACTCTATTATGGCCGGGCAATTCGTCAGCACTGCTCATAGACACGGGGACCGGCTCACCTTCTGCCGGCAACGGCGGTGCGACCTCCATAGGAGAGCCCATCAAAGTATCGGCCTCCCCATCACTGTCGTCCGCTTCCAATACTGCGAATCGGACCCGTTTCTGAGTGAAAGTCAGCATAGTACTGGAACATCGAGACCCATTGCACGCGTACCTCCATATGATAGCTCAGGGCTGACGCCTCTCGTAATCAATATGAGAGAGATCTATCAACACGGCATTTGAGTACAGGATTGGCGGACAGTATGAGTGGCGATGGACCTTGGTGCGAGTATTTTTCAGTATGAGGCTGAACAAATACCTTGGCGCGGCGGTTCAGTATGCGGTCACGTGCCCCATTGATGGGCGACGTGTCTCGTTCAACACGGTCGTCAAGCGTTCCGGGTCAATTTTGCTCACACTGCACCACATACTAGACTTCCTACTTCACCCTCGCACGGCCTCGTTCAATGGACAACACTTCTCAACAGCGTTCCGCGGCTCTTCAGTCGCTGTACGATCGATCTGCCCGTGTCCAGTCGGCTTGGAGTGCCCGGCCCGTGGCGGGTCACCCTGCCCGCTCCCTCTGGGATGCCAAGTTCTGGTCGGACGTCAGGGCCCTCGCAGCAAGCGTCAAGAGGCTGGACGGGTCTGAGGTGCTCGTTCCACCGTTTGTGCTTGCCTTCCTGGTTGAGCACAATGCCGCGTTCACGCTGCAGCGCCCATACGATCTTGCTGCCATGGATCCCGCCCGCGCTCCCCGGGCGATTGGCAACTTCCGGGCGGATGCGAGCTACCGATTTGAATTTGTGGACGGAGGATGGTGGAGTGACCCCGGTGAGCGTTTAGGGATGTCTTCGTTACTGCATTGCACTCATGATCTGTGACGTGCGTACAGAGTTTGCGCCGGTGTCTGCTCCTGCGTCTGCTCACCCGAACATTGCCTCTCAACCTGCCGGCCCCTCGGAAGCGTCTCCGTTTGTTGCGCGTGCTGGCTCAGTGCTCGCAACGCAAAGCTCTGGCCGTGTGCCCGCCCTGCCGGGCAATCCCTCCACGACAACCGCGCCCAAGTCGGCCAGTCGTCAGCCTCGCGCCACCTCAGCTGCGGCCTCGGATACGGCTTCAATGGAGGTGTCCCCTATATCCGGTACTAGATCATCGCCCCAGGCATTCGACCGGCCAGATACCTCCTCGGGCAGGGTCACGCGCTCCGCTTCAAAACCAGCGGAAGGGACAGCTTCCGGGCGTGTGCCCGCTCCCAGTACTACCACGCCGCGGCCCAGCGCGCCGGCCGACGCTGCCGCCCACCAGCAAAAGGGAGCGGGTGCGCCGGGAGGCCCCAGGGCGGTTGCCCGCCAGAAGGCGGGCAGTTCTGCATCTCCGTCCAACCCACCCGCTGTCACGAAGAAGGCGACCCGCAAAGCCTCTACGGCCGCCAAGAATACAAAGGCTGCCCCGACGAAGCCTGGCGGCACACCACCAATGCCATCCAAGACCTCCAGTCCGGCACCACAAGGCCCCGGACCGTTCCCGCATACATTCGACTTCAACGGACGAGATCTCGTGGATCATTGGGTACCAATGGTATGTTATTCTCACCCGCTCCGCTCACCCAGACCGACTCATGTGTAGTACAGAAGATCGCCTGCACGGAATGCGCGAAGAAGGGTCTCGTCTGCCGGGTCAACTTCCTCCACGGTGCCCAGTGCAACCACTGCACGAACGTTAAAGGGCATTGCTCCCTCGTCCCCGCACACGGCAACGGGACGGCATGGACGAAAGAGCAACGGGTCTACATTTTGTATGACTTCCAAGCCCGCGCAGATGCCACCGCACCTCACCCGGCTACATCAGTCCGGGATACCTTCGCAAGGAACCCGGCGTTTACGGTGCCTGCGTGGTTTATCCAGAGGCTCAACGCCCTCAAACCCTCATTTTGGGCGCCCGGGGGTACAGCGCGCATGTACAAGCCGCGATCCGCACAGTCAAGGCGCACCACATTCCTCGCACCCACCCCGGACAATGAGGACACCATTTCCAGAGCGCGCACGCCCTCTCTGCCGCCGGCGGGCAGGACCGACGCAGGACCAGGCCGGAATACAACACGACGGAAGACATCCCGCCCTCGCGGTCGGTTGATCAAATCGTCGAAAGACAGGAGCGACGACGACACTTCTGTCTCACACACCGACGGTCATGACAGCAGCCGCGGCGATGGCACCCCCGACAGCGGCGAGCGTAGCATCGGGAGTGGCGATGACGAGCAGGAGGGCGAAGATGACGGTGATAATCTCGTTGACCGGGCAGCAGAGCCCTTGACACCGGGCATGTCCCGTCCAGCCTCGCGCAATCGCTCCCAGGAGCAGCGCAATGTCGTGACATCCAGCGGGGACGATCAGCCTACCAGCGTCGACGCGGACGCGGTAGAGACAACGGTGGCGCCACCGAGCATTCAGCAGACCGGTCGCCGCAAGCGTGCCCGGGAGGAGTCCCAGTCTGGGGACGACCAGGATGTCAGCATGGATGGACGCCTGGGATCCCCGGCACCCCCCGTGCATGTATCGAAGCGTCCCAGGCAACATGCTAATCTCAACCTGAGTGTACCGCCTCCCACAGGTATGTACTTGCGTCTCGTCCGTGCATTTCGGAAGCCGTGCTAATTTTCCACAGCGGCCTGGCGGGATATGCCCTCCTTAGAAGAGCGACTGAACCTTCGTGCACGGTTGTGCGAGCTAGGGAGGCTTGCCATCGAGCGGGAGAAAGCCGGCGGACGGGAGCCACCGCTGGTTGATGACGAGGCGCTCGCGGCCTACGGGTTTGCTCCCGACTTTGATAGCGAGTTCTCCTTCCACCAGTCATTGCCCTTCTTCATCTCGGACGTCACCAGCCATCTGCCACCCGAGGAGAATCTTCGCCGTCTCAATGTCAACTTTGCGTATGTTGAGGGACAGACCTCCACGCTCTGGGACGCGTTCAACAAACTCGATACCTCACTGACAACCGGGCAGCAGTCATGGGAACGGGACTTTGCTGAACTGCGGTCGTGCACGCTGCAGCTCATTAGCAACAACGACGACCTCTCCCGGCGACTGAGCAGGGCCTCTGAGCAGCTAGAGCAGCAGGCAAACGACATCGCCGAACTACGGACCATCGTAAACAACCTCCGTGCAGAGCAGGGCACGATGGCAAATTGGGAGGTGCGTATTCTGCGCGATTCTTCTGCTGATGTATCTGAACACATAACAGACAGATACATTGCACATGACTCCCGGCGAGGTGCCGCTGCAGCAGCAAACATGGCAGGAACGTTCGGCTGACTCCGCCGTACGGGATCAGGCCCCGGACAGAATCCCGGGCAGCGGGCCGGGCACTGGGCTCGGCACTAGCGCGGGCAGTATCCCCGCGGCCGATGACGACGGATGCGAAGTTCCATTCGCTCCCCAAGCCAATATGCCCTCAGCCGAGCAAGTCACGGTTACCCCGGGACCGACGGACGCAGCCCCGGACAAGTGCACCTATCAAGGCGAGTCATCAGACCGCCAGCCCCTCTCTGCACACATCTTCATTCCGCGTGGGGTGTTTGATGAGCTGCCCAGGCCTACCACACGCCCGGGCACGGTGCCCGTCACCAGCATGGACACACAGTCACCTGGAAGCATTAACCTGCCGATCCTCGCTCCCTCTACTCCCCCGCGCCAGGCGCAGCCACTCGATCAATCCGGCCCGTCTGTGGTCGTTCCCCCGCAGGAGCCCATCCCAAATCCTTCTACAGGCGATGGCATGGTCGAGCAATTCAGTGACCTAGTCCCCGCGGCAGCCGTGCAGCGGGATGGTCGGGAATCCACCGGGCACGCCCAGGAGACGGTGACTGCGCGTCGGGCTTTGCCCGGCGCCCACCAGAGAACCCTTCTGGATGACGCCAATATGGACACCCTTGGTGAGCCCGTCCCCAGCCTAGTCCATCCGATGCCTGCGCAGGAACCTGCCCCGCATCCAGAGGAGATGGCCGGCATAGACACTCATTCGGTGCGCCTCCCCGATGAGCCCGTGCTGCACCATGCCACGGCTGCAGGCGGTGGCGAGCTTCGAGCGGGAGCTGCTGGAGTAGAGAACGAGAATTCAGGGGTCGCAGACGTCACTATGGCAGGTGGTGGCGAGGCGGACCCTGCGCCGGTCCATGTGGCAGGCGGGCAGATGGCGGGCATAGAGACTCCTCCGTCGCGTCTTCCTGATGAGCGCATGCTTTCTCCTGCCATAGCGCCAGGTCGTGATGAGCTTCAAGGAGCGACTGCCATGGTGGACAAGGGCAATCACGATGGCACCGACGATGATAGCAAGCCGCCGCACGGCATCGATGACAGGGGTGATCAGTCGAAAGGTGCGGACGATGATGGAGAGCAGTCGATGGATCTTGGAGAGTAGGTGCTGCCTGGATACCCCGGGTAAAGTTGGGAGTGCACTTGTAGCGGGCCGTTATACTGTGATACCATGTTCCAGAGCCAGCGCTGTAGCACCTGCGACCGCCTTGGGGGTAATTCGCCCATAACTCGGATGTTCTAGATGGCCCAAAAGACGCATCTACCGCAAAACATCTGCCTGATGTCGGATCTCCCAATGCTTGCACAATTGCCGGTATGAATGTCCGTAAGTCATCCTGGCAGTGGTGCAGCAAAAGTATTGTGCGGGGACAATGGGGAGCGTTCCTTCGATCCTGCCATTCTTTGCCTGCCAGGCAGTGGTGCCGGGCAGCGGTGCCGGGCAACGGTGCCGGGCAGTGGTGCCGGGCAGTGGTGCCGGGCAGTGGTGCCGGGCAGCGGTGCCGGGCATTTCGTGCCGGGCAGTTGCATGCGGGCACCATCTTCGACGTGGTAGCACACAACCTAGCTTCGGAAACAGCACATGCTCGAGCATCATTGAGTATGAGCTAATTGTACATGCTAGACTATTGTGTGATTGACGACGCCATGGAGACACTACGCCCCCGGTTTCTGGCTCGTCCGGTTCGACCGTCGGGCACCAGCAGGCGCCGCTGCCTTCGACGAGCCCGCTGCCTTCGAAGAGCCCGCTGCCCTCGATGAGCCCGTTGCCTTCGACGATCCCGCTGCCTTTAACGAGCCCGCTGCCTTGGAAGAGCCCCCTGCCTTCGACGAGCCCGCTGCCTTCGACCGGCGCGTTGCCTTGGTCGGTCGTTCGACCTGGGTTGGCTCGGACGAAGTGTCCCTCCGGCGGGCAGGTTGACGACCACGGGTGTGGCGCGCGACTGCGCTGGACGCAATGGGGGTTAGGCCTGGCTGTCGCAGCCGAGTCTGAGTTGGACGCTGCGCGACAGGCTGTTCGGACATAGACTGGGGCTCCTCGTCACCCTCGGTGTGATTTAGGACCATGCCGTCATCTACCTGCTTCTCTACCTCCTCCGCCGAGTCCTCTGCGGAAGGGCTGCGGCGTCCAACAGGAGCACGGCTTGCTGTGCGGAGGCGACTCGACCGGGCAACAGCGACAGTCGGCGGGAGGGATGTGAGTGCACTTGTCGGCGACGGTATGCCCAAGGATGGGACATGTGCTGATGTAGAAGTCGGGCCAGGACCAGTTGCGGAGGGTCCTGGAGAGGATGGCCCGGATGGTCCGACAACCGTGGGAGGACCCTGCACGGCCTTGCATAGAGGTTCCAGCGTGCTAACTATGTCCCGGAAGGTGAACTCGCTGCGTGCTTTCAGGAAGGCAGGGCCGCCATTCGGGACCGGGGCGTCCTCCTCGATGCTATTCACAGTGTGCGCATCCCTCAGGGTGAGACCCATTGCAAGCATCCATTGCTGGACCGCCCCCGCCGAGGCATTTGCCGTTGGAACATGTTCCTCCAGCCAAGAGAAGACGTCCTGCAAACGTTTCCGGCTGCTGTGGACATTTGCCGGGAGGCCCCAACCTTTCGCATCCCACGACGCCCAGCTTCCCGGGCCAGCCGTGGGGAATGGGGCACGAGTCGTGAGCTTGATATGTGTCAGCATGATGCGGGGTGCTTACAAGGTAACGAATGCAACTCACTGCATTCTTCCACATCGACAGCGCTGCCTGATAGTTTGTATCCTCGCACAGAGCCGAAAGGAACGGCAATAGTCGAGTCGCATTTTTCCCCACCCACCCGGGCGACTTGCCCTTGGCCATCGCGACCAGAGAGGCATCAGGTCCTGCGCCGGCAGCCGAGTGGCCCGGTGCAGGGGCGGGCATTGTGCCGTGCGACTTGGCGGAAGGCGAATGGGGCCTCTCTTCGCCCCTCTTCGCCCGAGCAGCCATGCGCTCCTCACGGCTGCGGGCCGCCGTCCGAGGAGCAGGGGCGCCATCCTCAGAGCCGGAGTCGAGGTTCTCAAAGTCGACCTCTTCGGGGCTGTCGTCACCGTCCGACCCCAGAGGAGGAGACTCCGCACGGTTAGAGCCTACGTCGGAGGACCGAGCGGAGTCACTTGAGCCGTCACCGTCGGTACGGGCCTTCTTGTTTGGTCTTGCGGACTTCTTCGCCGGAGCCCTGGCGGGTTCCTTCCCCTTGCCCTTTGACTGCTTCGCCACCTTCTTGCGCTTGCCCGAGGTCCCGACGGCTTCGGCGTCCTCAGAGCCGCTGTCACCGTCGCTGTCGGCACTGCCCGGGCTCTTATCATCCGCTTGCCCGGCGACCGGGGCTGCCCGGTCCAAGCCTCGAACGCACCCTTCGGCGGACCGTTCACAACTCGGAGCCTACGGTCCTTCTTGGCCTTCCGAGGGTTCTTCTCCTGGGCCTCTCCGTCGTACTTCGCCTCGTGGCGCTCGCTCCCATCCCACCAGTGGGTGAAACGAAAGCGATCCTCCGGATCATCACTCTCCTGGAGCTCAATAACCCTCATCCACCACTGTCGCATTGGCTTCGAGTTCATGCGAGTCGGCTCGACGACGCGGATGTCGGGGAAGAGGTCGCGGCGGAAGTAGAGGTCGGGCCGGGCAGCCACCTCAGCCCAAGCAACAGGAGTATCCTTCGTGCCCGAGGCCAAGGCTATCATGCCGAGCGGTTAGTACGACTCGGAGGCAGGAATCAAGACACATACACCAATGAAGTGTCATGAAGGCCCGCATGACAGCCTCTTTGCTTGTCTGTAGGCGATGCTCGGCGATAGGCGGAAGTATGGGTGTACCATCGGGATATGTCTCGAGGACGATGTCTGGCTCAACGCGTCTCTGTTTGAGGCCCTTTTCATTGTTGGGGTTGCGGGTCTCGGGGAACAGTGTCATGTTGGCGTACCGGGCAAACTGCCCGAGATAATCGTTCTTCCAGTCAGGGTATAGATCAACAAAGCGCGGATTCTTGGTGTCGTCACGATGCCAATGCATACTGGTGTCGTAACTACAGGGTACAGCGCAATTAGTACATGACGTACTACATGATTGCTTCAGCAACATACCGCCCCACTTCATCTTCGCCATGAGATCACGGTAGTAGAACGTGAGTTCACTGACTGCGCCTGCCTGATTCCATAACAAGGTTACGAAGGATGCCACCCAATCCGCCAAACGCTTCTCGGCGATCCTAGCACATCACAGTCAGCACATTGCACAAAGACGTCGGCCACTGCTGTACCGGAGCAAACATGACTTACATCGTCCTGAGATTCGGGTCCGGGCCGTCAAAGCTCCACTCATCAGCATCCCTCTCAAACTCCATCTTCTCCTCGTCGGACAGGGCAGCCCACAGCTCGGCCCGGGCAGCGTTCAACGCGGCGATGGAGGCCGTCTCTCTCACCACTCTCGAGGATCTCCTTCTGGCGCTCGGCAACAGCTTCCTGACGGCGTATGTTGAATACCTCTCGAGCGGTCCAAACCGTCCTCAGGGCACGAGGAAGGCGCGAATCCTTGGTCGGAGCGTTGTTCGAGAACCAATGAGTGATCTTCTGCATAGACTATGAGTGATATCCAAGCGCTGTCGAAAACAAAACACATACCGCCATCAAAAACCCAGGGGCGTAGGGATTACTGTCGTCCACACCTCGTGCTCCAAGAAACTCGTCAACGAGTGCTGCCTTCATCTCACGCTTTTCTGCACGCGACTTGGCCGCCCATGTCTCGAGAACCTCGCGCAGCCGGTCGATTTCTTTATGAGATAGTTGTATACTGTCGGCAGGAGCAGGGTCGGGCATGGTCAAGCGGGCACGTAGAGGGCAGGAGTGGTTTGAGGGGTGCACTTTGTGGGCGAGCTGAAGCAGGGGGCGGGGCAGGTAGGGGGGAGGGTAACTGCACCCCCTTCGCCACCGGGCAGACGTTGTAGCCACTCCGATCGATCTCTGATTCCGATGCAAAGGATCTTGTATCCATGCGGGTGCACCCAAAGCTCATATTCCTCCCGACCAGGGCTTGATCGCAATATGCGAGAAGTCTCCGAAATGCGAGCGACGCTCTTAGCAGGACCCGCAATAGACGGACCAAGGAGGCATTGGCATTCACCAGGAAGGGTATGCCAGTGTTGGTTGTCCCCAAATTGCCCGACCTTACATGGAAGGACGCACAAGGCTCAAATCAAGGCCCGCTTTAGTGGCGGATCGCTGGCACAGCCACGTGCCTCGAGGCGCCAGCATGTTGAACTTTCGTTCGTCCGCGTCATTCTTCGTTCCTGGCCCCACGCGACTGTCGACATGGACGAAGAACATACTCTGATGCTCGAGAATATCGCCTTTATCGACAGTGTCTCTGCTTTTCTGCAAGATCTCTTTCGGACAGTTTTGTCGGGCGAGAAGGCCTGGGTTGCTGCAGCGCGGCTGGGCTCCCAAATTGATCGCACCTGGTCGGATGAACTCGACGAGGATCTCCAACGAGCCGCCAAGGTTATGGCATCGGCATGGCGCTATCGAGGTATGCAGCAAAGGGTTTATCCAGCTTTTTATTGATCGGGCGCATGCAGTGCCGATTGCCTGGAGCATGGACGACTACTGTGCGGCTTTGTCGAAGAAGCCCCGTGGGATGAATGCGAAAGTGGAGGACGATCTCTTGGAGAGATTTCCGCCGCTCTCATCTCCATCGGACGTCCTTGCGCACAATCATCTCCTCATGCAACGTCCGGGTATATTCGTTGATACCACGGGCAAGGT
>MARA01000063.1:0-156344 GCA_001792895.1 Lentinus brumalis | reverse complement strand
TAACCCTAACCCTAACCTAACCCTAACCCTAACCCTAACCCTAACCCTAACCCTAACCCTAACCCTAACCCTAACCCTAACCCTAACCCTAACCCTAACCCTAACCTAACCCTAACCCTAACCCTAACCCTAAATCCTCGAGATAGGTGAGACGGAGTTCTTCCAGCCTCCCCAGCCATATGAGCTGGGTGAGCTCGGAAGATGGGCGCAGTGAGGACTCCGACGTGGGAAGCGTTATCTGCATGAAGGAGCGGACGGAGATGTCAACCACGGTGAGCATTGAGAACCGTTGCGCGGCGATTGAGTCGAGTTGCGCGAGTTCGTACGAGCGACGGACGACGAGTTGAGGAAGACGTAGCTTCTCCAGGTGGGGACTGGCAATACGGCGCCATATGTATTCGGTGTATGATGCCGTCAACCCTTGGAGCTCCAGGCTGAGAAGGTGGGGGAACAAGGTCGGATGGGATGGCTGATGACCTGCTTGACCTGGCACGAATATCAGCAGCTCTGGGTCGAGCGAAAGGGCGAGGTGTTTGAGACAGGGCAGAGTTGATAGCGAAGAGAGACACTCGGCGAATGACGACAGGCGTAGGGTGACCGACTGGAGGGTGGTGCATCGCAGGACGGTGTCCACGACGGCATGGGGGGCTGGTCCAGGCCATTTTACGTCGATTGTTGTGAGTGGCGGAAGGGTTTGAAGGAGGTCCCTAAGGTGCTGTGGGAAAGCCGGATTGTCGACACAGCGGGAAGCGTGAATGGATATGTGGCGGAGGGAAGACCCGTGGAAAAGCGCGAGGCTATCGCACTCGGCGGAGGGAATGTGCCAAGACAGGGTGTGGAGGTTGGGAAAGACCGGCTGGCCGGTAGGGATCATGTTGAGCATGAGGGCAAGTACGCACGATGGCATGATTCGTTGACGACACGACGGGACGTTGACCACTCTCACAAACCGGGTGACCGTGGCTAGCCGCTGCAGCACGACATCGCGCGGGGTTCCGGACGCTGTTTCCGTCTGGATAGCAGGCGTGCGGGTTAGTCGAATGACTCGCGGAAAGCTCGACATGGAAGGACACACCTTCACTCGCCTGCCCCTGGATTCGGGCCGACCCGAATGCCCGCAACGGCAAGTACCTCGTCGTAGGTGTGAAGCCGTTCCCATTGGACGCGAAGTCCAACGTCAGCGAGGGTTTTGCACGCTGACCGAACAGAGCGGAGAGGGAAGCGCTTGGGAGCTTCCTCGCGCTCAACCTCGGCAACGAAGTGCAGGATGAGCTCGAGGAGCTCGGTCGGGGTCCGCAGAAGGTGCATGAGTGCGGGCTTGGCGGGGACATTTCGCGCACCAAGCGCTTTATGTGAGCCCCCGCGGCAGACGTGCCATGCCAAAAGAAGCCCACCCTAGTCTCGAGTATAGCATGCGTCGTCGCACGTCCAAGCGAGTTGACAGGTTGCGTTGCATGGAAGAGGGCCGCATGATCGAACCAGGGCATAAACCCTAAGTACTCAGTACTTACGTGACCGCAGGGCGCTGATCCGGAGGCCGACGACGAGCGCAACGGGTAACAGACCTGTCGGAGGAGGAGGAGGAGGAGTAGGAGTAAGCGGTCGGCGGCGGTAACCAGGCCCTACCCATGGTGGATGGATCGGGGACCGATCGCGGCGGACGATGCCGGGCGCTGTTTTGCCAGGTCAGCCCGGCGCCTCCCCGCGCTCGCCCTCTTCCACGCCGGCAACGTGTCCAGCGACGGCCACCGAGCCCCCGCTTGTCTGCCTCGCTATGGCCAGATGACACGCGTATTGCCCCGCGTAGTTAGTACAGTCCAGGTCCGGGTGCTGCATCCGAGGACCGGTCGCATCGTCAAATCTACGCAGAGGAGCGAACCCCGCAATATGCCAGCGCGATCACTCTAGGCTTCAGCCGTCGGTCTCGAAGCTCTTGCCCGTTCAAGTCAAGGCATGGCGACGTTCTGCCTTCTCACCGAGCAGCTGCGGCTTGATCGCGCGACACACGGCGCGAGAATACGGTCCCTAAGGACGGCAAGGCCGCCAAACGTACCATCTGCGGCGTATGCGGTACGGATGCAGTCCGTAGATCACCGCGAGGCGGCACATTGACGTGCGCAAAACACCGTAAGACGTTGATCGGCCGCATGTTTGCTTACATCGCAGGGCGGCTTACTTATGTCTGAATAGCCCTCAATCACTGACTATCCGTTGGCAGCTCCGTCTCGGGGAAGCACCGCAGCGTGCTGCGGTAGATATACCATGCCGTGCCAGCGAGCGCAACAGGTCTTATAGCCCGAAGTGCGCAGAACCGAACTTCACCGACCCCGCATCCCCCGGCATCCCAACACCCCGCACGCCGCATCGCTTTCGCAAGTCGCACCATCATGTCCATGCCCCGTGCCCAAACGTACCAGGCGAAACTCGAGGAGGCCCTCGGCAAGGCTGTAGAACAAGGTGTGGAGATTGGTATCATCCCGGGCTTGATGCGCCCCAGCGTGGCGACGGTGCCGTACGTTAAGCACATGTCAAAAGTGCGGTCCAAGTCTTGCATCCAGTGCGCTCTGAAAGGCCGTGTATGTCGCGCAACCAATCTTAGCACAGAGCGTTGCTGGGACTGCCGGATGGAGAGGAACTGCTCCTGGGAGACTGGTACGTATATTTCCGCTTGTCATGCAATGGGGACTGACGGGCTCCGTCAGAGATGAGGAAGAAGTTCAAGACGCACAAGTTTCACTTCGATGGGTACGCGAAAGCTAGGGAAGAAGGGCTGATCGCGCTGCCGGACGGCGCGGTTTGGGCAGGCAAGTCCGAGCAGCCGGAGAAGGTGCGCGCAGCTGTGCCCCTGAAGAAGGGTGTGGCCAAGGGTAAGGCCGCAGGCGACGACGAGAGCGAGTCCGTTCATGACACCGGGATGCCCGAAGTGCTTTCGCGCCTCAAGGCGATCGAGGCAAAGGTCGACAAACTGCTGGCCCACAAGAAGCGCAAGGCCTCCTCTGGGTCGGAGCCGTCGCTGGAGTCGTCTCCCGAGCCCACGCGGACGCAGAGCTCCGCCCGATCCAAGCGTAAGAGTGACCGTATGGTTCGCATTTCTTATGCTGACCCGTCATTGCAGGTATCCGCCGGCGCGTTCGCTCATCGCCCGAGGACAACGCGAAGCCCGTGCCAGGCCCATCTGGCACACGTCACTCCGACGAGGAAAACTAGTGGATATGATCAACGAAGTCGACAAGAGTGGCGGACTTTGCTGCTACGCGGGTTCGAACGGTGGATGGTTTGCATAGGTACTCCGATTCGCAATGTCTATGCATGGTACTCAGTTCAGGCATGCATGGTCGAATCCCCAGCGCTGTGCGATTTGTGGACCGCAACGAGGTAGGAGGAACCAAGAGACGGGATGCCAAGGTGATCCACTCTGTAAGTAGCAGCACTTAAGCAGACGCCCCTGACTCGAGGTCCGAAGGCGCCGCATTGCTATGATTTCAGCGACTATCGCTATTAGATACATGCAGTAGCGACATAAAGCGTAAATGAGGGAAGGCGGGCGGCTAATAATTCGCACAACGCCGGCGGGCACAGAGCAGAAGTGATAAGCAATTATGTCTAGGGGTTCAGCCACGCGTGGGCGATAAATCGATAACCGATGGTGCATCCGTGAGTTCGTGTGCGCACAATGCAAAGAGTGTGTGAATGCTGGAGCCATGGTCGGGCCATGGTCGGACCATGGTCGGACCATGGCCGGGCCATGGCCCCCCGTGGGAGTTGCGGGTGGCCTCGGATCAAACCGGGACGTACAGAACGTGTCTGCCAGCGTCGCTCCCTTCTTCCTCCCGCCGACCATCCTCAATGTTGCAAGCGTGCGGCGATGGTTCGCGTGGCCAAGTCGTCCGTCTCAGCCCCGCTATGACTAGATTGCGTGCGGATTGCCCGCGTGCAGTCGATGTCCGGGCGCGGAGTTCGGGGACGGGTGGCAGCGGGCAACGTCACGGCTGCGCTGCATGGTCACTCAAGGATCCGGTCAGTACCAAAGCCTGGACGACTCAACACCGTTGCCCGAGTGTCTCCGCCGTCTCTGCGTGTAGCTGTGGCTAGATTGTGCGCGGATTTCCCCGCGTGCAGTCGCGGCCGCTACGAGAGCGACTGGCGGATACTGCACACTCGGTCGTGCGTCACGCAATGGGTGTCGACGTTCTGGGCCGGGACTGGGCGAGTTCACTGTCTGTGACTGATCACTCAGAGGAACCCCATTCACAACGCTGGTGCGATTAAGTGCGGCGTGGTGCGCATCCTGGTCGTTGTCGGCATACGATGTGCTCGCTGTGCACCTAAAGGTTCTATCATGGCACGCAGAGTACAGGTGTGCATGGTGTGATAAGACGCGGACAACCTACGTGAGAGTAGCCGTGGTGTGTGGCGCGTGGTTTCCGGTTGGGCGAGATGTGATCATGATGTGCGGCATAAAAGCTGTAGTACACGGATCGGCGATTTGTGATACGGGGAGCTGTCAATCGCAAATCGCCTGTCCGTCCTCGTCCAGCGGAATGAACACGACGTCGTTGCCGAGGGTGGCACGAGGGAAGTTGCCGCGCAGTCGGGTGAGGAATGAGGGACTGTCTGTGGACCATATATGATCGAATCGCATGTAGCGCAAGAGGGTGGTGTTGGGAGAGAGTGCAGCGATATGTGTTTCATCTACAAGTTAGCGCATTTGTGAACATAAGATCGAACGCCTAGTGGGACTTGCACGTACGATGATGCATGGAGTTCGCGATGGGAGCAAGTGCGTATGTTGCGACGCGGCAGTGAATTGACTGTTCAACGGGATCAGACGTACGGGGGTTGTCGCCTGCATATGATGGAGGGTTGCTCTGCGCCGAGTGTTCCGTTGCCGTCTGGGGAGCGAGCGGTCTGCCCATGTAACGAAGAGCCCGAGATCGACTGAGGGGCGTGCAGTCCCACACGCCCGGGAGAACCAGGCTCCGCAGGCTGGTGCAAGCCAATGAAAACCGTACAACGTGTTGCATGTCAACGGTCGTCAGCACAGGCACTTCCAGCAGGAGGAGTGGGTTACGAGGGTCGGTGTCCTTGGCGCATACGCGGAGGATTTGCAGGCTGGCTGATAGTTGCGATGAAATGACTTCAAGATCTTCGGGAGAGAACATGGCTGCTTTGTCCCCAGGCTCGAAGGTCACGGACAGGTGCTCCAGGTTCCCAGCCGAGAGTATAGGAAGCATGAGTCTGGTGAATGTGGATCGCAAGGAACCGGGCGAAGAAGGGAACGCGCATAGCGTGATGTCCACCGAGACGGTGGTCAGGGAAGCGAAATTGGCGATGGAGGCTGCCCATGTATCCTCGAGGCTTTCCTGGCCGTGCACTCTCGCACTAGGCAGCCTGAGGGCAGATAGCAAGGGGGCATGGATCTCGCGGAGAGCCAAGGCCGTGCAACGTGTTTCAGGCGAGGTGACCGAAAGGCGCCGCAGGCTGGCGAACGTGCGGGCCGCGGTGACTTCCTTGGTAGTCAGCGATGGAGCTGACGAAGCGCTGGTCAACGCGAGCTGCTCGAGCTGGTGCAGACCCGCCAGCAAAGGGAGTAGCGCTAGGACGGTGTCCGCCTGCAGTGCGAGCGATCGAAGTGTCGGCAGTTGGGCGATGGGGGCAAGATGGGTGGGTGAAACGACACCGTCCCAAGATATTGAAAGGGTGTCTACGCTTGGACAACCAGCGACGAGCTCAGGCAGGCCGTGACTGAGCAGGTCTGAGCATTCACTCCGGGAGGCGTCGAGGGCGACTACGCGGAGGTTGGGTGCATGATACAGGGGGAGGGACGAGGTCGTGGCCGCTGCACGACTCAAACTTAGGTGGGTTAGGTTGGGGAATAGGGCCTCCTTGGGGGAAAGAAGGGCGAGAATGTAGCGCATGGCTACTGCGGGTAGCTGCTCACGGTCGAGGTGTAGGGTCTGCACGAGGGGTCGTAGCCTCTGCACGACTGGATGCATCCATTCCTGTTGAGCCTGGGGGAGGGTGGACGCTGACGACGGGTGAGACGGAGGAGTGCAAATAACGAAATCGAAACTTACACGGCGGAACATGTGCGTGCGTATGGTCGGACCTAAGCTTTGCACCAGGGGGTCCAGGGAGGACAGTTGGCGCAGTCGGAGGTCTCTGACATCGTGACGAAGTGCAGACGACGTGTGCTCCAGACTGGTCAGCGTGGCTAGACGGTCGCGGTCATTCCAGTCAGACCGAGTGACTGCTTCAACAACAACGAGCAGGATGTCGTGAGCGAGGCGAGGCATGCTGGGGGAAACGCCGAGGCATGCACTCCATTGAGGGAGCCTTTATTTGGGACGAGTCGCGTGGGGCGCGGCTGTGCGTGCACCGTGCAGACGTGCAGCTATTGGTTTCGCGACGAGGTAGACTGGGCTCTTCTGCGGGCAGCTGCATTGCCGCCTTCTGTCTTAGGGCGACAGCTTAGGTGGCGGTGCGGCGTGCGGATCGTGTAAGAGCCATTGCGTCGCGACGCTCGAGCAGCGGTGCACGACTTATTGGAGCCGCTAAGGGTCTAATTGCCCCTCCTGTTCGGCGCGTGTCCAGTGAATCCTCATCTCGTGTTCTGGGACGCCACTGAACCCAATGGCGGCGGCGGCGGCGTGGTGGACCGGATCTGCGTGGCACGTTGGAAGGCCGCATGTCGCTGATAGAAACATCTGATAAGATGTCATCCGAGGTCCTGCCCGACCGAACAAGCCATGTAATGGACGCGAGACGGGGCCCAGGCAGACCCAGCGCTGGTGTATCGTTGAGCGAAGCGGTGCACGAGGATGGATCATTAATCATTCCTGGCTTGGCCTGTCCTGGCTGGCTAACTTAGTCGTGGTCCGACTGAGTAGTGCGTTGATAGTCCGACGAGCCTGGCTCATCATTGGAAAGCCGTCTCTCCCCCCCCCCTCTTTCTCATATCTCTGGCCTCACATTTGAAAAAGGGTGCGTATGGAGCATGGTCGTTGCTGTGTACCCGCCTGAGCTCTGGAGAACAGATGGACCCACAGCCCTGTCGTCAGCAAGCAGGGGTCCTCGAGACCTCCGTGCAACGCCCCTCCACGAGCGTGAACTCAACGCCTCCGTCACAGGCACAGTGTAGCACGCCTTCTGTGCCGACCGACGCCCTCGAACGCAACCGAAGCCTGGAGAGCCCCCAGCCCGTCGAGCCTGTGATCAAGGCACACTCTCAGGGGGAGTGCCTCCAGCACGAACCATCGCCAGGCGAGGCGGTCGTCGGTGCCGTGCGTGATGCGGCACTAAATGCACTCTCTTCCACTTCGCAGCCCTCTCAGCGCCCGGAAGAGGTCGCGCTGTCCGACCGTGCGGGGTCCGATGAGGCCCGCTCAGACGTCGAGTCCGACTCTGACGTTGAGATCATATTGGCCACCGCTGCGGTGTTCTCCGCAGATCTCACGTTCTCCTCTCTGGAATCGCGCGGAGGGACTGCAGACCCTTCCATGGCGGGTCATCCTCATTCCCCTTGGTACCAGCAATATTCATCCCCGGGTTTCCAGGAAAACTCGCCTTCGAAGACTCCGAATCTCCAGCTGGTCCGCGACGATTTCCTCGCCTTTCATAAGGAGGTCATCGGCCTGCACGCGGAGGCGAAAGAGGATCATCGGGTTGGGAAGATGCAACGACGGAAGCGTCCTGCGCGCGACCTTCACCAAGACACACGGCTTCCTTCGGGCCGGTGGAGCACCCTTACCTTCGCCACCGCCGTGCAGGCGCATAACCTGCGTCATTGGGCCGTGACTGAGAACGACATGTATGCGTCGCGACGGTATCGACAGGTGGTGGTGCAGTATCAGGACGACCCTACCTTGCGCCGCGTTGAAGGCGTACGCTACCTCCTCCAAACCTTCCAAACAGACGCCCCCCGCTTCCCAGCAGACTACGACGCAATCGGAAAGGCCGCTCACACAGGGCGCGCCAAACGGCCTGTCGGCAAGTGGGGTCCCACCGGTGACGCCCTGCCCTGACCGTGCCGCGAAGGGCAATCCGTGGAAAACCGCCTGTCGATGAATGCGCCGTGCCTGTGTACGTCCGGGTGCGCTCTGGGCGGCCCCGCCGGCCAGCGCAGCCTGCGTACAGTCTTTCGCTGCGGTTCTCGTCCCTGAGCGTCGGGATCCGGCGATAGCGAGGTGTACACCGGCAGCCCGAGTTCGAAGGGAATTTCTCCAGTTGTGTGTTACTTTCGTCCCATCCTGGCCTCGTCCCGTGGTGTACTATTCCCGGACACGGGTGGACTGCATGCCTGCCGTGCGAGGCGCTGTACTTAGACTTGTTGTATGTTGTTGGGAAATTCCTACCTGTTGTAAGCTTTGACAGAGCGGTGGCCCCGTGGAGCTAGTCTGCAGGAGGCCGACTATCAGGGCGGGCATGATTCCTGTGCGGTTGCAGTGACAACTGAGATTTATCCGTTCGAACATAGCTACGGCACAAGGGTCGCACCGCGGTGCTGGCATTCGACGGGGAGTCACAGCGATGGGCCTGCAGACGACGTGGTGCCGCCCGTGCCAGTGCGCCACCTGAAGTGGTGGCTCTGGGATTGCAGGTACTGGAGCATAGCATCCTTGCGCTGCGTGCGTGCCTTTTTCATGTCAGCGGCACCCCGCTTGTCATCGAATGCCGCGTCAAGTTTGGGGATCGTGATCATAGGGCTGTCGTTGGGCAACGCCCATGGGAGCATAACGGGTTCCTCACTTTGAAGGTCGGGATGGAGAGACGCGAGTTGTTGGAGGGTGGCGTAGGCTGCGGCGTGATTCACAACAACGTCAGGAGGGTCCCCAGCCCGTTTCCTCTTCTTGATGATGGGACCTTGGGCCACTTGTGATGCGTAGAGCGACTCTCCTCCAAAAAGGATGAGCTCAGCGAGGGACCGTAGGGCTGTTAACGGGACTGTGGTTCGTCAGTCGCGGGTGTGGACCAAAGGGATTGCCTGGACGTACAGCGTTCCCCTGGCTTGAACCGCAAGCTCAGGACCATTAACGCCAGCAAGCGGTCTACGGCCGGGTGACCGGCATTGGTTGCGATACGGTCGCTTAAGTACTCCACACGGCGCGTAAACAGGGTCTGGTGCATTGTCTTGTACAGTAACAGGTGACCACCGTGGATGATCGTGTTTATCGGGGTGTAGACTGCATGAAATTGGCCGGGAGGCTGTATGCTGGGAGTGGGCGCGTGAGTAGCCGTCGGGATCAGTGGCCGTCAATACTTACAACACACAACCGGGTTCCAGAAGGATGGCCGTAATGTGAAAATGCTCCTCTAACGGCATCGGATCGTCGCGTGGGTCTATGTTGACAATCTTGCCGATAGCAGCCATGAGGCGGTCATCCTCGCGGTGTTTTGGGGTGAATAGAATCCATATCTTTGCCCCACTACTGACGTATACCCACGTGGCTGCACCATTGGCGTCGTGGTGAATATCGGTGAAATATCGAGCCGTGGTCGCGAGCGCCCAGGCCTTGAATCGGTTGTGATCTGCGAGGAAAGAGGAGTCCTGCGTGAGCCAGTCTGTGCTGCGCAACGCGCTCGTGTCGCTGGCGATGCGACTGATGCCAAAAATTCAGCCCTGAGCTCGTAAGAGGTGGCAACTACTCACGAGATGAACCACGGTTCCGAGGGGCCATGGTGCAAGGGTATGTTCATGAGATTGATGCAACTGCCAGGTGTTTCCGCGGCCGCCAGGAACTCGATGACAGTGCCCGACACCCCGGTGTCCACCTGCCCGCCATCAGGATTGTCGCGGAACCCTTGCCTGCGAAGGCGCGCATCTAGGCGGTACACTTAACGAGAAGAAACCGGGTTGAGGGCTAGGACGTGCATACCGTGCCAGCCAGCCCGGACGTGTAGGGAGCCCATCAAATGAGCCAGGCTGTCGCGGTCCCAGCCAATGCCCGCGTCGTCTTGCCAAGGCCTGACGTAGACGCAGCGACCGCTGCTAAGGGTGTCCTCGATGAGATCAAGCACGTCCCGAGCGGCTTGTCCTTGTAAGGTCTGCTGCGGGAGCTCCAGGACATGCACCGGAGGATCGACGCCAGGTTCAGGGCTCTGGGTGGCGTCTTTGGACAGCTTTGCAGCCCAGCGCATCCATATGAGATCCCTCGGCTTGAGTGAGACCGACGTGAGTACGCATGCGCCCGATGATAGTACCGATAGCTTGCCTCAGCGTCGCCTTCGTTTTCTGCCGGAAAGGGCATGGCCGTCGCCACTCTGTCCCACCAGATGGCATGTTGAGCGTCGCTGAGAGAGTGATCCTGAGCGAACTGTGTGGGTAGTAAGTGAGTGTCGAACCTGGCATGTTGGCTCGCCAGATTTGAAGGGGCCGGATCGCAATCTGAACGAGTATTGCGCGGCTCAGAGCTGGACCAGGCAGTCAGAGGGATGCGGGAGCCGTTCCGAGCGTATTACGTACCTTCTGGTCATCGCAATGAGCACCTGGATTGCATCCACATCTGGCGTTGTTTTACGGGGCACGGAACAGGTCGCGTAGTTCGAACATGGGGCAGGATCGTCGGTGGGAGGGCGGCCGTCAACTGCTCTCTCCGCCGCTGTGTAGAGAACGCGGAGGAGGTAGTCGTTATCGGCTTGGATGCCGTGTGTTCGCATGAGCTTGCGACGGATGTTGCACTGGCTCTTGCACTCCCATTGCAAAAGCCCGTGGTCCAGCGTCAGCTGGCGCGTCGAGAGAGAACCGGCGTCCGCACGCGGATACTTGATGCGGTGCTGACCTTCTTCCAGCAGCGATGATGGGCTGAGAACCCAACCGTTGCCGTCTTTGATGTGGAGGGTGGCAGGCGAGCCTTCCGGGACGGACACCCAGACATCGCCAATCTCGCCAACGTCGATGGTTGTTGGCGGCCCGCCCTTGGCCCAAACAGCAACCTGAGCGCGCTGCTGGTTACCAGCGGCCATTCTGTACTGCGACGAAGGATCGAAGTCGGGTGTGTTCGGGGTACCGTCAGGGTCATCCCTTGCACGATCGTGCTTGCGGCTTGACCCTGCAAGAAGTCACGGTCCTTGGAGGCTGGGAGTGCGGGGTTCGTTAGCGGAACAGACGCAGGAAGTCATTCAGCTACAGACATAGAACCACGGGTGCAGGTCCACGTAACGTCCGCATGGCGCAATGTGGGAGAGCGATGTGGAAGAGCGGTACAGTAACGGGCACCGCTGAGATGCCGCGCGTCGAGATGCGACCGGGCCGCGATGCCGCCGACTCCCGCCCTTGGCCGGGCCCCGGCCCGTCAATACCCTAACCCTGAGGCCTGAGGTGCCGTCTCCGCGCCAGTAGCAGGGGAACTCAGCGCGACCGATAGCGTCGCTATGTTCGCGAATCGGCTGCCGAGGGGCAGCAGACATGCATTTTCAGAACGCCCTATAGGCGGCACACTGCTGCCGGATAGGAACGCGACTCAAGGCGAGGCGGTATTGTTCAATACAGGCGACATGGCGATAATGATAGCAAACGGCTGCGATGCGGAACACAAACCAACAAGGCTACTGGAATCTGGTGTGGGAAAGACACGACAAAGTGGGGATGCAACGTAAACAAGGGCAGCGGCGGAGGATGATCAAGTCGGACTGTTTAAAGAACGGGAGCGGGTCTACCGCTAGCACACGGAAAAGGACATGTAAGCCGTGACGGGTTTAGGGGCTGCCAATACAACAGATAGGCGAATCAATGCGAAGCCGCGATGCAATGGAAATGGTCAGAAGGACGGGAGGTGACTGCAACACAAGAACACGCCGCGGCGCATGCCGAATGGCAAAGGCAGGACTGAACTCAACAGGCAAGCGAACCAACAAAAGCACGGGTGAAGCGATGTGACCCGATGAAACTGCAACGTATACAACGCAGGCGCGGATTTTCCACTGCAAGAAATAGTAAACGATGACGGGCTGTATGAGCGGGGATCCTGTCAACCCTACTGCGAGCTCAGCGAAGAGGATCGGGTGGCGGACTTGCACACGACGACGCTCATGTCTGCAGAGATGGTTCTCAGCCACCTCATGACATGGGAATCGGTTTGCACCTGACGCGGCCTTTGTAAGTTGCCGCGTGCCGCAGAGGGGTGATTAGGACTTACGCTCATCTTCGTTACGCGTCCTACGACTTGCAGCCTGTTACGGTGGGGTACGCGCGAGAGGGCGACGTAGGCCTGCCCTGGAGCCGGAGCCCGTTAGGTCAGGCTGTGGCCATGCGGAAGCGGGACATACCGGCGCAGAACAGGCCGTCCATGATAACCTTCACGTATGGAATCGTCTTCCCTTGGGACTTGTGTATGGTGATGGCCCATGCGAGGATGAGTGGCAACTGAAACGCCCGTGAGGCTCAGGCCCAACGTGAGGCAAGCCGGGGCGGGCTGGACTCACCTGAACACGTATATCGACGACCGTCCCCTCGCAGTTCTTGGCCTCGAACTGAATCGGTGCCACCAATATGCGCTTGACTCCATGGGGTGTGGTGAAGTCGACCAGGGGCCACAAGGGCTCCGAATGGGGGTCGATCCTCTGAAAGTGCCGGTGAAGAGTGTTCGGGTCGCCGATGTGAGAGGGGCTGATGCCGATGGACACAGGGTGCGCGCCAGCCGCCGCAGGGAGCGGGGCGTCGGAAGGGAGGCCCGCGACTTCCTGCCACGCCATGAAGCCATCTGCGGTGCTGCTTGCGCGATGAAAGCCCACGATGCAGCCGGGAGTACCGTTCGCCAGGCCCATGTCGAGGTCGACATTATGCACGAGCATGACCTGGGCGCCAGTGACCAGGGTGATGTCCGACGCGACTGGGATAACCGTCTCTTCGCGACCGGCCCCGTCTGCTGGTCGCACTTCTGTCGGTTTTGGCGGATCGTGCGCAAGGTATCGGTAGCGTTGCCCGAGGAGGGATTCTATCGCTTTCCGGTTGATGCTCTGAGCCTGCTTGTTCTTGGCAACAAGGGTGACGACGACGACGCCATGGGGAACTGGGAGCGGCCTGCGGAGGGAGTCAAAGAACGCGGTCGTCTCAGACTTACAGGCGCCCTCGCGGACCAGCCGGAGATGGTAGGAGAGCTCCTCTAGCAGTCGCGTCAGGGGAGTGTGTGCAAGCGTGCTTGGAAAGAGGATAGGACTTACCGTCCTCGGCCTGCCTCATGTTCGACTGGAGGACGCAAATCCGCTGGATGCTGGCCGTCCATGTACTGCAGTCAAAAATATACGTAAGCGGCGCCGCCTTGTCTTTGTGAACAGGGGGCAACTGCAGAAAGTCTCCACAAAGAATGACCTGTGACACACATGAGCGAATTCTGCGCATACGATGGATCAGGAGCAGAAGGGAATAGCGGACCTGCATGCCTCCGAATGGACGCCCATCGTGTCGCAAGACTTGTGCGACCTCGCTTAGCACTGTGAACAGGCCGTCGTTCATCATCGATGCTTGCAGTGCCGGAGCGTTAGCGGACACCTGGGTTGATGGAGGGTGATACAGACCTTCGTCGATAACGAGGACCTTCGTGTATTTCCACCTGGCGAGAGTAGAGTCCCGCCGTCGCACGTGTGCAAGAATGGTTTGGGTGGCGGTGGGGAGTGGAATTGGTATCCCGCTCCAGGAGTGTACAGTGCGGCCTGAACGAGGCGTCAGGGCGAACGGAAGGTGCCAAGTCAGGAGACATACCGCCCAGGTTTGCAGCAGCGGAACCGGTCAACGCCGTGATGGCGACGTCCTCCTCTTGTCCTCCGGACACCGTCTGCAGCGCTTTGCATATGGTACGCAGGAGGTAGGACTTGCCGGATCCTGCGGGATATACTTACTAAGGCTGCACCGCGCCGCGACTGACCGACAAAGCTCACCTGCAGGCCCGAGGAGCGCAATCGATTGCCGTTTGTTCACGGCGTAAGAGAACGCTTGCCGCTGGGCCTGGTGAAGGCTGTAGTAGCCCAGCTGATGCAACCGCTCTTTGTCAGCTTGCGTTGCGGAGGGCAGTGGGACCGGCGACGACATCCGGGCAGCCTTGAGAGCGCGGCCGGGTCCATGTACAGAGTCCTTGCGCTGGCGTTTTCCTCTGGGAGGGAGCGGCAGCATCTCAGGCATGGACGGTGGGGGAAATGCGACCCTGCGGGCAACGCTGTCCGAGACGGTGAGCTTGATGGGTAGATGGTGGTACGGAAGAAAGGGGTGTTGGGCAAGGGTGGGTCGTTATCCGAGCGACACGGTCGATGACGACATGGGGCCGGACGGGTGCTCAGCTAATTCGGCTCAGTGTCTGTCGGCGGAAGGAGTTTGGTAGACGCCCACGTTGCCAAACCCTCCGCAGACATTTGTCCTGCTCGTGCCGTGCAGAGCTTTCGGTCTGCCGGAGGATATCGAGACGTGCACAGAGAGGTAATACAATTGCGTTGATTGCGGCAGGGAATGTATACGTTTTCGGTAGTCCTCCTCGTTGTCGTCCAACAGGGCTTTCGGCGGTGAACTGCTGGGCTTGCTTCCTCACGGCGCCTGTCGACCTCTCCATCTGGGTGTGCGCAGGAACTGGTTATAAGCCGCTGGCGGCTCGCTGCAAACCGCGCTGCCATTCTTAAGACTTGCTACTAGTACGGCAGGGAAGTCATGAGCTCATGCTTTCAAGGAGGTAACGAGGCGCGACGGTGCACGAGGCTCACCCGTTGGTAGATCGTGCCACTCTGGACGAGCCGGTATGCATTCTTGGGGAGGAAATCGTAGTCGAACAACATCTGTAGGAGATGGATTAACGTGGACTTCACAGTGTTGAGCGAGAACGAGTCATGCTGCACGCCAGGGAGGCGCCGGGAAATCAGCCACGCGTGGACGATAACCAAGTGTGAATGCTGGAGCCATGGTCGGGCCATGGTCGGGCCATGACCGGGCCATGACCGGGCCATGACCGGGCCATGCCCCCCCGTGGGAGTTGCGGGTGGCTTCGGATCAACCCGGGACGTGCAGAACGTGTCTGCCAGCGTCACTCCCTTCTCCCTCCCGCCAACCATCCTCAATTTTGCAAGCGTGCGGCGATGGTTCGCGTGGCCAAGTCGTCCGTCTCAGCCCCGCTATGACTAGATTGCGTGCGGATTGCCCCGCGTGCAGTCGATGTCCGTGCGCTGAGTTCGGGGACGGGTCGCAGCGACATCCGTGGTTACGTCGATCAACGCGGTGACTCAACGTTCCAAGCTTCAACGTCGACCCTCGAGCTTCAACTCTCAACGGTCAAGCTTCAAGCCTTAGGCCTTATCCTCTGCGGCTCCCCGCCAACGGTCTGGTGCGTCCTCGCAAGGCATGGTCCTCAAGATCCGTCGCAAACGTTCGCACGTCCAAATTCTCCGTCTCGGCCCCGCTATGACTAGATTGCGTGCGGATTGCCCCGCGTGCAGTCGATGTCCGGGCGCTGAGTTCGGGGACGGGTCGCAGCGACATCCGTGGTTACGTCGATCAACGCGGGGACTCAACGTTCCAAGCTTCAACGTCAACCCTCGAGCTTCAACCCTCAACCGTCAAGCTTCAAGCCTTAGGCCTTATCCTCTGCGGCTCCCCGCCAACGGTCTGGTGCGTCCTCGCAAGGCATGGTCCTCAAGATCCGTCGCAAACGTTCGCACGTCCAAATTCTCCGTCTCGGCCCCGCTATGACTAGATTGCGCGCGGATTGCCCCGCTTGCAGTCGATGTCCGGGCGCGGAGTTCGGGGACGGGTGGCAGCGGGCAACGTCACGGCTGCGCTGCATGGTCACTCAAGGATCCGGTCAGTACCAAAGCCTGGACGACTCAACACCGTTGCCCGAGTGTCTCCGCCGTCTCTGCGTGTAGCTGTGGCTAGATTGTGCGCGGATTTCCCCGCGTGCAGTCGCAGCCGCTACGAGAGCGACTGGCGGAATGACAGTCGGACGCGACGCAATGTGCTCGGAGCCAGCGTTGCGAGACGTGTCCCAGTCGCGTCTGCTGTGGGTTACCTGGCAGCGCGCAGGGAACTCCAACGCCTTTGCGTGGCACGTCGACTCGCACCGTGAGGTGCAGGACGTCTGCTTGCCTTGGGTGACCTGGGGCGGCAGCCGTGGGTTGGCGGAGCCCCGGGTCCATCAGCATCTGCACAAAGCGCACGCCAAGCTCGCTCCTCATCACGTTTGTCTCGGGATGATGTGAGAAAGGCACCGTCGGTCCGCCCCGGTTAGTGCTACTCCGCTCGGCAAGTCTGCACAACACGCCTCCTGGTGCCGACCGCTGCCTTGGTCCTGCGGTGGCTAGGTTGCATGCGGATGTCCTCGTGTGCAGTTGAAGTCGATGCGTTGGCACCGAGGGCGGTTTTGGTCGACACTGCATACGATGCTGACGACGAGGACACAACGCCGCAGGTTTGGCGTCAAGACCGACGCGGGATCCCGGGGAATTCTGCCTGAAAGGTGGATGCCGCTCGGGGGGACTGGCCCGGTCCTTCCATTACCGCCATCAAGTGCGCGACGTCTGGAGACCTGAGGCCGACGACGCGAGCGTCACGTTGCGACGTTACCAGAGCTGGCGACTGCTGCCACTGTGCGCTCAGAACGACATTGTCCCTAACGACGGACCAGGCCCGTGCGTCTGGACTGGCGATCGCATTACTGTGTACCACATCGCATCTGCAACATTCTGCGCAACCGCGGTGGTCTGTGGGTCTTGTGGCATGCACTCTGGTGGGGCGAGTATCCGTGGTGCAACGCTGTATTCGCGAGAACTTACGGGGGCGTTGTTGGCGTGCACGCTGAGACTGCAGCCCGCGTCCGCAGCTTCTTCACATACGAGCGCGAGGCGTGATGAAGAAATGCGCCCTCGTTGAAATGGTTGGTTCAGGATCTTCACGAGCCGGGCCCGGTTGCAGGAATGCCGATCGTGCGGATCTTCAGTATGTCGGACAACGTGTAATGGACGTGATCCCCATCAGCTCGATAGTTCGCGCATTTCCATCCCTGGTGTTGCTGCCTGGACGCATTCAATCGGTACTACTTGAACTGGTACCCTGATCATCACTCACACGAGACACTAGCGTAGCTTCATGTAGTATCAGCAGTGCATCTCGTCAATAAATTCTGGGCATCGAGATGTCTGACGTTCTGGCTGTCTGAACCGGCAGCGCGCAGACGTGCGGATATCTGGGAGATTACTGATGGAGTATGTAACAAGGATGATGACGAGACGAGGCGCGAAGCGCGATGTCGCACAACCCTTTGTATTGGAACAGATGCTCGAGATCTGACATGTGTGATGTAAGAGGCGAACGCGACGCGCGCAGAAGCAGGGGCACCACAAGATCGGGGTTGTACAGCACGGGAGGGGATGTACGACTATTACGACAACGGTATATCGTAAACACGTGCGACCAAGAAAGACGGATCCGAAGCCGATAAGGAACACGCGAGGCGGACAGGACACGCGGAGGGAGGGACAGGAGGTGGACATTATGGGTACAGCACGGGATGGAACACTGTTACGGCGACGGTATATCGTACATACATGCGAGCAAGAAAGGCCGATCCGAAGCCGGCCAGGAGCACCGAGGCGGACGCGGGATATGCGGAGGGCGGGGCAACGGGGGGGATGGTGGAGGAAATACGGTCTGCGACGAGGATGACAGATAGGCCTAACGGAAACGACCTGCTGTTTGGAACGTAAGCGTGGGCGAATGTCCGAGCGAGATAGAGTGTGCACTGACATAGGGTGGGGGCCTTCCAGGCCCCGGCGAGCTCAGGATACTTCCCGGAGTCCTCCAGCGCCCATAAATACGCCCGAAGTCCCATGGGGAACGCCATATCCTCCTCGGTCTTCATCAAGAAATCTTTGGACGAAAAGGTGCTCGAGGGTGCTTGGACGTCATCGAGAAAGCGTGCCAAGGCCGCCTCGTCCTGGGACAGAGCCCACAAGGTGGGTTTGACCGTATGCTCGTACGGGCAATCGCGGCGGGAGCCCTGGGCGGCGGCGCCATGAATGCCGCCTTTGGTGTACTTTTGCTGAACGAGAACGAAAGAAGTCAGCGAGGGGGTCGGAAAGTACTGGGTGCATAAGGTCTGACCTGCGGGAGCCAGCACCCGTGGCAGTAGCCCGTACCCGGCCTGGAGGCAGCCCTAAAAGCGATAAAAGATTTGTCAACGTAGTAAGCCTGCGGGGTGCAGGGACACCGGGGCGTGATATGCGCGGTGTGTCCGCCGTTTTTTTTGGCGAGGCAAAGAGCGCAGGCGGACGCGAGGGCTTCTGTGACGGCCCAGATAGTTGCGCAGAGTGGCGGGAGGTCGGCCGGGATAATAGGTGGATCTGCAAGGGGGCGCATGACATCTGTCCCGCGAGCGCCGTGCGTCTTCATCGTGCCGCCTTCGGAACTAGGGGCGGACGAGCGACCGTACGGTGTGTAGGCGGTGCGCGCGGGCGTATGGGCTGTGCGCTGCGGGCCGAGCGCGGAGAAGGCGCCGTCCCCGTCCATGGTGAAGGTGAGGGTGAAGGTGATGGGCGTAGGCGGGGTCGCAAACCGCATGCCGTTGTGAGGTCGTAGCGGTGTGGCTCTCGGTGTCCGAGGAGAAGGGGTCGCGGGGTCGCTCACGACCATGGCGGCGGGGACGAGTTGATTGACACCGCCGTTAGGGTTCCTCGAGGCCCGTCTTCCGTCGATGGGCTCGACGTAGGCAAGTTCTGTCTGCTCAGCGGGCGTGGTGCCGAACAACGTCGAATTGTCGGAGATGGTTGCGTCGCCGTAGTCGTCAGCGTAGTCCATGGCGTCTTGCTGGCAGCGCTCAAGAGCGCCAGGGCTTGTCGGAGTGTTGCCGAAGCGAGATAACGGTGGAGACTGAGGTGCGTGGATGAGAGGGATAGGCATGATTCAGACGGGAGACGTGCTCACGCGGTGCGACATGGCCGGACGGATTGGAGGGGGTTGGCTTGCGTTGGGTGTGCAGCAGAAGGGAGACCGCCGCCTTCTTTATACTGTCCTGCGCCGTGCGTCGGAGTCGGCAGAGAAGAGGTCATCGGTGACGAGGGCGAGACTCCGTTGACGTGTCCCCGGGGTCAAGAACGTTGGGGAAAATCCAGGGCGACACGCGTCCTCAGAGCCAGTGCGATGGGACACCGTTAGCATTCGTCCGCCGCGATGGCAAGCCGGTGAAGAGACACGAAGACGGGCGAGTCTGATGGCCAGGAAGCAGATGGAGGAGACGACGTGTAGCAGCGTGAATCGAGATAGAACCGCAGTGGCGGCTTTCACGTCAAGTCAGGCTTCGCAAGCGCCGCAGCCCTGGCAGGTTAGGGCGGGTCGAGAAGCGCGGTGTGGGCTTGGTGATGCACGGTCACCTCTCAGTACATCACGGCCATCGCTCGCGTCCATATGTGGCAGGGTGCGTCCGCGCTGCGTGAATGCGTGTCGCCAAGGCTCAAGCGGCAGCGTAAGTACTGCTCGGCACTGTGGCTGTGCGGACAAGGTTCGCGAAACCTTCGGCTGATCTGTAGACACAAACAAAGTGTAGCAGCTTCAAAGACCGCGACCAGAGGACAGTTCAGGTTCAGTCAGGTCCTCGAGAATTGTGGAATGACGACGGATCTGGGCAGGCCTCCGTGGCTGGGGCAAGGGCGCCTGGGACATCCGACAGAGCGAAACGGTGCGGGCTTGGTTAACTTGCACGGGCATCCGCATTGGCTTAGGCGGATGCTCAGTACCCCGCACAAGTCGGGGTCGGTCGGGGGCTGTGACGAAGAGGCGAGCGCGTACCCCAACCGGCTGTGGAATTGCACAACTGCGCCCAATCGAGCGGGCGAAGGCGAATCATTGCGGGATGCAGCGTTGCGTGGCGCAGTGCACAGACCACCCGTACGCGCTAAGGAGGAAGGCGCGGCACCTAGACGTCTCCGCGAGGAGCCACCTTCTACGAGGATCATCGAACGGTTACAGAGGCTTCCGCCAAGTTTCGTATGTCGATGATGGGCACCGGCCGGTCCATGAGCAGCAGCTGCGTAACGGCCGATGACTGCGACCTCGGGTCGTCATCGATGCTTCGATCAGCAGCGAGAAGGTGTGAACCTTTTAAGCGTGGTCGAGAATACGGCGGCTGCGCAGGACGAGAGGAAGCAAAAGAGCGCCGCCAGTTCCGGAAGGCACGTCCTTGTTCACTCCGTGTCAATTTGTTTGGACGAGCGGCGCCGGGCTAATTGCCTGCGACCTTGGAGGTTCGATTCGGCATGAGGTGCCTGTGTGTTGCATGTGTTTGTCGGCGATCGACGTGAGTGCGCATGCGGCGCATTTGCTCCAAGCATAAGGCGGGGGTGCGATTAATTGGGCTGGCGCGCTAATCTCAGGAACGAAGGGGGAACGGTGGCGTGGCAGATATGAGTCCGGTCCGTTCTGCGAAAAGAATCCAGGCAATTTTCCTTCGTCGAAGTCTCGGGCAGGGGGCATGCAAACGTTGATTCCAGAATCCCACGGAAGGGGGACTGTGGCGTCGCTGTGGGATTGTCGCCGAAACACTGGGGCGTTTGCGGGGTCCCTAACTGCACAATCTGGGGAATGCCAGCTGGCCGCAAGTACTGTTGCCTTTGCCACTGGCGTCGTGTGTTTGGACATCTGCCTCCCTCCATCCTGCGCTATGGATTGCTCAGATTGTGCGGCTCTGCTAGCGGCACCTTGACATCTCAGACCGCATGTGCTGACGAGACGCATAGATGATCAATTCCTTGATGGGTCCAGCGACTTGGACATCTGGATGAACGAGGCTGACCGCGCGGAGCTTGCGCACTTGGGACAGTGCGGATCAAACGCCGCGCCGGTTACGAAGTCGCCATTGCGCAGCCCGCCGTCCGAGGACACCGAGCGGAAGCCCGACACAGACATCGCAGACATGAGCACCAGCGGCGACATGAGCACCGGCGGCGACACCGGGATCGACGGCGACAGCGGCGAGGACGACGGCGACACCGGGACCGACGGCGACAGCGGCGAGGACGACGGCGACACCGGGACCGACGGCGACAGCGGCGAGGACGACGGCGGCGAGGACGACAACGACACCGGGACCGACGGCGACAGTGGCGAGGACGACGGCGACAGCCAAGGTCAGTCTGCTGGCGTAATAGACAATGCGGCGACCAAAGCTGAGACACGGGACCGGTGCAGATGATCTTGATGCTGAACTCAACCGAGCGCTGTCGAAGGAGGCCGTTAAGGCCGCGCAGATATTGGGCGTGCACGCCACGACAGATCTGGACGCCAGTCAGGTACATTCGATTACCTGAATATCGCACGGCGTTTGCTCACCGCGTCCGCCGCGTGCTAAGCCGTGTCTCTACCTGGGGGTGCAGTGGGCGGTGCGAGTCTTGGAAGTCGTCGACAACTCACAGCGCAGCTGTACGGCGTTCGGCATGAGTGTGCACAAGGTGAGTCCAGTTCGAACAAATGCTGCACAGCGCTGGCCTGACAACTAGCAGGTAGCGGTATTCGGCAAGGTTAGCCGTCTTGAGATAAAGCAAGATCGCGTGCTCCTGGAGCTGTACATACGCTCGCCATCGGGGCGGTATTCCTGTTTGGCCGAGCACGTGCCGGCCGGAGGTCTGGTAGATGTGCTAGGGAGATACGCAGAGGAGAAGATAACGTACGTGCGTTTGCGAGGGCTATGACCGCGGGACTGAGCTGAGCAAACCCGCAGCCTTGATTCAATGGTACTGGTGCGCGGAGCGGCAACCTGGTGCAACCACCGCGAGCGCGGCGTCAAAGCGAAGGTCGTCACGCTGCACATGCCGCAGCCGCTCAGCAACGGACAGGCCGAGAAAATGCTGGGATGTTGCGGCCGTCAACTGGACCATATACTGGCAAAGCAGACAAAGGTGAGGATGGCCGTAAGTCAGCGATGTGAGGGGCTGAGTTGTTTCGTTTAAGATACGCCAGGCGTACCTGGAGCGGGCGATGCGTTGCCTGCCGACTGCAGTGCAACCGGTCTCGGCGGATAGTGAACAGAGGCCTGAACCAGAACATGGGTGTCAAAAACCAGAACACGCCGTTGCAGCGGATGACCTGTCGCCGGCGGACGTTCTGTTGGGCGTGCTTAGGCGAGGACGGGGATCCTTGAGAGCGACATATGTCCTGACTGCAGCGCGGGATGAACTATCCTCTCGCGGATGTTTCAATCCGCGCATGATTGGGTGAGTCCGAGTCGGAACCTGAATGGTACTCGTGGCGCGCTGACCTTGCAACGTCTGTAGCTTTGGAATCCGGACCCTGCTCAAGGAAGGAATGGCTGGGGAATGGGTGGATGAAGAAGGCGAATTGATGTGGAATGGGCCGAGGAGGTTTGCGTTGTAGGCTTATATGTATGCGTACGAGATTCAACCTGAAGCTCGGGTGGGTAACCACCCGACGCGGGTAACAGTGCGATCCGTGTGCAATGGACGGGCGCCCAGACGCCCGGGACTCCGCCCATGACGACGCGCCACATAGTAGCTACAACTCTGCTCCTGACTGCATCCGCCCGGTTCTGATTCACCGCCTACCCCACACGCACTGAACCGCCGTTTACCTGAAAAACGCGCCAATGCCTGCAGAGAAGCGATCTGCGGAAACTCAAGGGGATGCGGACGACACGGTGAAAAGACAGCGTGAGGCGTCCGAAGCGACCTGGTGGCAGGAGGCTGACAAGGAGTCGCTATGCAGGCCTGTCTGCCTTCAGTTACTGCGGAGCACCTGCCCTAGAAGAAGTCGGGAAAGAGGCCGGAGACAAAGCAACAGGTGAGACCTCCAGTTAGCGACATTGGGCAGGCGGGTTCACAGACGGCACTGCTCGATAGGTAGCGGGACGGATCATGACAATCCGTCAAAGCATGGTGCGCGAGAGGCGAACAAGAGCCCGACACTCCTCGGTGTTGACGAAGCTTCGGGTGCGATCTCGGAGGAGTGGACGGAGAAGTTGCACTGGCTGCAGTCGAGCTTCGGGGACGGCTATGTACTCCTCGAGGTGTGTGCGACGGGCATCGCTGCGGACCTTGCTGACGGGTCTGTGCTAAGGCCGCTGTGGGTGCGACTCTGGTCTACGCCCCATTGGGGTGGTTGTCGACATCGGCGGAACGCTTTCAGTTGAGCAACAGGGAAGAGCGATGGACGGCAAGGGGGTTGGCGGTGGAACAGGTGAGCATGCGAGATCCTGCATTCGCATCCTGACATGGGTCCTCTCAGGTGGTGATATCGGGGATGATTGAAAGTTTGTTCATGGGTGATGGGGCGGTGTTCATGAAGATCAGCGACGGTGCTACGGCGTGCGACGTCCGCCACAACTTCCAAGGCGCCGTCGACTTGACCAGCTACAAGGAGCGCGCGATCACGTACGTGGACATGGCGGAGGAGGTTGAACATCGCCTGACGACTGGATTGTCAGGATCGGAACACGTGTGCTGGTGCGAGGGTGCATCAGCTCTTTCGAGGGTTATGGCTCCCAGTGTTGCGAAGTGGTGACCACCATGACCCCGCGAGCACTCACCGAGGCCGAGGTGGCCACCTTTTCAGAGATAGCCGGGCTGAATACGCGCACCGGGTGCGCACGCTTGGCGGTGGTAAGACATGTTCCCTTGAACGGACCCCCCAAAACGCTGACCGTTAGTAGGCACGGATGAACCACCTTGACGGCGCGGACGGCACATTGAGGCCGGGGAATGGTGCCGGTGACGTTGAAACCTGCGCACGCGTATTGTACACCGCCTTGCTGCAGCCAAAGGGTCCGCAACGACGCGCCGTAGGGCGGCAGTCATGGGACGTCTTAGCTGATGGGGCATGGCAAATCGGGAAACGTTTCGAGCCGGCGATTATTGGGTGGGTCTCAGCGGTTCATGTGGTCCCGGTAGCGACTGACGGGGTGATTGTAGGGCTGCAATAGGAACATTGCTGGAGGCAAACAAGTTGGCGGAGTACTCTCGGGACGGAAAGGAGTTCTTGTGGAGGGCTCGACACCTGTAGCGTGGTAGCTGGGCAAGGGAACGAGGAGGGCTCGAGTGTCAACTTGTGCACGGACTGCACACACGAAATGCGACTGAGTGCGAACCGAACCGACACTCTTTATGGGGCGTGCGTGTTTGCTGCAATGGCTGCGCTGCTTTCGTCGGGTTGGCTGGCTGGTCATATGCATTCAGCGGGGTTAGCGCCGAAGAGCACCGGAGGGCATAGGCATATCGTTTAGGTTGGTATCTCTGCTGGGGCTCTCCTCACCTAGTGATGCCTGAAGCTTGAAGAACGGTGTGTAGCACAAAGCAACGGCGTGCGCGAGTCTCGAGTGTGTCACGGTGTGTGTGGTACGCATGAACCTCGGTAACATTGACAAGGTGTGTATATGTATACGCGGTGGTACAAATTGCAGGGGGCCATGGCCGGGCCATGGCCCCCGTGGGAGTTGCGGGTGGGGTCGGATCAACCCGGTACGTGCAGAACGTGTCTGCCAGCGTCACTCCCTTCTTCCTCCCGCCGACCATCCTCAATGTTGCAAGCGTGCGGCGATGGTTCGCGTGGCCGGGTCGTCCGTCTCAGCCCCGCTACGACTAGATTGCGTGCGGATTGCCCCGCTTGCAGTCGATGTCCGGGCGCTGAGTTCGGGGACGGGTGGCAGCGGGCAACGTCACGGCTGCGCTGCGTGGTCACTCAAGGATCCGGTCAGTACCAAAGTACTCAACAACCCGCCTGGACGACTCAACACCGCTGCCCGAGTGTCTCCGCCATCTCTGCGTGTAGCTGTGGCTAGATTGTGTGCGGATTTCCCCGCGTGCAGTCGCAGCCGCTACGAGAGCGACTGGCGGAATGACAGTCGGACCCGGCGCAATGTGCTCGGAGCCAGCGTTGCGAGACGCGTCCCAGTCGCGTCTGCTGTGGGTTACCTGGCAGCGCGCAGGGAACTCCAACGCCTTTGCGTGGCACGTCGACTCGCACCGTGAGGTGCAGGACGTCTGCTTGCCTTGGGTGATCTGGGGCGGCAGCCGTCGAGTCGGCGGAGCCTGGCGTCCCACTGGGGTGCTCACGGCTCAGCGTGGTTCCAGTGCACGGCGCGGATTGGCCATGGCCGGGCTGGGAGTTGGAGGTGGCCTCGGATTAACCCGGGACGTGCAGAACGTGTCTGCCAGCGTCACTCCCTTCTTCCTCCTGCCAACCATCCTCAACTTTGCAAGCGTGCGGCGATGGTTCGCGTGGCCGAGTCGTCTGTCTCAGCCCCGCTATGACTAGATTGCGTGCGGATTGCCCCGCGTGCAGTCGATGTCCGTGCGCTGAGTTCGGGGACGGGTCGCAGCGACATCCGTGGTTACGTCGATCAACGCGGTGACTCAACGTTCCAAGCTTCAACGTCGACCCTCGAACTTCAACTCTCAACGGTCAAGCTTCAAGCCTTAGGCCTTATCCTCTGCGGCTCCCCGCCAACGGTCTGGTGCGTCCTCGCAAGGCATGGTCCTCAAGATCCGTCGCAAACGTTCGCACGTCCAAATTCTCCGTCTCAGCCCTGCTATGGCTAGATTGCGTGCGGATTGCCCCGCTTGCAGTCGATGTCCGGGCGCTGAGTTCGGGGATGGGTCGCAGCGGGCAACGTCACGGCTGCGCTGCGTGGTCACTCAAGGATCCGGTCAGTACCAAAGTACTCAACAACCCGCCTGGACGACTCAAAACCGCTGCCCGAGTGTCTCCGCCGTCTATGCGTGTAGCTGTGGCTAGCATTGTGGGTGGAATCCAGAGCATGCGACATGGTTCATTATGGAGCGACGGCGCGTTTCGAACTTCGGGTGGTTAGGTGCGGCTCTGTCATAGATGCGGCGGTGGTTGAAGCGCCGCCGTCAAGGCCTTGATGGAGGCGTGCAAGACAAGACGAGTTCTCATAACACGGGCGGGTGGGCTTGTGTTGGGCTCGTACCTTTAGCTTAATGGCTTTGCGAGTCATTAATAGCCCAATAATCGACGTCATGCATCATGGCTCGTCGCGGTCGACTGGAGACGTGTGCTTGCCCGTGCTCTTCACGAACTGGGCCCCGCGGTCAAATGCAATGCGCGCGCTTTCGTTTTGGCAATCAGGCTGTCTGGCGCGGTGGCCGAGGTGCGCGGGAAGCCGCGCTGTTGTGTATTTTCATTGCGGAGCGGATCAAGGGTGTCCATATGGGGATCGGCGGTGGCACATGCGTAACCGCCGGGTGCTTATATGCTCCGCGCGTGTTACGGGATGGCGCACCTTCTCTCGCTCCCTCTACATTCCCGCAAAGCCATGTCCGACGGCGACCTCGACCGTAAGTACGCGGCGGCCATACGGTCACTGCATACCTGACGTTACCTAAATGTGGCTGTTCAGACGGCGCATGCCCGACGTCACCCAGTGGCTGGATTGTCAACGCAGCCGAGGTGCGAGAGCGGGGAGGTAACGCGCACGGTACGCTGACCCGGGAAGGAAGCCAAGAGCGTGAGGTGATTGAGGAATCAGTGGGGAACAAGTTTCCAGTGCGTGGATACTAAACGTTCTCGATACGACGCGTTGCTGAAGTGCACACAGGCTGGCCCGCACGGGATATATGCGCCCTCGTATCGCTACAACCGAGACGCCTCTGATGCAGAATACCCAGGGATGGTTGTGCCGAGCGATGCGGATATCTGGGAGTCCGGTGAGCATTTACATAGGTGACCTGCGGCGCCTTTTGTTGATGTGGACGTCAGTGCATAGGATGGACGTGATAGAAGCTGTCGCACTTGTGAACCGCCAGATACGTGATGCGCTCAATGAAGTGCATGAGGCACAGAGCGACAGGGTGAAAATCGCCTTGGGAGGCGGTGCAAGTGCGGTGCGGGGGGCCATGTAGCTTGACGATCCGTGCAGGAGAGTGACATGCCGCCATACAGGTTCCGCCGCTTCTGTACCTGCCCCTGGAGGTCGCGACGGCAATACTCGACGAAGATGGTTTCCATGTGCACGGGCGGAGGTTCGACGAGGTGAGCAGCAAGGAGCTGTTACCAGGACGGAGGCTCACCGCACGATGTCGCACTGGCAGATCGCGATCTGTGGCATGGTGCGAGGGCTGTCTGCCGACAGTTCGTGGCTCTCTGTGGAGCTTTACCGAGTCGTGGATGACAGGGAGCACATGTGTTTGGTGCGGCACTACCCCCACACTACGATAGAGCAGGCGATGGAGTTTTATGCGCAACGCGGAATTAGGTGAGTGGAGTGCGAGGGGTGTGTCGCGGTGGTGAAACTCATCTCGTCTCCGACTTAGCGTGGAAGTCCCAGTGTTGGTCAAAGGACGGATCTGCTCAACGGTTCACCCTGATCGCGGTGACGTCTTGGTGCTGGAGTGCACCGAAACACCGCGGCTGCTGGACGAGGCGCTCATGGCAGATTTGAATATCTACAGCTCACGTCAGGTGCACAAAATACGGACGCTGCAGACAGAGGTGAGTGCGTGAAAGTTGGGTCAGGAGACTATTGACTCATGGGCGATTTCCAGATACGCATAGTGCATTTGGAAGCCATGATGCCTTTGCTGGCGCGGAAGACAAAGACGGGACCGAGCACGGGTGTTGACTGGACTGTCGGCCCCAGGGAGCGAGGAGACAACGTCTACGCACTGAGGTTGCGTGACGGAGCTACGGAGGATGCGGGCGACATCCTGCTTCGGACTATCGGCAACATGCAGGCGTTATCTCAGGCATCTGAATGCCAAGCAAGTGATATAATGCTGCAGGCGCGGGACGAGTTGAGGATGAAACGTGTGTGGGCCACGGACATCGTGGGGTGGGTGTTTTGCTTTAGGATCGTGTAGGACATAACCATGTGAAACTGATGGGTTACAGCATGGCTATTCAGGAACTCCTGGTGGACATGCGCATTGTTGAACGTGTAGACGGAAGCGGCCACCTGAACTGGAAGATCAACTCAAAACGGCGACGTCAGGCGGCCAGCGGGAGGTGACAAACTGCCGCGGGTGGACGGGGGCTGGGGGTGCCCGCCTGCGTTTTGCTTGGGAGAGCGGGGACGAAGGGCAGAGCTGATGAAGTGTCAAAGGGCGCACGCGGTAGCCGCGGGAGGGCGCCGCGGTACGAGAGGTCGTCGGGCCTCGCTAAAGGTCGACGTGAGGGATGCGTCTTACGCACCGAAGTAGGAACGATGCCTGTTGCGCTTCATACTCGCAAAGCATTGTGGGTTCGCTCTTCCGCCGTGCATTACGGGGGCGCGGTCGCGCTGCACTCGTGAACCGCTCGCGGCACTAGGCAGAGAGGTTGCGTACCGGTCTTCGGAATGAGTCGTGCTGCGAGCGATCACCGTGTCACTGTTCACGACAATGCATACATAAAAACGAAACATATGTGGTACGAGGTCGACAGGGGGGAACTACGGCCAAGGAGCTTCTGCATATGAGAGCACGAACACCACGAACACGACGTTGGGAAGAGCAGCATCACCGCGACGGGAATCGACTGCGACTCCACAGCGAACGCCAACAGAACCTCACCACACGGCGGTGTGCACGCCTGGACGTGAAGGGGATGTTGTGCTGCTTCAGTCCTTGAAGAAGAGGAACGCGCGCTGCAGAAGAATGTTGGCGGCTTGGAGGTGGTTGGCGAGGGGGTGAGCAGACTGTGCAAACCAATCGGGCCATTGACTTGGGTCCTGGGGCAGAGAGGCGCTGCCTGGAAGAGATTCACGCAGCACGCGTTGAAGTTCTGCGTCCAGCGTGGCGGTATACAGGGCGGCATGGATCTGGCCGCCGTCAGCGCACTGGGCGTCTCCGTGGTTGTTGCCGTGCAGTCCCCGTCCCTGGGGCATGTCAGCATGGTTGCATTAGCCCTTACAAGAGCGACGCCCACCTGCGGTAACGTGCAGTGCCAACAGATGCCCTTGGGGAGCCGGAAGGCAATCTTGAACTGCTGGAATCCCCGACTCGTCAAGCGAGGGCATTCGGAGATCGTGTGGGCGGAAAAATCTCTCTGGCCAAGGACGTAGCATGAGGCACAACTGTGGCGTATGGATCGCAGAGCCGATGCTATAGGCTTCATGGCATCGACGACGGCCTGCTGCCGCGCTTTGTAGGCGTGTGCTTCCCGCACGACCTCAGCCGCGCCGTGAGAGGCAGAGGGGGGACAGAGTCCGGTGAAGTCGGATGCTGTGATGCGGCCAGGAATAAGATGAGAGCCAGAGTGGGGAAGGAAGGGGAGAGCGCTTTCTGCCTTTACGCAGACGTCGCACAGGTTGGGATTGGGTAGCTCCACACATGTGACCCCGGCACCGTCAAAGAACAGGGAAAGGGCAAGTCTGCGGCATTGATTCTTGTTGGCAAGCCATTGCATCATGGCTTCGGCACCGAATAGGTCGGGCTCGAGCGTAGGAGCGTCCTGGGGCGGCTGCCAGTCAAACGATACGTAGACGGTGGATCGGGAGTGCTGCTTGTCCCGACCAGCGCGGCCGCTCTCCTGGGAGAACGAAGTGAGATCGTACGGGGGTCCCACATGGATGACGTCGCGGACATTACATATGTCCACACCGTTCCCGAGCGACGTGGTGGATACGATTGCGGGGGCCTCTCCGGATGCGAAGCGCTCATAGAGCTCAAGGCGGACACCAACGGGAAGGGAAGCATAATAGCAGGGCAGGTTGAGCGCGGTGGAAACCGACTGGACCTCTTTTACAGAACGGCAAAAGATCATCAGTCGTTCGCCGCGTAAGTAGCGCGAAAGCAAGCTAGCGACGTGGACGCGCAGCTGGTTGCGAAGCTCCGCCTCGGTCGTGAAAAGCAAGACCCTGTACGCCAACTCCGGACGTGACGAGGGTATGCGGATCGTGACGTGGGTGCTGATTCCGAACACGGCCGCTAATTCTGGCTCGAGCACAGTGGGGAACGTAGCCGACAGAAAGACGAACGGGACAGCGGCGAGTCGCACGTCCCGCAGGTAATTCATGCAGGCCCGGAAGTGCTTGTGGGCGATAATGACGTGGGCCTCTTCAAAAATAATGCGTGAAAGAGTGCCGTCACTCTGGAGGGTGGTGATGTACTCGAGGAAGGAGTGCGTAGAAGCGCTCTCTACAGCAGCAAAGACGACCGGCGTGCGCGGGGTGTGTCGGGTATCAAGGGTCCACACACTGTAGCCTAAATGATGTTCCTTGCAACGACGCTGCAGATCCGGCTGAAGACCATCAAGGGGGGTAATAATGATCGTAACCTTGTTGCGCTCATACATGGCCGGAGGGACGAGCATCAAGAGGGTCTTGCCATAGCCCGTGGGGAAACATGCTAAGATGTTTCGCTTCCCATCGAGCAGGTGGGTGAGGAATTGCGCTTGTTCCGGGGACTTGAATGACGCATGGGGGTCGCACAAGAACTGTCGAAAGGCGGGGAGCAGAGATATCGGGGCAGGAAGTGTGACCGTTGCAGATGTGAGCCGGCGAGACACGGGGTGGGGCGCAATGGCGGGTTCGGGGATTTTGTCAAAGATGCTGTGGAAAGCGGCAGATACCGCGTTCTCAACCGCAGTTGCGAGGGACGGGGAGACCAGTCCGGCGAGCTTCTCCGACAACTGGTCGACGCCGATGGACAACAAGGGGGCGGCTGCGTCCGGGTGTTGGAGGTAGGAGAGTGCGGTTCGAGCCTCCGAAGGTTCGCCCATCCCAATCAGCTTGTGCCACGAGATACTGCAAGAAATGTAATCGCGGATACTGTACTGGGTAGATCCGCTGACGGAGTGGTTGCTCCGGTCGTACACCCGCCGGGCGGTGTGTGAGCTGTGGCCTCGCTGCGCGTCCTCGATGGCGTCCTCAGGATCCACGCCTGGCAGCACGGCGGTGTGGACGTTCGTGAAGCAGGTCGCGAGATGCCTCCACGTGCGCAACCGGAAAGGGACGCCGAGGTGCGTCCCGGTATCCTGCTGAAGCGCGTCGCCCAAGTCATCCGACTCTAACGGTCGGTCGAAGCCGGGGAAGATGAGCGTCCGCATGCGTAACGCGAGAGATGAGGCCTTGCCAGAGAGCAAGCCGGCGAAGATAACCTGGGTTGGGCGGATGAAGATCATGTGGAACATGAACACCTTCACGACTGCAGGTGGGGGGTACGAACGATGGCGCGATCGTGGCCGCCCTAAGCGTGAGGGTTGCCTGTTCAGAGGTCGCAATATCACCAAAGCAGCGTGAAGGGGCTTACATGGCAGCTCGTTTTGTTGTACCCAAACAGGAACAATAGAAAGCAAAACTGAAGGTGGACGCTGCGCGTGGCTCCTGCGGTAGCGTTTACCAAGTGCAACGGCAAGTACTCGGTGCCTCGAGCTGGCTGGCCGGAACTCAGATGAATAGCCGAGAACAACCGGCCTTCGGCATCCTCTGCGGCGCGCAGGAAGGATATCACGGCATGCATGTGCCATTGGAGAGCGTCATCGAGATCGGTGCTGTTCGGGACGACGAAGCGGCCGTAATACGCCCCGTGACTGGTCAATAAGTCGTAGAGCGTATGTTGCAGTGCAAGGGCCGGGTTGCGAATGTCTGTGAACAGCCCGTAAAAGGGGTCATCATTAGTGGCGTCGTTCTGCCATTCGCTGAGGTCTTCGGGGAAGGCGAAGACGGGATCGTCGATGGTAAATTTGCCTAAGAGCGCGCGATCTTCGACGATGTCCCTGTACTCCCCAAGGATGTCCTTCACTCCGGTGCCGATGTCGGTGAGGCCGAGGACGGAGCCAGAGACGTTGGCGCGGGTGCCTGCCTTGTCAACAAATTGCACAATCGGAAGCGACTCTTCCTTCCCCCGGATCGCCCGTGTCCTGACCGCAACGCCGGCAAGGTAGGAAAACGGGCAATCGGTGGAGTTCGATACCAGATGCCGATAATTTTGGAAAACGCTGTGTTCTCAAGTGAGCAAGGTTGGATGGCTCGGCGGCGTGGAACGCGTACCCTAAGAAATCGCCGTCGGTGCTCTTGCCGATGAGATGGACGTGGTAAAAGACTGCTGCGCGAGCAGCGAACATGAGCTGGGCATTGTTGTGGCCAATGACCGATGCCCTGTGGAACTGGCCATTGCGTTGCAGCGAGGAATAGATACTGTAGTGGAAGAACGGCGTGTAATGCATGTCCAAAGCGTACTGCCCTCGCTTGGCGGATACTAGCAGCCACATCAGCGACTGTAGGTGGTCTTCCGACTCGCTCCTGTCGTCGTGACTCTGGAGCGCTGTGACGAGGCTGGCACACGCGGCTCGCTGCTCACTGCTCAGATGAACGGGCTGTCCGCCTAGCAAGTCCAGATGAGCGCGGATGACGAATGAGACGAATTTGGTTAAAGTGCACGAGTAGGCGTTCAGGGACTTGATGGCGTAGAATGAATGACTGTTGTGCGCGGTCCTGGTGGGGGTTAGCGGTCTGAAGTCCGTGCTGCAGACGAGGAATGCCGCATGCGTCATTGGTAAGAGAAACTCACTCATTAAACCGCGCAAGCGCTGTCTTGATGGGATCGGGGGCGGAGAGAAGCAAAGCGTGTATCTTGCCAAGGTACGACGCGCATACCGGACGCATCTTCGATAGTATCGGGTGATTCTCGTCAAGGCTCACCCACTCGCTAACCTGCACGGGATTAAGGCCCAAGACCTCCTTATCCCATTGTTCTTGACGTATGAATGCCATGGCAGCGTCCGTGTGTGTGGGGGCCGTTATGGGCGTGGTCGCGGCGGGGGGGGCGGACAAGTGGTCGCGTGCGTCCCGTAGGAGCTGCCGTAGACGGTAGGAGAGCGGAGTGCGATTGTTTGCCTCCGGTATAGCGACAGCGATGAAGCATTTAGGGTGGTTGAACAATGTTTGCGCATAATGGTGAGTTGAGGATGCTGAAGGCGGTGCTTCCATTGTGCACTTGTGGAGGCGTAGCGTTTTCAAGTTCTTGAAGCCGTGTGCACAGCCAGCGCAGAATACGTACGGCTCAGGCGTGACATGGAGGCCGTAGACGGCTGGTATGGGTTGGTGTGACGGGGACGGAAGCTCCGGTTGATCCGGAATCTCGTACATGTCCCGCACGTGTTGCGCAATGCACAGTGCCTCTTCGGACTTGAGGTCTCCACGGTGATGAGCTTTGAAGTGGGAGGGGAGATGCTTTGGGGCTATAGCGCAGCCGCATTTGGTGCAAATCAACAACCTGTGCCTCTTGTTCACGATGAGTCCGTGTGGCGCAAGCGCCACATCGTTAAGCACCGAGTCCTCGTCCGGAAACAGTTCCCGGGGTGCAGGGCCAGCCGCGGGGTGTGGCGCTCGGATGTGGGAGGTAGCGGGCGTGAGAGGGGGTGGATCGGTTGGCGCGGGTAACCACTCGGACGGACTCGGCTCCGCTTGAAGTGGGTAGCATGCCGGCGGGCCCAGCACTGCGGTGCGGGCGATATGCAAAGAACAGACGTCAACGGACACTTCCGGGCCCGGTGGGGACTGTGCTACCTCGGGAGGCGGCGTGATGTCTCTGTCGTCGAGCACAAACGGATCAACGAGCATGCCGTCGTCGAGTGGTGGGAACTCGTCCACAACCATGGGCGAAGGTGGTCGGGCGACGGTCGCATTGGGCGTGAAGCTCGGAGTCTGCATCACGCGGGCGGAGGGCGTACTGTGGAGTTGGCTCACAGAGGCGGACACGCGATGCGACTCGAGGGGCGGCAAGGAAAGGGATCCAAGGCTGGGCGCAGCGTGAGGAGGTTGCCCGCTGCATGAGGATGGCGCACAGGGATTGCGGGCGGCTCTCGACGCGTCGTCTGATAGCGGTTCGTCGGCCATCTCAGCATGCGCTGCTTCCGGGGTGGGTGGTGCAAACCCAGGCGTCGAAGGAGGCTGGTCAGCGTCCGGGTGTTTCGTCTCCATGTGGACGGATACGTTTTCGGGTACCATGCGCGACCTGCAACCTGGGTGAGGGCAATTGCTGCTGCGCGGTCAGGACTAGGAGAGCGGAGGGGTGTGCCTGACGTACACCCGAATAAGCTTAGGCGGGTTGGCCACATTGCGGTGTTCGACGACGATGTGTGTGCGGAGACCGGCTGGCACAAGGTGGATTCCACAATGTGGGCACTTGGAACTGGGGTACGTCGGAAGGAGGAGCACGGGAAGACACACGGAACGTACCGCCACAGGGGAGCATCCATACCGGGCATGTTTGTGGTGGGACGAGAGGACTCAGGCTGTATGCGCGTTCAAAATAAGCAGGGCACGCTGCGGGCGGGAGTCAATCATCAGTCTGTGCAGAAGTGTGAATGCCCACAAGATGAGGTGGAGTGGCTATATGCGTGCGTGAAGTGGCTATATGCGTGCGCGGTTGGTTGACCGTGAATGGGCGTGGACGTCAGCAGGGACGAAGTCTACGCCGTCCGTGGACGGCCGCCTGAAAGATGAAGAGCGGTATCAGTCACTGTGGATGATTGCGGTCCTGTCGTGGGAGAAGCTGGTGGTCAGGCGGTGGTGGTGGTATGAAGGAGAGCAGGATGGGGGCGTCGGTAGAATGTCGTTCGGCCATATATATTCTGAGCATCGGCACGAGTGGATGACCGGAGTGGCCGAGCAAGAAGGCAGGGTAAGTACTCGGCAATGCCCCACCTAGCAGGAATGACAGGCGCTTCTTGGGTGGAAGCTGCGCGGGTGCAGCGCCAAGCACATCATCGCCTGTTTGACGGGTTGCGAGGTGGATGCTTGTATACGGCGGGTGTTCAGAAGCAATATGTTGTAGGCGTTAGACAAGCGACGGACGAACAAACCCGGCTGGGCACATCAACAAAAGACTGTAGCACCACATACTGCCTTCCAAACTATGGTGCTGACACTAAGGGAAGTGCTTCGTGTGCGTCTGCGATCGCGATGCTGAGCGGCAAATCGGGTTGGGCATGTCTCCGCGAATGGCGAGGTGGTACATGTTTCAAGTACGGCTATACGGCTGCATGATACGTGCTATATTCGAGAGAACCTCCGAGTCAACGCTCGGGCGTGCTACACCGCCTGTCCTTTTTTTGCCAATTCAGTGCAGATGCGTTGTGGCATACAGGGGATCGTGGACTGCGACAGGGCCAGTGAGTCTCTGGGAGAATTCGACGTGATGGGCTGCAAGAATAGAGTTCACATGGGCGTATGGACACGACGATAAGTACTGCGGAGCGAGGCTTCACTGGCCGCAGGACGAGGTTGCCGGAGGGTAGGCACTCTTCAAGAGGCGGGTATACTTCGCGGTGAAAGGGGACAATTTCATGAACGCCTTTGCGAAATTCAGCAGGTGGCCTGCTACGCAGGCCGCGTGGAGTGAGAGGGGATCGACAACGGACTTGACCAACAGGTGCGTGTACAACTCGTCCAGTAGTTTGAACTCCTCCGGTGTCTTGCAGTTGTTGTAACCGTAATCGCGCACGACACACGGCGCAGGCCCCGAAACCTCATATGGGCTGCTCCCGGCGAGCTTGTTCTGAATGTAGAATTTCAGGTGCCAGATGGGCTTGAACGCGTATGGGGATCCCGACATAACGTCTTTGAAGAGAGCGTTGTGGCCGATCTCGACTATCCCGCAGCGTGCGAAAAGGTCCGCGATGGAGGAGGTCGCGTACGCGTCACACAGCTCCGCGAAACTGCATCGGTTGAGAAGCTCCGCGTATTTCATGGCGAGGTTGATGTATGGGACTTGTTCGGCGACGAAGCCGAACTCGAGGCATGTGGTCTTGTCTGGCGCAGGCACGCCCGGATTCCCTGACCGTATGACAGCGACGAAGAACAAACAGGTTTGTTGGCGTTGAGATAGTTGGCGAGACTTGGCGAACATCACTCCGTATGTGTCACTGGGATCGCCGCCGACATATGGCCAGACGTTATGCAGAGCGGTGATGACTGAATGGGCGAGTAGGCTGGCGCCCGTGTCTGGATCGACCACGGAGCCGTCAAAGAGGTACTGGTGCTCTAGGTACCACTCGTAGGGACCTGCTTTCTGCGCAAGCGGTGACGCAGCGAACACCGCCGAGATGCCCTCCGCGAGGCGACTCTCCTGCTGCCACATGCGCAAACGCGGCAGCGGGACGTGTTCGATGAGTCCCAGGTAGAACATGGCCAGCAATATCTCTCCTTGAGACCCTAGCGTGCGCTCCGCCTTGTCAAAGCCGTAATCTTTGCGAGTCTGGTGGTGGACAGGGACGATGTGTCGCCTGACGTCGCGCGCAAGGTAGTAGACCGTGCTGATGGGTTTTGCGGTTTTACAATCGAAGACGTGGAGCTCCCAGTGAGCCTTCTGGCAATTAGGGCTGCAGTACCGGATGAGTCGACATCCAGCACAGCGCTTCAGGTTGACGACACTTTTCTGGGATGCACAGTTCGCGTAGCCACAGCGTTGTTCCTCCGCCATCTGCGAGTGACATCAGTGCCGAGGCGGTTGCTGCGTGGGCGAAGACGATAGTTACCTCGTGCAATTCCTTGGGGCGCGGGGAGGTCAGGGCCAACGGCAAAGTTTCAGTGGCTGTTGCGCGTTGCGCAGCAATGCAGCCCGTCGGGGTTGACGCGGACGTCTCTGACGGAGCGGTGAGTCGGTGGCGGATGCGGGCCGATAGCACGCAGCTGGGAAACTTTCGTTTCAGCGGGTTATCTGGATCCCGATATGCAGACGGCTGAGCCTGGCAGGGAGGATGGGAGGCAGTTGCAAAAGCCGGTTAAAGGGCGCATCACGCCGGAGATGGCGGCGCCTTCGCACGCCTGTTCAGAGCGTAAGAGGGATGGACATCAAAAATTGTTGTTGAACTGCGTGTACCAGGTCGCCGGCAGGCTGCAACCATTGGGTTGGGATCCTGTGAGATACAGGTTGTAATAGGGTCCTTTCGCCAAGGGTTAGACATACCGTTCCATGCCGGTATGAAGTGGGCTGCCTGGCGCCCGGTTCGCGATAGCTGATTTAGGCGACTGTGACAGCTTGACCGCAACCGCCACTTCCATCGAGACAAGCGACTTCAACATCACCATGGCGGAGAACTCGGTGAATGCGGGCAATGAGCTGATCCTGAATGTTGGTGAGTGCGAGAACTGATGTGGACCGTATCAGGTGTCATATGCCGTCTCGTTGCCGGTTAGGTGGATTCGAGTACGGTGCCGAGGCTACGGGAAACGTGGGGCTGACGGGTGATGATCGGGTGGGGCCGGGGTTGACGTGTGGATGCAAAGAGAGTAAAGGTGAGCAGCACTGCAGCTGGTCATGAGCAGCCGCTCAGTACTGAACCTCGTGGGGCAGTGGACGAAAAGAAGTACCCGTCGTGGCAGACTCAGTTTGCTTGGCTGAGGCGATCGTTTGGTGAATATGCTGTGGTACCCGAGGTGAGTCTGCTGTACTTTCGACAGGCTGGCGTGCGCTGTGGTTGACGCGAAGAGGCAAGGCAGAAGCGGGCCTGAGGGCCGCCTATGTGCTACCCGGAACCCTGTCCACGGAGGCTGAATTGATTGAAGGACCACGTGAAGTGGGAAATGGGCGAGAGCTGGGTTGGTTGCTTGACGGTGCGAACTTGGGGCGAGTGAGTGCGTGTGTGGCGGATTCTGAGGCGCGGTACTTACCCACCTGTCAAGGTTCTCTTAGCCGGAAGGGTCATGAAGATGTTATCTGCGGGGAGCGTCATATTCCTGACGATCCGCGACAGCAGCGGAGCCTGCCTGATTCGACATGTGGTGCGGGGGAACGAGAGGCGGGCGGCATCTGGATACGCGCAAGCTAAAATAACGCAAGGTCACCACTGTGCTCTGTTCGCATGTCTTACTGACTATGTGCTCGCAGAATCGGTACACGCGTGCTGGTGTGTGGCGAAGTGCGCCCATACGGCGGTGACGGGGCAGATCGCTGCGAGGTGCTTACATATGACCTGCCGAAAGTGGTGACGCAAGAACAGCTCGACAACTTCGAGGATGTAGTCCGCCAAAATACGGAGGCAGTGAGGGTCAGACGGTTGTCGGTGACTGCTTAGATGATTATTCGGGGACAGCAGTCCATCCCAACGTATCGATACGTTGGGCGCGGCCGCTATGCGCGCCCGCAGAACATGCTTTAAGAGTGCTGATAAGTCGGAGGAGTAGGTTACGGACATGTAAAGCAAGGCAAGAAAGTCGAACGCATCGTGTACATATTTTGGGAGGAAAGGGGTAAGCTGGTCGGGAGACAGCAGGAAATGGAGGAACGGCATCGACGATGTCATGCGGTATGGTATGCGATCAAGCTGGGTAGAGGGACGCGCGTATTGCATAGAAGTCCTGTGCGGCTTCTGCCGGAGGTAGGCGACAGAGTGCCTCCACCTCCAGTTTGTGTCCCGAGGTGAGCAAGCGGACCAGGTCCTCACGAAGTCGAGGGGGCGGATGGACGACGTTGATTGCCGAGTGGTCGGCGGATTCAACATGGTCAATGACACGACCAGCGAGAGAGAGTAAGCGTATCAGGGAGGGCGGCAGGGCCGCTCCTTGATTGGCTCCGCTGGCTCTACGGACGCCGCTGGGTGACCCAGTGGAATGCGTTCACAAGGTGCAGAAAAACCCCTTGTTTTGCAAGGGGACGGGGTTAGGAGGAGGTAGAGGAGACACAGAAGGCTTTGGGTGCCAGCATTAGCGGCAAAGAGTTCGCGGAGGAGTACATCAGCTCGGCTCGAGGACCCAGCATAGCCGCAAAAATATCGTATGTTAGAAATGGGTGGGGCTTGCGGCTTCCTTCCTTTCGCGTGCGTGTCGCGCTATCCAAATCGATATCCCCGCGTATCAAAGTGTTAATCCGACTGCGTGGGCAAGCCTGAGCGGCAGAGGGGGCAGTGCGATGTCGTGGGAGTTTCTCGCACCGCCAGCCGCCTCTGCGCCACTTCCTGACTTGCTCTTTGCCTTGTCAACACCCACAAGCAGCCTTGTAACAATGGCTCGAACGAAACAGCATGCTAGAAAAAGCACGGGAGAGCCAGCTCCGAGGGCGTCCCTTCGTGAGTGGGGAGTGGCAACTTGGTGAAAACGGGGACACGGCTGACCGCAGAGCAGGTCCGGGGATAAAGGACAGTAAGGAGGCCGATGACCGACTGGCGGATGACGAGAAGTCCGGCAACAAGCGCAGTGAGTGCTGGAACAATATAGCGAATCAATGCTGACGCACGAGTACAGCATCAACAACCACGCAGGGGCGGGATGGTGTCGTCGCGAAGAGATTGAGAATCATCGGGCCTAAACCGCCTCAGGCATTGTCCCGAGCGGTCCATGATGAGGTTAGGGTCAGTCAGTGGTGCGAGCCGACGCGTACTGACGCAGTGCTAGTGGTGTGCTCTTTGCCAAAACGGCGGCGACGCGATTGAATGCGACAAATGCCTGCGGATCGTTTGCAGGAAACACTTCCCGCGAATCGCTGAGCTCTCGCCTGAGGAGCTGGAACCGCTGATTTTCAAATGCACGTCGTGCGAAGTGCTGGAACGACGGAAGGTGAAGGGCACCGGTGCATGCGTGGCTGAGCGTGGCTACAAGGTCCGTGATCCAGAGCACAAGCGTCGTGCGATAGTGGCTTACGAATTCTGTGACACTGTAGGGCCTGTACAAGATGGTCGACGGCAAGGAGGTCCCCTACTTCGAAGATGCGTTTACGGTGGTCCACGCTGTGAATTTGCGCGCGATGCACGCCAGGACAAACACGGCACCAATTGTCATCGTTCATATCCGCCTGAGCTCGCTCAGCGACGCGGGCAGCCCAGCGATGGTCACGTACGCGATGTTGCAGAGCTACTTTATAACCAACAGCGCAGACCTCAAATACATCGACGCCCCGTATGCGTTTGACGACATGGACGACGCGGCAGAGTATAGGAACGCATTGGACGAAAAACTCAAGTTCCTTGACAGGTTGGTCGGCTTGACGACCAGAATGATGTCGCTGTGCTAACTGGCAGCTGTGCAGCGACTGTGGCCGACGTGTGCGGGTGCTGGTTTTTATCTACACGCACTCTGAGGATGCCTCAGGTGATCTATTCTGGAGCGCGGGGATGGCGTCCGACGGCCTCACTCAGGTATGATCACGTTCATGCCGCTGCGACTGTGCTGACCACTGTGCGCACGACAGTGGTTCCAGCAGGTCATACCTCAACGTCTGTGGAACGTCGGAGCGAAGGCCGACGTGACCCTGGCTTTGCTGTCGTGCGGCTCGCTCATGGAGAGCCAAGAGAATCGCACGGTTGTGAAGACTGCGGCTGAGCGGTGAGTGGTGGAGTTTTCTGTTGGCGTCGGTGCCGAGCTGACCTTTTCCTGCTAAAGCATGCAAGTGCAACGCGTGGTGTGCTTTGGCGCGGCTGCCCTGCAGGCGTGCATGAGTGTGCCGTTCTTCATGAGTTTTGTGAGCTCCGTCTACATCGACGGGGTCAACCTTGACCACACCCACTTCGCGAGGTTGCTCAGTTGCGCGTCCATGCTTAACCGCCATTCCACCGTGCTCCTGTACGCGCGGAAGACGCCGGACCAGCCGGCACTGCAGCTCAACAAGTATCGATGGAGCCATAAGACGGTGCGACCTTGGGGCGAAGAACTCCCGCTCCAGTGTCCGGAATGCGGTTCGATCGCGAGCCTCAAGATCAAGGCGGGCCAAGGCGCAGATTTGCATGGCACATGTGAGATGACAGGCTGCCCCTTCACCCGTACATACACGCGGCCGAACGGTCATACGGCGGTGAAGTCGGTGGAACAAGGTGCTTGGCTGGTTTCCGTTGAAGGGGGTGAATAAACCCGCATGTGAGCGGGACGGCCATTAGTTGCACGCGGTTTTTTGGCAATGTATATGTAGCCCGGTCGGTATATTGATCAGACTTGCAGAAGACTTACGCACCCAGTTGGGGAATGGCTGCAGGGTGGGGTTAGAGGGCAAGCCGCGCCGTTGCGGAACGCCGCCCAGGTGTGCCCGAAGTGAATCAGTGGATCAGCCGGGAATGACCCGCTTGCTCTCTGCCAACACCGATAATCAGCCCTGATTTCAGACGGCTGCGTGAAGGGTTCGCGGGATCACAGCTTCGCGGCGTTGCCATTGCCTGCCGTGTCTGGACAGTCCGGGAGGTGGGGCAGTTGCGCGCGCTGGCATCAGAATTGCTTCAACCGGGACCGGGTCAGCCGCCGGGAAATCAGCCACGCGTGGACGATAACCAAGTGTGAATGCTGGAGCCATGGTCGGGCCATGGTCGGGCCATGGTCGGGCCATGGCCGGGCCATGGCCCCCCGTGGGAGTTGCGGGTGGCCTCGGATCAAACCGGGACGTACAGAACGTGTCTGCCAGCGTCACTCCCTTCTTCCTCCTGCCAACCATCCTCAATTTTGCAAGCGTGCGGCGATGGTTCGCGTGGCCAAGTCGTCCGTCTCAGCCCCGCTATGACTAGATTGCGTGCGGATTGCCCCGCGTGCAGTCGATGTCCGGGCGCTGAATTCGGGGACGGGTCGCAGCGGGCAACGTCACGGCTGCGCTGCATGGTCACTCAAGGATCCGGTCAGTACCAAAGTACTCAACAACCCGCCTGGACGACTCAACACCGCTGCCCGAGTGTCTCCGCCATCTCTGCGTGTAGCTGTGGCTAGATTGTGTGCGGATTTCCCCGCGTGCAGTCGCAGCCGCTACGAGAGCGACTGGCGGAATGACAGTCGGACCCGGCGCAATGTGCTCGGAGCCAGCGTTGCGAGACGCGTCCCAGTCGCGTCTGCTGTGGGTTACCTGGCAGCGCGCAGGGAACTCCAACGCCTTTGCGTGGCACGTCGACTCGCACCGTGAGGTGCAGGACGTCTGCTTGCCTTGGGTGATCTGGGGCGGCAGCCGTCGAGTCGGCGGAGCCTGGCGTCCCACTGGGGTGCTCACGGCTCAGCGTGGTTCCAGTGCACGGCGCGGATTGGCCATGGCCGGGCTGGGAGTTGGAGGTGGCCTCGGATTAACCCGGGACGTGCAGAACGTGTCTGCCAGCGTCACTCCCTTCTTCCTCCTGCCAACCATCCTCAACTTTGCAAGCGTGCGGCGATGGTTCGCGTGGCCGAGTCGTCTGTCTCAGCCCCGCTATGACTAGATTGCGTGCGGATTGCCCCGCGTGCAGTCGATGTCCGTGCGCTGAGTTCGGGGACGGGTGGCAGCGGGCAACGTCACGGCTGCGCTGCATGGTCACTCAAGGATCCGGTCAGTACCAAAGTGCTCAACAACCCACCCGCCTGGACTACTCAACACCGTTGCCCGAGTGTCTCCGCGTCTCTGCGTGTAGCTGTGGCTAGATTGTGCGCGGATTTCCCCGCGTGCAGTCGCAGCCGCTATGAGAGCGACAGGCGGAATGACAATCGGACCCGACGCAATGTGCTCGGAGCCAGCGTTGCGAGACGCGTGCCAACCACGTCTGTTCTGCCTACAGCGGCTGACCCTGACCCTAAGTCTCGCTTGGCCGCCAACTTTCCATGTTCGCCCCCCGGGAGTTGACGCAACCGGCATCGAGTTCGCGCGTTCTCCGTCGATAGAGCACAGGGAGCAAGTCTCCGCCATTCGTGACATGCGGTTTTGGGGGCTTGGGCATGCTTGTAGCGGGTCTGAGGTTGAATATATTTGCAAACTTCGCCGCCAACGCCAAGACCTATGCCTGAGATGTCCGCTCCGAGGAATAATGGGTGTGCGGCGGGTGCAATCACTGCGAGCACGGAACCGCGTCAGGCCTGCCTAGTCTGGTAGCGCTCAGCTCCTCGGAATGCGGGACATGGTGTGCTGCGGGTATGACGAAGGCTGTTGCATCATGCGACAACGATATGTTTTTGGGGCTGTCGTGGGGCAGAACGTAGACGCAGTGGGGGTGAAGTTCTCTTCTCGTGCGGTGCTCAAGAACTTGAGGTCAGTCTGTTCTTCCGCGGGGTCTAATCATCGTGGCATCGCATTGTCATCAGTGCTATAGAAGTGCGCTTGTCAGTGAGTCCGCGGACTGGAGTACCCTTCTGTCTGTGGCTGAGTCGCCCATTCAGGGAGGCTCGGGGTTTGGCCTTCGCAGTTCTGCAAATACGGGCTTGGCGGCCATGGGCGTGATGCACGCAAAGACTGTCAAGATGGCATTTGGTATATACGTGGGGGGAATGCAGCTGGTTACATATTGTAGAGCGGACTTCGCTGCGCCGATACTGCAGAGACCTAGTTATATTCACTCGTACGTGGGGATTGTGTCATTCGTGTAGATGGGACCGTAGAACATTTCGTACTCGTCGAATCCTTCCTCAAGTTCGACCTCATTGATGTTTTGATACTGCTGTGCATCTGCCTGGGTGTTCCGGTCTTCGTTGAAAGTCATGGGGTGGTCTTCGCACCGCAGGTCGGTTGGGGGCTGTTCTTCCTCACGGTAATAAAACGCCGTGTAAAACGCCGTGTCTACTCCTTCGGCGTTCGGTGACGTCTCGTTTAAGCACCCGTCCAAGACCATTCCTTCGTCTTCGCCCGGCTGAGCATTGTCCGTCTGGGTCTCTTCATCGCTCGGGTAGGGTTCGACATAGGTTTCCCACTCCTCGGTGGTACGAGGCATCGGGAAGATTTGCTCGCAGGCCGCCTCGAGCGCGGAGGCAACATCACCCGCAATCCTGTCCTTCCGCAAGGAACTCTTCCATTCGGTGGCGTTCATGAGTGTGATTTCGCCAGATCGAATACTTGCGAGCCGGCGCTGGAACCATTCCTCACAGGCAGGACTCCAATACCTGACGTTCATGCCGCAGGTCTCCCAGGTCGAGGCTTTGGGCCACCAGGATAAGTCTTTTGTCTGATAGAACAGGTCATCTGAAGGAGCAGTGAGCTGTTGTACATGAACATGCGATTGCAGGGGACCCACCGGTGAAAACCTTATACAAACCACATATGACGTCCATCTCGTCCGGGGACAACCCGTCGTCGAAGACGGCGCCGCCTCGAGGGAAGTACTCGCATTGGCCGCAAAGGATCCTGTCTCCCGTGACGTAGACGTCCGGAGATGGTCCACCAATGGCGAGTTCAATGAGATCCAGGGGCAACATCTCCAACACCAGGCGGCGGACGATGCCGCCGCAGAGTACAGCCGCACGTATCCTAGGTGCTTGGAAGATGTGGCGGACACGATCTACGTACGATTTGTAGTCTGCGGAGGTGTAAACGTGGTCAACCGGTCTGTAACCGAGGGTCTGCGGGGCGCGGGGGACAGGCTCGACGGGAATATTAGGATTGGGTGGGCAGACGGTGCGGAAAGGGATGCCCCTTTCGGAGAGGAATCGCGCGGCCTGTGTTCTGTTGCTGACAGTGGGTGCACGCACGAGGTGCAGGAGATTGAGCGCGCTCCTGATGATCAGCTGCCATTCGAACGCATCGAAGTCCGATGAGTACTGAACTTGGTACCAGGGGATGCCCTGCGACTCAAAACGGGTCCAGGATATGTTCGGGTGCATAGATTCTTTGAGTCGTGTCGCCATGGCTCCGAGCGCATGACATGACAACGGCGTGGCGGAATCCGGTGGGATGGATCTGACCAGGTCAGATAGAGGGGTGAGGAGGTCGGAGTGAGCACGTATCTCAGCGCGCGTGAGCGACAGCACGCGTGCGAGGTGGGTGACAGCGAGTGGTTCGCTGTGCTCCTCGGCCGTTGACTCTGATAGAACGATGTCGAGGCGTTGTCGCACGAGAGTGGGGAGAGGGTCGAAAAAGTGCTCATATGGCGAAGTTGGCGGCGGTAACAGGGGGAACTCGTCGGCGAAGCTGGACGGGACCTCTTCCTCTTCTGCGTGATCGTGTTGTCCGGGGGAGCCAGCGGGTGGGGGTATGTTCGAGGCAGGTAAAGGATGGGTGTGGGGAGAGGACGCGCAACTCTGGTCCAAATGCTCGATGGAACTCTGGTCCGAATGCTGGGTGGAGTCATTAGCGCCGTCGTTGCATGGCGCCGCCTGTGCGCACAAATCCCACTCGTCGCGATGGGGATCATACCGTCTTTGGCTCTCGGCGTAAGAGTTCCACAAGTCAGCCACCCCATGCGGACCTAGTGGGTGGCGATAGTCGAGTTCGAACCATGCGGGGTTGAGTCTGCTTTGCCCATAGAGCGTGCCGATAGTGACCCAATGGTAAACTCTGCTGGGGTGGCGCGGAAGTTGGCTGCGAGAAGCGAGCTCAGTACGGCGGATGCGGGCGCGGCGATCGGCATCGGTCTCGCGTGCCTGCCGCTCCGTGTTCTCCCATTTACGACGCGCAACGAACGCGCCCCAAGACTCTCCGGCGCGCTGGCCCGGCCCATGAGGGATGGTCTCCCTCGCTTGGACGCCCATTGGGTTCCCGGCGGGGTTATGCTGGTTGGGCAGGTCCGACCAGCTGAAGTGGCGCGCAATACCATCGTAGCGGATGTGGTGCCCCGGAGCGAGGGCCGGAGTGTCAATACGCGGGACGACAGGGGCTCCTGATAGGTTCGGAAGGTAAGGGCGCAGGAATGGGTACTTCGTTTTGGTGGTCTGCTCGTCAATCTCGGACAGTCCGGACCACACGAGATACACCGGGAGGTTGGCGCGGATCATGCACGGAACGTGATTCACCCATGGGGTATGGGTTTGCATCGGCCGGACATCAACATACATTCCAACACGGAGGCCGGGTGAAAAGTTGGATATATGCGTGTTCTGCAACAAATCGATCCAAGCGGGCGGAACGCCCTTGCCGATGAGGTGCGGTATCCATGGGAGCGGTCGGGCGGTGACGTCGGGCGTAACGAGGGCTATGGCCAGAGAGCAGCGGGCGACGAGCACGAATAGGGCGTCTAAGGAACGCGCGAGTGCGTACCGGGCCTGGCCGTGCGTGCGGAAGACACTGCGATAACGGCACTCAGTAGGAGTTGGCCAGAGGGCTGTGTAGGGCGGGAGGGCTTCAGGATTCGAACGGGCAAGCCGGAATAACGAGCCAGTGATGAATAAGAGGGACGTCTCCAGCATCTCCCATTTTTCGCGAACGTGCGCGGCAAGCGTGTAGCCTCCGTCGCATTGAACAAGGGGCACATTGTTAGGGTTGATTTGCAAGCGCGCCAGGAGCGCGTTGTCGTAATCGAACCGCTTCAGCACATAGGCCAGCTCCGGACAGTTGTTGGTGCGGTGGGCCTTTCTGATTTCGGAGCCTCCTTCGAGGTTGTTGGGGGGATAGATGATCCCGTCGCCAGGCAGGCTTTCAACCCGTCCAGGGTTGACCACAGTGAATACTCCCGAGTCATACCGAAACGTGCGGCATAGGTGCGTATGGCTGCGGGATGCTTATCAGCGTGGATGGGTTAGGCGACGGACTGGGTGATACCGACACTCGTGGCTCGGACATGTTGCATTGGGCGCAGCGGTGGGGAATACCTAGAGATGCACTGGGACACTGTGAGACGAAAAACACCGGAGGGGAGGAACGTCCGTACATTGCAATGGGCCCGTTTGCTGCTGCGATTCCTCGCTGAGGGGAAGCGGCAACGCACTCGGGATTGCGGTCGATGCCGCGTGGCGCCACGTGGCAAGGGGTTTAGGGCAGGACGCTGCTGGCCGCAGGCGTCTGTTTGACCTTCATTGAATGCGTAGTGCCGGACAGTCGAGTTTAGTTACCTCACCAGCTGGGCATGGTCGACCTGGAAGCTCTGTGCGACGCACAACATGAGTGTGAATTCTACGTCTCATCTCTGTGTTTTTTCTGGCGTGTGCTCGCCAGTGTATGCCACTGGTGATTCCTCCCTCTATCGTCTGCGTGTCCCCTCAGCACCGTGGAAATCGTGAACGTTTGAACCCGCTCAGCTACTTACTTACCGAAATCTTACTGTACTTACGGGTCACCGCGACGGCGAATATATTCGCGTCGGCGTTGAGGACGTAGGTTCAATGTGCCTTTCTTCATGGTATTCGCTGGATGGGTCTATCTGGATGGCGTGAGTCTGGACGACGCTGACTTGGCGAGGCCTCTCAGTGGTGCGTCGTTCCTGAGCGCTGAGCCGTCACGCGGCGTCGAAACGCAGTTCGCCATACTTATATTTCGCGTGAATGCCCCAAAGCGCTCAGCTGCGGCTTGACTACATGAGGTATCGAGTGGTCATCAGCGTGCATTGCATGGAGGTGAAAACATATGGTGTCATAGGTGTGTACGTGCTTGGACGTTAGGGTGATTGACATAGCAGGGATGCGCAGCGCGCGCGGACAACCTTCCGCCTTAGGGGAACGGTGATATGCAATAGGACAACCCAGTGATGTGGGCTGGTCACAGCGGTCGCCCACCGCGCGGGTATGGGATTGATCTCATTCTGCTGCGCAGAGCTGACGCCATACATCACGGAAGGCGGGGCCATGTGCGAGGAGGAGAGCGTCGTACGTAGCGGGATACCGAGGAGCGGAGTGATCGAGAGATGCGAGAATATTCGCGACAAGGGTCGCGACGTGGGCATCACCGTAACGGTCACGGATGGGCACCGCAGGTGGAGGCGGGTTTGTAGCGGCGGGATCCTGGCAGAGAGGGCGATGCTGATTGACGCGCTCGGTTTCTCCGGCACGGCGCGGTGAGGACTCGACATTCTGTTCGGATGAGGCCGCGAAGGCTGTGGAATTCCCGCTGACAACGGGGGCAACGTGCTGGGGAGTCTGGAGCGGGTGAGTGTGACGGCGAGTACTCGGCGCGGAACCAGAATTGAAAAGCGGCCGGGCGAGCGCGGGTACGCTTGACTGCGAGGGGCAGGTTTCGCCTTCATGGGATGGAGGAGCGGGTCGGTTGGCTGACCGCGAGGGGGTATATGTGCTGTCTATGACTGGAGGCGTTGCGGGCGCGGAAAGGTTGTCAGGCAGTCCGTGCACGTAATGTTCTTTGTCGGGTTGAGCGAGGGAGGGGGCTTGCGTAGTAACGGGGGGACGGAGCGGGGGTGAGGGGATCCGCGGGATGCGCCGAGGGGCCGTGACAACTAGCGGAGGTTTGCGAAGAGCGATATAGCTCACCTCTTCATCACTGTAGTAGTCCGGACGGGGCTTGCGCTTGCGCAATGACGACGCGTGAGGTGGAGTGTATCGGGCGGGCGGGGTGGGAGACATCGTGCCGCGATGGGCGCGAATGTGAGAGGTGAGGGACTGTCCATCCGTTTGCTCAGCTCGGAGGTTTGGCCGTGCGACGGTGATTTTCAAAGTTTGACGAGGGCGAGAGGCCGGGAGAGCTGAGGTGGGTAGAATGGCGCGGGACGGGGTTCCGAGTCAGTCGGTGTGTAGTGGAAGCCGGGGATTGAGCGACTGGGCTTTTCGCGGGCTTACATGGACTGGGTGAATCCGTACGAGAACGCTTGCGCGTGTTTGTTCTGGGTAATGTTGTCACGTTAGAGGGGAGTTCGGATTGACCGCGATCCACGTACGTGGCTGTTCCGACATCGTCCATGGGGAGGGGTTTGGGAGAAAACGGCGGCAGGACACGACTCAGAGAGGGCGGCTGCACTGAGGGAGCTGGGCGAGTCGGAGTTTGAGCGAGTGGCGCGATCGCGTAAGTTCCCACGGCAAACGCCGGTGAGAGTGGCCGCTTGGTCTGTGTTAGAAAGCTGGCTTCCCCAGCGACACGAAGCCACAGACACACTGATATTGCTGACTTGCAGGCACGTCGTTGGTTTGCCCTGCTGCTCACCGGTCTGACTTTCAGCCTCTACGCAGCTCAACATGTATTCGGGCCACACTACCCAGACCGTGCAACCCTCCCTGTCCGGGGCAGAGGTCCTGCCAGAGGCGAACGAGGAACAAATTCAAGAAGCTCAGAGGATGTGCAGCGAATTGCATTACGCGTACTACTCAAGGCCACCTCGGGGAAGCTGGCGATGGTACGACTGGGACGCGGATTGGACGGACTTGCTGTGTGACCTCTGCACCCTTCTCTCGACCGCGCGGTTCACCGAGCTACCGGAAATAGCGGTGGCTGCGGTGTACAGGTGCAATCAGATCGCGTCCGGTGCCATGGGAAAATTCGACTTCGAGGGCATGCATCCAGCTGATTCCGACAGGCCCAACACTGAGCCTCCGCCGGGAGTGGAGAGGCTCGACTACCGCGCGACAAACCATGGGGAGGTCTCACTGCTAGCGGAGGGGGAGCTGAGCGGCACGTGGTGGAAGCGTGGAGGTGCGTGGCTCAAAACTTGGGCCGGTCTGGGTGGCTGAGCGTACGTCGTCTTGTGCACCCGCACACAGCCGGGTTGCTTCAGAGCGGGCAGGCAGATCATGGGTACCCACCGATTCAAGGCAGCGATAACGTGGTGGGTCCGAGGCTGCCAGACGTGGCGTCACGCGGCGGCCGGGCGCGAGAGCCTGGAGATACGACCGTGAATATGGACTGTGGTGAGGCGCCGGGGGAAGGCGAGAAGCGCTCAAGTGCAGTCAAGCGGCAGCGAAGCACGCAGGGATCCCAAGCTGCGAACAAACGAACGCGCAAGGAGGGTGAAGACGGCGCGAGGCATCCGGTACCGGCCGAAGAAGGTTTTCCGCCAGAGGACATATCTCAGGAGTATGTGCAGTTGGTGCGTGGGCCCTTCTGTTCGAACGGCGAATGCGACGATAAATGGCGCACACCAGGCTGTACCATGCGACGGCTGCGCGAAGATTGACGGCGTGTGTTACTGGTGTCCGCTGGTGGGTGCTATATGCGAGCGATGCCGTCGGAATAAGCACGGCTGTGGGTTGTCCGTGGGGGGTCGCCGAACGCCCAGAGAGGTCTCAGGTTACCTGTCCTGGCGCTTCTACAAACAGGTGAACGATCCAGCGGCATACGGGGAACCAAGAGGCAAGGTTCCACCTCACTGGGGGTCGCTGCACACCCCTGTGCCATCGTGGTTCAAACGGCAATTCGACGCATGCCCCAAGAATCTTCCTGCCTGTCGCTATCCTGGGCGCGCAAGAACCCGGGTGGCCGGGTCTGAGGAGGAGGCTGCCGGACATGCGGGCGAAGAGCGACGGGGCCAAGGCGCGGGCGAGCAGGACGGGGACGCGCGGACAGGAGGCGGAATTGCGCATGACATAGCGGTGGACCAGGATGGGACAGAAGAGGTGGCACACATCGATGGACAAGACAGCTTCGAGCGCCAGGCCACATCTTCGTCCGAGCACGCCTTGACACACACACCGAATGCCTTGGGGTTGCCGGAGAGCGCGGGGCGTAAGTCCCGGCGATCGAAACCTAGACGGAGCGTCACAAACGACGAGCTCGTCACCCCCGAGATCGACGGTGCGTGTGATTGGGATGTGCATTTGGCGATCTCTGATGCGATGTTCCGTTCTAAGGATGGCGGACATTGCGGCGCATGGAGAAGTCTGATTCGCAGGGCGCCGGCGGGGTCCTGCACCAGAGTGCGACAAGTCCTGTTGCATCCACCGTCGCGCCGCTCAGGGATCACTTGAAGGCGTTGGTTCCCGAAGTTCCTGAGCGGTCAGGACCGGGAATGCGACGGGGTTTGGTCGAAGAAGTCGAATGTGTGGCCCCCCTGACCCCTCCGGCGCAAGTCTTCCACCTGGGCCCGCTGACACGCGAAATCGCAATGGACAGTACCGGGAAGGCTTGGCGAATGGAAGAGTTGGATATGGGCGTACAGCATGGTGTCGTCAAGCTCCAAGAGCTTGGGCGGAGCCTGATGTCTCGGCGGGAGGCGGTGATGACGTACGCGGCTGACAGACGGCCTCCCGAAGAGTCAGTGGAGGAGCTGGTTCACCAAATGACGGGGGTCATCGACGACTCCGTGGCGTTGACTGTGGCGATGGAGGCGCTGATTAACATCTGTGCCGGCGTCCGCGCGGGGCTCAGGGAAGCCATGGCGGTCCATCCGTACTTTGGCGCGATGGTGGAGATGGTGGAGATCTTGAACCGACTGCGCGCGCTCTACTCCGGCGTAGGGGACAGGCTGGACAACATGGAGCAGTCCCTCGGGCCTTTGAGGGAAACGGCGGTGCGTCTGGACGAAATGACAGCGACTTTGACGCGGCGGGTGAACACGATGCCGGACGAATGCAGCCGTGCAGTTCAACCGATGCTGGACGCACTACACCGCAGCGTCAAGCAGGAGCTGGAACCTCTGCGACACTTAGGGCAACACGGGCGGGACGACAGTGGAGATGGTGTAGGCAGCTCAAGTGGTCGTTCGGCCAACTCCGCCGTGGTGGACGTGCGGATGGCACTCGACGAAGCCGACGACGAGACGATGCTCACAAGCATCCACGATGCACTGAGCAAGCTGGAAGGTCGCATGGATACGTTTGAAAGGGAACGACAGGCGGGGGGGGCCGCAGGAGGACGCGCGAGGGGTGGGGTGGTGGTCATGGACGATGAGGTGCAAGAAATCGCTAAGGAGGACTATGCGAAAGGCGCACTGAAACAGGCCAGCACACGGAAAGGACCTGGCGTGTCGTCGATTGACGATCGCGTCTGTATGGTGGAGAACCTGCTTACGGATGCGGCGCTGGAAGCCAGGATTGCGGTGTGTATGAAGAAGATGGGGCTTGGAACGTGCGGAACGTCTGAGCTGCGCTGAGAGATTCGTTTGTATTGCACCACATAGCTAATTGGCTCAATGATTACTGCAAATTGCACTGTCGCCGAGGTTAGGGAGGGTTCACACAGCGGGCAGTGCTGGTGATGTATGTGATCGGCTATCTGAAGTACGTCAACGGAGCAGGAAGCGGCCGGACACAAGCGTTTGTAGAGCTTGAGCGGTCCCCCATTGCCACGTCGCGTTCGGTGAAGGCTTCGGATGGAGGGTGATTTTGTGCACACTCTGGCGCAGGCACAAGCGCAAGCTGACATAGCAGGTTACGTCGTGGACTTGTACCGGTTCTATGTGCGAACCACGCGGGTGGCGGGCGCGAAAGCAAGCTCTGAAGAAAGGCCGGAGGCACCACCTGGCGTGTCGGACGACCTCAAGCAGGAGTGCGACGCTGTGGCAAGGACTCTGAGCAAGGCGATCAGCAACATATGTGGGTGTATGGACGCTGAACGCGTTGGTGATTGCTGATTCTTGACAGACAACGTGTCTTGGGACGCACCTCGGTATGCGGCAAAGCTCGGTCACTGCACCGCCATCAAAATACCTGACGAGGACGACCTAATGACACGGCATCCGCCGCTGATACCCAAGGAAGAAGTGGTGGCGGGGCAACGCTATCGGCTAATCGAGGATCCTGCGGTCATCGCGGACGTGCACGGAAACATACTGGTGTGGTCTCTTCCCGGTATCGTGCCAAAACGCCAGCAGGTGGGTGACGTGCAATGTGAAATCAACGCATCATGCGCTGACGGCGACTAGGATATCATTCTGGAGGCGACTCGGCATATGGAGCCCCATTTCAAAACCAGCCCGGATGCAGGTGGTGCCGGGAAAGGCGACAGGTGGCGTACGTCAGCCAAGTTTTTCGAGGAGGGCAAGGAATGGGAGTCGGGCACTTTGTGCTTCTCGCCTGGTTGGTTTGCACAGGGTCATGTGGTGAGCCGCTGGGCATCGTGGTTCTCGACGGCGACATGTGCTGATCGCAGGAGCCGCAGGGGGATCCTTGGCGGCCAGTTTCGAGCCCTTTTGTCAAGTCAGATGCAGGCGAACGGTGGATGGCCGCGATGGTCGAGACTGCGGGACTTCTCGATGGTATTCTCGCCGTGGCCCACCCCGACCTCTATCTCGCGGCAATCGCGGTGCAGCGGAAGCTCTCCGAGAAGGTGGCGGATATTCGAGAGCGCATCATCAAGTGGCCGACGGTGTACAACGCCATTCAGGTCCTAGTAAACCGTCAAACAGTTCATCACCGTGACACCGCGACTCGCCCGGGATGGTTAGACATGTGCCTGACGCTGGGATCATACGGCGAGACGGCAGTTATGTCGTTTCGTAACCTCGGGGTGTGCGTTCCCTACGACACGGGTTCCATTGCGCTGGTAGCGTCGCGGGTGGTGATACATGCCGTCCCAAAGGTGCCGGCGGATCGCGTGGCCTACGCATTCTTTATGTCGGACGCGGTGCATGAATGGGTGGGCGTGGAGGACCCAGGATGGTCGAAAGTTGCGGATAGAATGATGGCGGGTTAGGGACACCGCACGCAGCTGGGTACGGTTGCGACTGCAGACTTGAGCGGTTTCGTGTATGAACCTCTGGGTGGTAGATAGCTCATGGTCAATTGTACAATTGGTGGAATCGGCCAAATGCCGTGCGAAAGTTACATTGTACTGATGCATGTACGCTACGTACACTTTGCAGTGGCTTACTTACTGTCCTCCTGTGGTAGCGGTAGGTGGGGGAGGACCAGATTGCAGCGAGGGGGGCATGAGAGTGAAGTGGGGGACAGCTGGGAAGTCGGCTGCAGTGCGCGGAAATTCCTGCCATGGGGACTCATCGTCCAATGCCCTTTTGTGCCGCAAGTTGCGCGTGCGTCGACACACGCGCTCTACTGACAGGACGGAGTCAGCCCGGATGCCGCATCGGGCGTACCAACAAGCCACATGGTGAACGCCTATTGGTGTGCGAACGTCCTGCGGGAACGGCTGGATGTTCTCAATGTGTGCCCTGGGGTACTGTCCTCGCAGAACGAGGTCTTCGAACAGGCCTGGGATGGAGAAAAGGTCCGTCGTGGCCTTGAAGATGGATACCACGGTGGGGTTACGGGGCCCAGGTAGCGGGGGCGGGTTGGCGCGCATGAAGATGAGATGTCCATTGATGAGATCGCGGGATGGAATTGCATTCGGCGCGTTCTGGGGCGAGCTTAGTGGCGGAGGAATGAGGTTGGGACACTCGGTGTAGTAGTGTACCCATTCGTCGAGCGAGGCGGTAAGCTGGGGAGGACGAGGGCTCCTCCATGCGTTCTTCAACACGTTCATGCCGACTACGGCCATGTAGGGTGCGTAGTTGTCTATCTGCGTGACCAGATGGGAAGCACGGGCGTGGGCGCCGGGCTGTAGTGAAGCAGCGGCTGCGAGGAGCGCGAGAGCCTGGTGCTTGCGCATAGGGACATAGGTGGCCCAGCAGTGCGCTCGAGTTACTGCAGTGGGCCGGACCGGAGACAGTTCTTGAGGCCAGTCCTTGTCGGAAGTGGATGCCGGCACGTCGGCTGGTAACGGCGGCGGTGAAGGATCGGGGTGAGCAGGGTCTGGAGAGTACTGTGAACGTGTTGCCGCCTGGGATGCGGGGCGCTTCCCGGAAGATCTGCGAGCTGAGCGTTGCATGTGCTTGGTGAGGAGCCTTTTTGCGGCTTGCGGGTCGAACGGACTGTCCGGCTCGTCTTCACTCCAATCGTCGCCCGACTCGTACCCAGTTACGACAAGTGGGGTGCTGATGGGCGCAGCCGTGCCAGCGGGGGCATTGCGAGTAACGACACCTTCACGTGGGGTCAACGGTTAGATGAGGTGCACTCAGAAACGCGGTTTGAATTCGCTAACCTGCGCCGCGAGTATTACCGGACATGGAGCTTGGGGATGATTGCCGCGACGGCCGAATTTCGGAGAGCTGGGTGCGATGCGCCGGGTAATCTGAGTGGGGTCAGCGTTTGAGAGGACGAGCTCGGCGACGCCGTGTGGCTGACTTACCTTCCCGACAACTGATACTTGAGATGGAGCTTGGGTTAGGTGGCTTCGACGGCCCTGCTTCGGGGGGCGGGGTGCGACGGGGAGCGTGATCTGATCGGTCAGCGTTCAACAGGACGCACTGGGAGCCTCGGTGTGTTTTACTTACCTGCACGCGACGGCCCTGCTTGGGGGGGCGGCGTGCGACGGGGTGGCTGACGAAGGTGTTGGTGAGGTGGCGGGTCACGGCGGGACGACAACGGGCGTGACTGATCAGAAGGACGCCCGCGCGTGTCTCGACGAGGTGATCGCGATCGCTCATGATGCTGGCGCCGTGGGGGCGGCTCGCGAGAAGACGAGCGGTACTTGGGGCCATCTCGACGAGGTGATCGCGATCGCTCATGATGCTGGCGCCGCGGGGGCGGCTCGCGAGAAGACGAGCGGTAATTGGGGCCATCTCGACGAGGTGATCGCGATCGCTCATGATGCTGGCGCCGCGGGGGCGGCTCGCGAGAAGACGAGCGGTAATTGGGTCCATGAGCCGGGCGCCACCCGGGCCGTGCGAATGCGGGGATGGGAGAGGGTCGGCGTGGGGAGAAGATTTGACTGGGAGGGGGACCCCGACGGTCAGGGAGCGGAGACAGCTGCTTCCGGGGAGGAGGAGCGGGCTCATGACGAGGAGGGGTATGAAGGATCGGCGGTGAGCGAGGCGGGTTAGGAGGAGATGTGGGGCGGGAGCGGGTTGTGGTTGCAACGGACGGGTCCCCTTGTGCAGCGCGATCTGCGGGTGATTGCGACTGTGCTTCTTCTTCGAGGCGAGCGACGCGGGTGCGGAGGTTCTCAGCTTCTTGACGGTAGAGATCGCGCGCATCGTGCGCAACCTGGAGTTGGGCACGAAAGGTGGACTCTTGTTCGCTCAGCTTCGTCATCAAGATCTGTTGCTGCGACCTCAGCTCCCTGACCTGCTCGTCCAGTCCGCATGTAGCTTGCCCCCCGCGAACGCGAAATGTTGCTCGAGATACGTGTAGTAGCGAGATTGCTGTCGGGCGCGGCCTTCCTCGTGGGCTTCGATGTATTGCGGATCGGATAAAGCAGCTTCGGTGTGCTCCAAAAAGGCGTGGCATGGGGGACACGGCTGCTCAACATGAGCGACGAGCATTCGGCACTCATCCGGACACGACCACTGAAGGGGCCGCCGGGGCTGTCGGCAAGACGAGAGCGGCATGAGGGGTGGAATTGGAGGCGGTATGGCGAGCGGAGGCGGCAGACCGTCGCCAACTGGATTGTGAGGAGCCGAAAACTGTTCGGTAGGTGCTGCGTGAGGTTCGCTGCTTGCGTGGTCCATGATTTCTGCACTGTGCGTCGTCGCGGAACGTGTGAGTTGGAATGCTGCGGTCGAGTTGGGAAGGTAGACGATGATGTTGGTGGCGGGAGCTTGGGACGAAAGAGGAAGCGCCTAGACCACCATGTGGCTCACATTAGGTTTGATCTGCGGTGTTCCGCGGCAGAAGCGCTGGGACGACGGCGCTTGGACGATAACCACACAGGAGATCACGAGCAGAGAATCTTCAGAAGACCTAAGTTATTCCGGACATTTCGGGAGATTCCCTGCCAGAGAGGATATTTGGAGAACGGGACATTTCTGTGCAGCTTATCTGAAGGGTTTGACGGACGACCTGCGAGGGCTGGCCCCCCTTCCGGCCACGGTGCTTCTGGCGTGAAATTGACTCAAAGCTTTGTGATCTGCAGATGCAACGGAGCTGTACTGCAATCGGCACATATTCATCTAATATACAAATGTCTATATACAAATGGACCAGTACATAGATACCGGCCTCACGGTCATCTACTTCGGAGCACGCGCCTCCGCTGCCGGCGACGCCGTGACCGCCGCGATACGAGCGTCGAGCAGACGTGGCGGCGTCGTGCGACGGTCTGGACTGTGACGAATGAATGTGATTGATCAGCAGAGAGCTAAAGTGCGTGAGCACTCAGCAGAGTGTGCGTGTGTGTATGAGTGATGCCACATGGGACATACTACGACACGTCCTGCGGGAGTAAGACGAATCTCGAAGAGGCGGAGAGATGAGCGGGGACTCGCAGTGATATATGCGTCATAGAAAGGGAAATGGACAGGATCGTGAGTACAATGAGAAGCGTTATGTACGCACCTTCATCAGGCTCCTGGATCGTGTTCAGAGCATGCCTATAGAAGACAACCGAACGCCGCCGGACACGTGTTGAGTGCAAATACCATACTTATGCATCCAATGCTACGTTCACTGACACCCGTCACCCTGCCGCGAGCGGTCGACCGCTCGTGGGTGCTAATGGTACTGTGTACCAGCCCTCCTGGCTTAGTTGGTAGACCACCTCGAAGCTCTGCTCCTGCACGTCGTGGTCGCAGGTTCGATTCCTGCAGGGCTGTATGTGGCTTGGGTGTCTCCATTTTTGTCGCCTGGCGACGCGATGAGTGGGGTGACGCGGGGTTCTGCTGATACTCCCTACTGGCTTACAGTGCTTGGCATAATTCCGTGAACACGCACAGAATTTCGCGCGGGCGTCTACCTGCCATATCGGGAATGTGTAAGCCGCTCTGCGCATGCATCGAGCGGTGGAATCGAACCAGAAAAAACGGATGTTTATGCGGCCATAAGAGCACGCAGGAATCGAACCTAGGGTTAAGTCAACTTGAGGCTGAAGAGAGCGCAATGCCATCTCCCGTCAGCATGTTCTGCATGATCAGGTACGTCAGTATGCGTCGACGACACGAGGCAGTAGCACTCGTACCTCTGGCTTGACCCGCGATCGAGTTGGCACAACGACTCCGGACGTAGCTTGGTCGCGGAAGCGAGGTGCGGAGTGTGCAGACTGGACTGGCGTCGAGCACAATGTCGGAGAACTGCGAAAGAGGTGGACGCAGGTACAAGAGCGCTGAGTGTACGCACTTTCGTGAGGGATACAAGACGTTCGATCTGACATAGAAGCAAGTGCAAGAGGGGAGACCCTCGCCGAGAGCGCGTCATGTCGTCTCCAGCGACTAGTAGGATGCACTGACGAGAAGCCAGCGGACGAAGACGATTGCGGTTACGACTGGGAGTGGGGACGCTCGTCCACGGAAGCAAGGCTTCTGAGCCTCACTAGGCAGGGGCTCGTCGCCGATTGAAGGAGTGCAGTGGCGATCAGCGGGTCGTCCAACTCGGTTGCGCGACGGGTCTGCGCGTCGCTCTCGTGACAGGGTTGCCCACACCGAGAGATTACACAAGGTCGCGCTAGTCGGCGTACTGTGAGGAGCCGAAAGAGAGCCTCGCGAGGCTTAGTGTGAGTGAGCTTGAGGTACGGTTGCTGCGCGCAGACCTGCGAGAGCGTCAGGGTGGGAGGGAGGCTCCTGAAACGAGCCCACAGCAGGGGTACTAGTCGACGCGAGTCATGAATGGACTTGTAGAGGTGCTGTGCGAGCGATCGCTCCAAGGCCTTGAGTAGCCCCGCGACCATGTCCATTGTCGGCCGGACGTCGAGCTCAATCGCGACCGGCTCGGGCAGGGTGATGAGGCTGCGGCAGAGATCACTCCACCAGGTGGAGTGACCCTGCTGCGCAAGAGTCCAAGCCTCCCGCACCGCGGCCAGCGCAAGAGCGGGCTCGTCGTGCAGGACATAGCGAAGATAGCGCAGCATCAGGACCGCACGGCGGTGTCGCAACGGCCAGATCCCCGCCGTCTCGGTGAATAACGGAGTAAGTTGTGAGTGTGAGCCTAGACCAAGAGCGCGGCGCAGGTAGGTGTGCTGCACGGCCAGCAGAGGCTTTAACTCCGAGTCGCTCACATCGAGAGCCACCTCGCGGCCGTACACCAGATGAGGCTCCACTGGAGCGCGATACATGGTTAGGACTGCGGGCGGAGGGATCGTGCCCACCGAGGACTCCAGGGACAACGATGTATTGGCGATATTCCTTGCCGCTGAAGCCTGCTTGACATAGTGTTCTGCGAAGATGTGGCGCTTGGGGGTCGTGAACGTCGTTCCAGCATAGGTTGCTGAGTCAATGCGGAGGAGAGTCATGATCAGGCAGAGGAGCTCGAGGGGTGCAGCGAAGTGGCCTAGCCTTCGTCCTGCTGGGTCTCAGATCACAGATCTCGCGACCGTTCGAGTTGCGCCAGCTCGCCGTCGCCCCTCTCGTCGTCGCGTAGTATGCCTCTATCTATGTAAGTGCGAGATCCAAGGGCGAGACAGGGCAACAGAGTCTTTCGTTACAGTGTTTTGTCAAGGAAACAGTACACACGTATCTATGTACCATAGATACTGCGCGATTTCCCAATCTGAATTACTCTTCACGCACGTTCTCAAGGACGAACGTCTGCGCGTTCCAGTCGTATAGGACGCGCAGGTCTTTCGCGATCCTAGGGCCAGGAAGGATTAGAATGTTAGTATACACGCAAGGTCCAAGCACGCACAGATCTTGCTTGTGCTTGTCAAGCACTTGGCCGTGCTTGCAGGCTGTCAGCTCGAGGTCGCGCATAAGGTCTGATCACGTACCAGATGATAAACATACGGCGTTTTTCCGTAGAACTCCGCGGTCTCTCCGATAGCGACGAAGTGGCGGCGCGAACCCTTCTTCTTCGCCGAGAACTTGAAGCCCACTGCCTTCATCGCCTGAACGTTCAATGAGCAATCCATGCGAGCGCACTCTGAGTCCGTATGCGCACCAGAATAAAGTCCTTCTCCTTGACTTCATAACGAGCGTTGACCTCGCCCTTGAAGATCGACATGAAGAGCTGTTACAATTGTGAGCACAGTACGGAGTGAGAACGCTAACCGGCGCCGGATCGACGTACGTTGTAGTGCGGAGCCTCAAGAGCGATCATCCAGTGCTGAGGCGGAACGGCGGCCATGTTGACGAGGAACACGCGTAGGATTGCGTCGTCAGTTGTGGATGAACTTGTCTGAACGCGAGCCGTCAACGCGACCCTGCACGCCGGCGCTTACGCCGCTTCTCGACAACGTGGCCGCGGTCCTCATGAACAGCTTGCGCAAGTACTGAGGTTCTGTCTGTTTGTCCAGACTATGGAGGATACCTTTTGTGAACGCTGAAATCGACGATCATCGTCAATCCGGGAAGGTGTATCGGTGAGCTGCTCTTGCTTTCTTCTGTCCAAACCTGTAAACGTCAAGTCAGTACACACCTCAGGTTTTTCAATGGCATGCGAGACCCACCATGTCCTCCTGGCACCGAATGGCTCCCATTGGATACGGTTCAGAGGCGCATCGCAACACTCGATCGGATGACGTTCCGAAGGAAGTCTAATCCTGTGGCGGTGTGTGTGGGGGTGGCTGTGCAATTACAGACCTGTGTGCCTGGCCGAAAAAAGGAGGCAGAATGAACGCCGGTAGAACGCCGGCGACTGAGATAGAACTGCATATAGTACGACGGCGGAAGAGCTATACATCAATGTGGAGATATGACTGTGTGATCCGAGGAAATTCACGTTCATTAGGTCGTCCTAGTCCATGCGCATGGCCTTCATAATCGGTTCCCATCGGTAAGATCGTCAAAGATCTGTTCGAGGTACGAACGAACCGACTGATCGCGGAGTGAGCGAGTGCGTCACAGCTGAAGTAGTTCACTCACCAGAGTATGATCGAGCTTCTCGCTGTCGACGCCCTCGCGGCGCGAAGCCTCGTATCGGTCGATGGCCTGCTCGCGCTTGCGCCTCCACGTGGTCGCCTTCTTGTGCGCGTACGCGGCTTTGCGCTTCGCCATGCCTTCGGTCTTCGCAGCCTGATCCCATTTCTCGCCGAGGTAGCCGACCGAAACCATCGCGCGTGAAACGGAACTCGGCGGACAACCGGCTCACGAACTCGTCGGCCCGGTGCTTTTCCGCTTTCGCTGGGATGCACTGCTTGAACTCGACTGCAAGAAGGGCAGCGCGCATGCACGCACAGATAAAGCTCGACACTTACGGATTGCAGCAATGTCTGGGCCTTTGCCTTTCCCCTTGCGGGAAGCTACCTCTTCCACAGAGGGATCGAAAGCCGTCCAGATCCACGAACCGGGCTTCTTGGTATCGCTGAGGGTGCGCGTGGCGGCGAGATGGGCAATCGCGAGATCTTTGTCGAGGTCGAGAAGGCGCAGTCGACCGCCAGGAGTGCACTGTCCGTGGCGGCGTCGTACTCGGTGCGTCGTAAGTCGGAGATGCGTCGGTAGTTCTCGTTGTGCCGAGTACCGTACAAACGCGTGAGCTTCTGTATCTTGTCGATGTCCTGCTGCACACTAGCACTTGCTTGGTTGCCGCGCACTGACGTCTTGTTGGCCTCAATCTGAGCGGCGCGGTGCTGCACGGCGAGGCGGATTTGCTTGAGATGGTCGAAGGCGAGACCCGTTCGGATACTTAGTTCCACGCTGCCGAGGTCTTCCAGGGCATATTCTTCGCGCTCTGCTTCGGTAAAGTCCGAGGGTTATCCCACCACCTCCTCGAGGAAGTCTCCGTGTGCATCGCACTCGTCCTCGTCCTGGGCGAACGCTGCATCGTCCCTGCTCAGCAGGAAGTCCTCGAACGACTGGGCTGCGAAGGCCGCCAACGCTCCAGCTTCTTGCAGAACGATTGCCAGGTTACCCATAGCAATCCGTCGTCCACGACTTTACGCCGGTGTTTGTCTCTCTCGCGGACGTAGCGTAGGTGCAGACTGCAAGTGATAAGGTCAGCAAGTCAGGGCAGCTGAGGCGTGACGGGCGCGCACGTACAGCTCTTGATGTAGGTCTACGCCGGCTTTGATGAAGAGGACCGCGGCGCCACGCATGCGCGAGACTGCTTCTTTGATGTGAGTGCCGCCTTTGGCGTTGTCCGCCTTGATGAGGGTTTGCAAAGCCTTCTCGATCGTAGGTACCATGGAACCGCAATGAGAGAGGGGTGCGTAGCGTGCAGAACACTTACATTCACGGTCACTCTGCTCCGTGACGTACATGTTGCGACCTTCGAAAAAGGCTTGCTCCTTCGCGCGGCATGTGAGCGGGGTGAGTGCCTGATCGTCTACGTCGACCTTGATCCACTCTGTGACCTTCGCCGGCCCGGCCCGGGCGGTCAAACTGGCGAAGTACCGTACGCCTCCCGAAGCTTGCGGCCCAGGAATTCCGCTGAGGAGCATCAGTACAAGTACCATAAGACGGAGAGACCACATACGCATGTGCTGCATCTTGCGCCAATTCAGGATCGCCTGAGACTGGAGTGCTCACGGTTCGGCGAGGCGAGTGGGGACGGCGATGTAGCGGAGAAGGACATGCAGCTGGGCGACCGAACGCTGGGCCTGATCTGGGGAGCGGACACCTGCGGCGGAGGGAGTTCCCGCATGACCAATGGCGACCAGTAGCCGCGGAGAGGCAGAGCGACTGGGGAGACACAGGCTTCACGGACGGACAAGACGGCTGGGGAAGGCGCATTGCGTGCCCAAACGGTGGACGCGCCCCGCGCAGATGAGGGCCGAGAGATCGGCGACACAGTGGGTCCCCGCTTCGTGGGGACAGGTTTCTTGAGGCGGCATGCGATCCCCATCGAGGTTGCAGGACATCCTCTTGAATGCTTGCTTGAAACGAGAGCAGCGCGTTCGCGGCATGCTACTATGTTCACCAAACACGCAGTAGTGCGATCTAAGGAGGTGACTACTGACCGGTCTCCATCGGTTTTCCTCAAGCCATGCAAGCCAACCCTTCGTCCTGCACGTCCACCCTGCACCGTTCGACTATGTGTCGCATTCTGAATGGGCTGAAGGGAAGTCCAACGTATGTCTGAGACGAGTAAGCACCGCGACGAGGTTCTGACGTACCTTGTCATCCAGCATTCGTCCTTGTGTGTCCTTGTGATCGGGCGGCCCGCGTCGTTGGCCAGCTCCCACGCGTTGGGTGGTTTCAGCGTGGCCGGTGCCTTGAATGGGGGCGATGAGGTTTGGACGCAGATGGGAACACCGGTCGACGTACTCCTGGGGAAGACGAGGCTCGAGGTTGATCAGCTTGTCCAGCACGACTCCACGCTCGGAGGGCAGAGCCCGTGGGAGTTGCGGGTGGCCTCGGATCAACCCGGGACGTACAGAACGTGTCTGCCAGCGTCGCTCCCTTCTTCCTCCCGCCGACCATCCTCAATGTTGCAAGCGTGCGGCGATGGTTCGCGTGGCCGGGTCGTCCGTCTCAGCCCCGCTATGACTAGATTGCGTGCGGATTGCCCCGCGTGCAGTCGATGTCCGTGCGCTGAGTTCGGGGACGGGTCGCAGCGACATCCGTGGTTACGTCGATCAACGCGGTGACTCAACGTTCCAAGCTTCAACGTCGACCCTCGAGCTTCAACTCTCAACGGTCAAGCTTCAAGCCTTAGGCCTTATCCTCTGCGGCTCCCCGCCAACAGTCTGGTGCGTCCTCGCAAGGCATGGTCCTCAAGATCCGTCGCAAACGTTCGCACGTCCAAATTCTCCGTCTCAGCCCCGCTATGACTAGATTGCGTGCGGATTGCCCCGCGTGCAGTCGATGTCCGGGCGCTGAGTTCGGGGACGGGTCGCAGCGACATCCGTGGTTACGTCGATCAACGCGGTGACTCAACGTTCCAAGCTTCAACGTCGACCCTCGAGCTTCAACTCTCAACGGTCAAGCTTCAAGCCTTAGGCCTTATTCTCTGCGGCTCCCCGCCAACGATCTGGTGCGTCCTCGCAAGGCATGGTCCTCAAGATCCGTCGCAAACGTTCGCACGTCCAAATTCTCCGTCTCAGCCCCGCTATGACTAGATTGCGTGCGGATTGCCCCGCTTGCAGTCGATGTCCGGGCGCTGAGTTCGGGGACGGGTGGCAGCGGGCAACGTCACGGCTGCGCTGCGTGGTCACTCAAGGATCCGGTCAGTACCAAAATATTCAACAACCCGCCTGGACGACTCAACACCGCTGCCCGAGTGTCTCCGCCGTCTCTGCGTGTAGCTGTGGCTAGATTGTGCGCGGATTTCCCCGCGTGCAGTCGCAGCCGCTACGAGAGCGACAGACGGAATGACAGTCGGACCCGACGCAATGTGCTTGGAGCCAGCGTTGCGAGACGCGTCCCTGCCGCGTGTGCTGTGGGGTACCTGGCAGCGCGGAGGGACCTCCAACACGTTTGCGTGGCACGTCGACTCGCACCGTGAGGTGCAGGACGTCTGCTTGCCTTGGGTGACATGTGGGCGGCAGCCGTCGAGTCGGCGGAGCCTGGGATTCAATTGGGTTGCTGTATGCGACGCGGGTCGCCCTCCGGTTTCCTGCAGTCGTATGCTGACGTTCTTCTCTCCCAGATTGCGCAGCAGCGGTGATGTGATTCGTGCGACTGAAATTGCGTCGTTGTCCGTTGTCACGTGCAAGGCGCCCGGCACCCGCGGGCAGGACAAAGTCCGCGGTAACATGGCGGTTTGTTCTTCGGTTGCGGTTGGGTTTGCTGCCGTCGTATGCCGGCGTTCTTCGCTGCCAGGTTGTGCCGCAGCGGCGATGGGATTCGGGTGTTCGAGGGACTCCTCAGGCAATTCGTACTAGTAACAATGTAGCTATGTCGATTTACACAATTAGCACTAGTGCCATCAGAGACAACCTGCGTCTTGTTCTGGGTGCCGTCGCGGTTGTCGTAGGCGCACATGCTTTCGTCGCAGTAGGGTGCGAGCTCAGGCTCGCCTTCAAGCACCACGCGCTCGTTGCGTGCAACCACGGCGGCAGTGAAACGCTCTCTCAACTCGCCGGTGGTGTCAAAGGCACAGCATCGTCTCGATGCGGCGGAATAGATTCGGGCTAGCGTGTGATGAGGGGGAGCGCTCAACGCGAACAAAACTGGCGGCAAGAAAGACGCCCTGTATTTTCGCTGCCCACCCAATCTACGAGGATATGACTGCGACGACGTCTGCATTACTGTCCTCTGCGCGCCTAGAGATCATGCTGGTGCTGTGGAGGGTTGGACAAGCCATACCCTGCTTGGCGCAAGATGCAGAAGATTTACAGAGGCGGCGGTGGAGTGCCGGAATTGCCAGGGAATTGGTGAGTGTGCACGAATCGCCGTGTTCTTTACTGATACAGCACAAGTGGACGGCAATTCGTGCGATGGGCGTGTGTGCGGCGGCTTGTGCGGTGCGAGGAGCGGGGGGGGAGGAGGCTGCAGATGAAGACGTTGGCAAGGTCGGCCGGAGAACTGTCGTCCGCTGACGATGCTGCTGGCCCATGTTCACTGGGTGGGGCGGGGGATCTGCTTTCCAGTGGAAACATTTGACCGCCCGGCATTCTTGCGGGCTGTGAGTTGTATCGAAGGGCGGCGCTTGGGAAAGCTGGCGACAGAGCACGGGTATCCCAAGTGGTGGACTTGGGACGGACATGCGGTTGGAGGACATATACCAGCGTGGTGGGCGAATCCGCCTGCGCATGTGGTGAGTGGCTCAGGCTTCCACTGGGATCACGGCTCATCAGCATTGCAAGGCGGCGCCGGAGGTGTACTTCAGCGCCGATGTGGAAGATGTCAGAATGAACGGAGCGATACTGCTACAAGCAGTGGGGCCGGTGGTTGAGAGAGGCGCCAGCAGCGGATGCGCATGAATATTTCATAGTGTGTACACGCTCAGTGCGGTGCGCATGACTCAGAATGTGTAGTGCGTGGAGGGCGTCCCTGGGTTGCGTTGGTTGCTCATGATACCTGCAAGTCAAGTGTAACGGCCGAGTGTCGAGACCGACGTTGAGGTCGACAACAAGACAAAGGCACTGAGCGCGGAGACGCACTCGGGCTGGGATGGCAGCAAGAGCTGGGACTCGGACGTCCAGGCGTTGATTCGACAAGGATGCAGATGAGCAGTGTACGTATGCGTCAAGCACAAGCCAGGTACAGGGAACGGAGGCACGGACCGTACAGTACATCATACCAGGGCACAAATCATATACAAATGAAGCGATGATATCAAACGGTAGCGTGAGCATTGTGGGCCACGGTGACCGGTCGTCAGTCTGTATGCGTTGCGGGTGCGCCTGCACATCGTGATCCCCGACACGCCGGCTGCTTCTGGTCCACAGCTCGGTCGTGGTCAAGCTAGAGCAAAAAACAGTAATTGAGTCACCTTGCCTTTGTTTCGCGGCGGGACGACTTTCACTGTATGCGCTGGTACTGAGCCACACGAGCTACTGGGTGGATCAAGGTATACTTGTTACGTACACATGATACCGACCCTTCCATGCGGCGCGCTATGCGTTTATGACGCACGAGTGAGAAGACGATGCTGAGGGAGCGGGGTTGGCGTGGACGGCGAGTGCACAACGGTCGCGGGCTCATTGGGTTCCCCTGAGCGTGGGGACAGCAGTGGCATTGTGTGTAAAAGGGTATGATTCAGTGCAGCACGAAGTTTGAGGGCGAGCCGGTGCAGGACGGTGATGGGACGCACATCGCGCAGGTCGGGCTGTGGGCGCCAACGCAGGCGGGGACTTGAAGCGCGGTCGGATGGAAACGCACGGCGGTATGGCTGCGGCGAGGAGGCAGTTCTGTAGAGGGGTCATGTATCGCTGCGTGGGCTGAGAACCAGAAGGTGACGCATCGATGGCGCGGTGTGACGCACGAGTTGGCAGGCGCGGCTGCGAGCACAGGGCGAGCGGGACGAGGACGACAGCGGCCGCGTCCGGTGAAGGTTAGCGTTGGAACGGTGGTGGCATTGCGTGTGCAAGGGCGCGAGAAACTGCAGCACGAAGTTTGAGAGCGAGCCGGTGCAGGGCGGTGATGGGACGCACATCGCGCAGGTCGGGCTGTGGGCGCCAACGCAGGCGGGGACTTGAAGCGCGGTCGGATGGAAACGCACGGCGGTATGGCTGCGGCGAGGAGGCAGTTCTGTAGAGGGGTCATGTATCGCTGCGTGGGCTGAGAACCAGAAGGTGACGCATCGATGGCGCGGTGTGACGCACGAGTTGGCAGGCGCGGCTGCGAGCACAGGGCGAGCGGGACGAGGACGACAGCGGCCGCGTCCGGCCACGATTAGCGGTAAAACGGCGGTGGCATTGCGTGTGCGATGGCACGAGGAGCCGCCGCACGAACTTTGAGGGCGAGCCGGTGCAGGACGGTGATGGGACGCACATCGCGCAGGTCGGGCTGTGGGCGCCAACGCAGGCGGGGACTTGAAGCGCGGTCGGATGGAAACGCAGGGCGGTATGGCCGAGGCGGAGACGCAGTTCTGTAGAGGGGTCATGTATCGCTGCGTGGGCTGAGAACCAGAAGGTGACGCATCGATGGCGCGAGGGGACGCACGAGTTGGCAGGCGCGGCTGCGAGCACAGGGCGAGCGGGACGAGGACGACAGCGGCCGCGTCCGGCCACGATTAGCGGTAAAACGGCGGTGGCATTGCGTGTGCGATGGCACGAGGAGCCGCCGCACGAACTTTGAGGGCGAGCCGGTGCGGGATGGTGATGCGACGCATATCGCGCAGGTCGGGCTGTGGGCGCCAACGCAGGCTGGGACTTGAAGCGCGGTTCGGATGGAAACGCAGGGCGGTATGGCTGCGGCGGAGACGCAGTTCTGTAGGGTGGTCATGTATCGCAGCGTGGGCTGAAAACCAGAAGGTGACGCACAGATGGCGCGGTGTGACGCACGAGTTGGCAGGCGCGGCTGCGAGCACAGGGCGAGCGGGACAAGGACGACAACGGCCGCGTCCGGTGAAGGTTAGCGTTGGAACGGTGGTGGCATTGCGTGTGCAAGGGCGCGAGAAGCTGCAGCACGAAGTTTGAGGGCGAGCCGGTGCGGGATGGTGATGCGACGCATATCGCGCAGGTCGGGCTGTGGGCGCCAACGCAGGCGGGGACTTGAAGCGCGGTTCGGATGGAAACGTAGGGCGGTATGGCCGAGGCGGAGACGCAGTTCTGTAGGGTGGTCATGTATCGCTGCGTGGGCTGAAAACCAGAAGGTGACGCACAGACGGCGCGGTGTGACGCACGAGTTGGCAGGCGCAGCTGCGAGCACAGGGCGAGCGGGACGAGGACGACAGCGGCCGCGTCCGGCCACGATTAGCGGTAAAACGGCGGTGGCATTGCGTGTGCGATGGCACGAGGAGCCGCCGCACGAACTTTGAGGGCGAGCCGGTGCGGGATGGTGATGCGACGCATATCGCGCAGGTCGGGCTGTGGGCGCCAACGCAGGCTGGGACTTGAAGCGCGGTTCGGATGGAAACGCAGGGCGGTATGGCCGAGGCGGAGACGCAGTTCTGTAGGGTGGTCATGTATCGCAGCGTGGGCTGAAAACCAGAAGGTGACGCACAGATGGCGCGGTGTGACGCACGAGTTGGCAGGCGCTGCTGCGAGCACAGGGGAGCGGGACGAGGACGACAGCGGCCGCGTCCGGCCACGATTAGCGGTAAAACGGCGGTGGCATTGCGTGTGCGATGGCACGAGGAGCTGCCGCACGAATTTTGAGGGCGAGCCGGTGCGGGATGGTGATGGGACGCATATCGCGCAGGTCGGGCTGTGGGCGCCAACGCAGGCGGGGACTTGAAGCGCGGTCGGATGGAAACGCACGGCGGTATGGCTGCGGCGAGGAGGCAGTTCTGTAGAGGGGTCATGTATCGCTGCGTGGGCTGAGAACCAGAAGGTGACGCATCGATGGCGCGGTGTGACGCACGAGTTGGCAGGCGCGGCTGCGAGCACAGGGCGAGCGGGACGAGGACGACAGCGGCCGCGTCCGGCCACGATTAGCGGTAAAACGGCGGTGGCATTGCGTGTGCGATGGCACGAGGAGCCGCCGCACGAACTTTGAGGGCGAGCCGGTGCAGGACGGTGATGGGACGCACATCGCGCAGGTCGGGCTGTGGGCGCCAACGCAGGCGGGGACTTGAAGCGCGGTTCGGATGGAAACGTAGGGCGGTATGGCCGAGGCGGAGACGCAGTTCTGTAATGCATGTTTGTACTAACGACCTGCGCGCACACACAGTCATCATCATATGACCGCGACGCCGATCGCACGTACATAGACGTACATGAGGCATGCGAATATCCGAGCTCTTTAATCGGAATTTGCATATTTCCCGATCGGGACGTTCCCACGGTAATTTGGCGCCGGCAGTCGCTAGATCGGATCGGGAGCTGCCCGAAATGCCCGTAATCACGTGATTCTGACCAAAACTCCGTTCGTGACGCAGCCGGGCAGTAATCCCCCCTTCGGGGGGATTACTAACCCTAGAGATCGGTTGCGGTGAGGAGCCGTGGGACCACTTCGCGATCAGCTTCAACGGCGACCCTCCTCCGGGGCCAATGCCTTCGTGGATGATACGCGAGTATGAGGTGTACTTCCGCGACCCTCGGAAGGTACTCCACACCCAGATCGGAAATGCGGACTTCAAGGACGAGATGGACTACGTCCCGAAACGCGTCTGGAACGACCATGGCCGCAGGAAGTATAAAGACTTCATGTCAGGCGATTGGGCTTGGGCGCAAGCTGTACGTCTCCCAATCTTGTTGTGTGTTCTCACTTGGAGACTGACACTTCCGTATCAGGACGAGCTCTCATCCAATCCTCAATTGCGTGGCGCGGCATTCTGTGCGCCGATACTTGGCAGCAACAAGACGACTGTGTCCGTTGCTACCGGCCAGAATGAATACTACCCGCTATACATGTCGAATGGTTGGGTCACCAACAGTGTTCGCTGCGCGCACCGCAATGCTATCTCACTCATCGGCTTCCTCGCCATCCCAAAAAGTAAGCAAGGCTTCGGAATCTCGTCCGAGTCGACATAATCACCGCATATGCTCACGCGTGGAACACAGCTGATCGACAATACAAGGACGACCCGTTGTTCTGCAAGTTCCGACGCGAGCTGTTTCACACATCCCTACGCCACATTTTCGAGTCTCTGCGCCCGTTCATGGAGGACTACGACATCGTTCGCTGTGCAAACGGTCACTACCGGCGTGTAGTGTATGGCTTCGGGCCTTACATTGCTGATTACCCTGAGCAGGTCCTACTGGCCTGTACAGTCCAGGGATGGTGTGCAAAGTGAGTCGATGCGTGTTTGCACTCCTGATCTCCAATGTACTGACCTTGTTCTTGGACTTCCAGATGTACCGCGCCTCCAGACGACCTCGACAGCGGAGAACATCCGCGGCGGTCTCATGACCTCACCGCGGCCTACATCGACACAGGCCTTAGCTCGCGCCGGCTTTGGGACAACCATGGTATTATAGACTACCTCACCGTGCGTATTTCTCTGCATTTACTGGCACCTGACGCTATGCTGACACTGGCACATCACCGATCAGCCTTTCACTGCATACTTCCCGCGTGCCGACATCCACGAACTGATTGCGCCGGACCTTCTTCATCAAATCATCAAGGGAACATTCAAGGACCATCTGGTGACCTGGGTCGAGGAGTACTGTAGAGATCAGACCGTAGCGGCGCGTCACACGTCACAAGGCCCGCCGCCGCGCCGCTATTTGTCCCTCGGTCACAGGTCACCGGGCCCGCCGCCGCGTGTGACAGCCTCAAGTGGCCCGCTTTCGGGCGTTTAGAGGCCCAAATGTGGCAATTTTCGCCGCCTACGGCGGCGATGTCACACCTCGTCGGGCCCACCGCCGCTATGTCAGACCCTATCGGCGGGTGTCACACCCCGGACCCCCGCCGCTACGGTCTGATCTCTACAGTATCTTGTTGCAACCCACGGGAAAGCAGGCGCTGCTGCGGTTATGGCCGACATAGACCGGAGGTCAGTCCCTCAGCCTGTTACTTGCACTTCGGCCAGCGTCCCCATGTGCTTATCTTTCCTGTGTCAGAATCGCCGCTGTTCCTCCTTTCCCGGGTCTCCGGCGATTCCCTGAGGGGCGCAGCTTCAAACAGTGGACCGGCGATGACTCGAAGGCCCTCATGAAGGTAACACATGTCGCATCTCTTCGATTCTCATGCGCTGACTCTACCAACACCGTTCCAGGTCTACCTGCCTGCCATCTCGGGGCATGTTCCACCGCAGATGGTACGCGCATTCAGCGCGTTCCTAGACTTCTGCTACCTCGTACGCCGCGACACTATCGACGAGGACACCATTGATCAGATTGAAGCCGCGCTCGAGTGATTTCATGCCGAGCGCACCATCTTCGAGGCCACCGGTGTGCGCGAATCAATATCGCTTCCCCGTCAGCACGCCATGAAGCACTATGTGCGCCTGATTCGGCTGTTCGGATCCCTGAACGGCCTGTGCTCGTTGATGATGGAGGCCAAGCACATCGTCGCCGTCAAGCGACCTTACCGTCGCTCGAGCAAGAACAATGCCCTCGGTCAGATTACTGTACCATTTCGAATAGTTCGACCAGCCCTGTGACGCGTGACAGGCCGATTTCGTCGAACATATTCGACCAACCGGCCAGTGACCGTGACATTGGGCGAAATTTTGACCAAAATTAGCCACAACTAGGGCGCGCAACAGCGCACCGCCCCCAGCATCTCTTAGTGCCGGACGGGTGGTTTCGACCAGCCTCCTGGTGACGCGTGACAGGCGCCCAAATCCCGACCAATTTGGGGGCCTGTTATGCGTGACTGGTCGATCTATTCGAAATGGTACAGTACTGTACCATTTCGATCAATTCGGACAGTCACGCGTCACCGGCCCCTGGAATGGCCGAAATTTCGGGCCGTGTCACGGGTCACCGGAGGCTTGTCTGAACCTGTTTTCCGGGCGCCAATCTCGCCGGGGCCGGCGCGCTGTCGCGCGCCCCTCATCTGTCCGAAATTGAGGCCGGTGTCACAGGTCACCGGCACCCTGGCCGATTTCGCGGGGCAAAATCGGCGTGTCACACGTCACAGGCCTGTCCGAATTGATCGAAATGGTACAGTATCAAGACAAACGAACGTCTTGATAAGCTCGCGGCCTACCGGGTGGAACTTACGGCATGTGGGATGCTCGATGGGCCTTGCCCACGGCTTCCGGCATTCATGCGTGAGGGAACAGACCCAGAGCGTGGGTTGAACGATTCTGACAGCGACTCCGACGGCGAACACATGGGACGTCGCCATGCTCGTCGTGCAGGTACGTCGGTGCCTTATACTTGCATATAGAACACAATGGCTGATTCCCACCGCGTCTCACGGTGACTCTGCAGGCGTTGAGGAACCTCGTCAACCTGGCCAGAACGACCCTCCCGGAGCTGCACCCGCGGACGCCGGTGAGGCTGAAGGCGATGACGATGCCGGTGCAGTAGATGATCCTGCAGTCCTTGCGGATGTCTTTCTCGCTCGGACTCCACGTATGTATTCTGTTGCCCAGTCTCGTCCATCGTGCTGGCACTAATTATCGAACACATTGCTAGTGCGCCTCGGACGTCTTCCTAAGCGTCTCGAAGATCTTGCAGCGCGACTTGGCTATCCCACACTCCCGTCCCTCATCTGATTCTTCCTCTACGATCAGCTATCGCCCAACACTCAACAAACTGGCGCAGAGGCCGGGCTCGCGGCTTGTCCAGCATTCTGCGGCAGGATCAAAGTCTTCCCCTCTGCCACGGAAATCTTCTACGCCCCAAGTGACCCCGCTGGCGTCAAAGGCATGCGGAAAGAGCGCATTCGAGCGACTCCATCCTGGCGCGGAGGTCGCGCACGCCGAGACTGTGTTTTTGTCTCGAATGACTCGGAACTTCCGGGCTTCAGAGGCCTCCATGTCGCTCGCGTCCAGATGTTCTTTTCCTTCTCATTTCAGGACCGCTTGTATGAGTGTGCGTTAGTATCGTGGTACTCTCCTGTCGCGGATGCTCCCGATGCTGACACGGGGATGTGGGTGTTGAAGCCAGACACAGAACCTCCCGGGCCTGGGCGGCGGCGGCGCCCCTGCCTTCAGGTCATCAGCCTGAAGGCGGTCGTGCGCGCTGCTCATCTCATCGGTGTAGCAGGGAAAGATTTCCTGCCACGGCAGGTAGGACCGGATGCCAGCCTAGACGTCTTTCGCGAGTTCTTCTTGAACAAGTATGCTGATCACAATGCGCACGAGATTGCTTATTAAGTAGTATATTGTCAATGTCATTACTTATATTGATTCCATGTGTTGTATCTGGAGCTCTTACTCGCGCCTGTCTCTCTAAGACCACGACTATCAGTAAGCTCCCTAGGATGGCCACAAGTTCCAGATATGTAAGTTCCAAGGTGACCTGTAAGACACAAGATGCCCTAAGGCCTGTAAGTACAAGTGCGATTTTGCTGATGTAGGGCTCCTGCGCGCGGTGAGTAACATAAGTTTCACCTCAGAATACATGTATAACCATCTGTAGAACCCTCTGACGCTCCCCGTACACAGTTTCCGAGGTGACTTCTCACTCAACAGAAGCCATGGCTCAGGCCGGGCCAAGCCCCGGTTGTCTGAAGCCAGGCCAAAGCCCCGGGCTTCAGGCCGAGCCGGGACTTGCAAGTCACTATCCATGAGTTGGAAGTGAGATGATCTCCCGGGTCCTAAGTTTCATTGGGTCTAAGGTGTCGATTCTGGGATTCGCTGCGCTGTCCTCAGACTATTTGCGTGTGTCATTGCAGTGTGTGCTACCTGAAGAGCTGAGCCGGCTTTAGTAACTCACAAGCTCTGCACCGACATTTCTGTGATCATCAGTAACCAAACAATGGCCGTAGGTAGGTGGGAGACTGACTGATTGCGGCCGGTCGATTGAAGGTGGGTGCTGCCGAGTGTCGCAGTCAAGAAATGAGTCCGAGGCCTCGCAGTATACCAGGCCTTGCACGAGTTGCCAACGCCATAGTGGCAGACACACGGCACCACCAAGGTACTGTACAATATATATTCCACCGAATCCGAAGACGGAAGACCAAGTACGACAAAGGACGACTAGGACTATCCACCGACGCCTACTGACCCACCTCCACCGCATCCGGACGAGGTTCTTCCCTCGGTGCATCCACAAGCTCGCCTTCTTCCGACGAAGCAGACCCAGAGCCAGACCCAGAAGTCACCTCGGCCGCCGTCGTCCCCGTACCCGAGCCAGATCCCGACGCCTCCGCCGCCCGCGTGGCCGCAGGCAACACGCTCCGCACCCTCGTCAGCTCCTCCACGCACCGATAAACAGCACTCGACACGCCCTCGAGCACGCGCAGCCGCTCGTCGATCGCCTCCCGCGTCAGCCGGTCCAGCCGCGCGAGCTGCTCGTCCGTCAGCGTCGGGGGCAGCTGCGACAAGGGCGTCCGTGTCGTAGCAGAACTCGAGCGCGCAGTTCCACGAGTACCGGTGGCGTATTGAGGCGCATGCGGACCAGGAACTGGAGGACGGAAGTAGTGGTCGTACGGCGCGTGGTAGGGTGATGTGGCGGGTGCACGGGTGGGCTGCACGACGCTCGGATCGTACAGCGGGATGAGGGGAGGGAGAGACACAGGCGGCGGGGGCGGCAGAGCGGCCGACAGGGACACAGACGCAGACACGGCCTGTCCGGATGATACTAATGGATGCGGCTGAGTCTCAGAACTCGACGCCGTTGCGGGCGCTGAAGACGTCGCCGGCTGAGGAGCGGACGGCGGCGCTGTAGACGGCTGTCCCGCGGACTCAGACGGAGGCTGCACCGCACCAAAGACACTCGTGCTCCTACCCGAACTCTCAGCCGGCGACGCGGTCGAAGACGGTGTAGCACCGGCAGGTGGGATCTGGCGCCGACGGAGCGCCGCCAACGCAGCAGCAGCACGCGGGTCCTCGGGGGGACGCTCGTCCGTAGTATGTGAACTCGGCTCGCTTCCCGCATCCGTCGTGTTCGTCGTAGGTGTCGGCGTTACCGCCTCCTCGCGGCGTTCATCATCGACAACAACGACAGGGGTAGACGACGGGCCGCTCGCGGCAGGCTGAGCTGGTGGCGCGGCTGCAGAAGGATTTTGCGGTTGCTGTTGTCCAGGCTGCTGTTGTTGCTGAGGCGCGTGCCAACGAGGGTCGCCCCACGGCTGCCACGCCTGTCCGGGACCATAGAAACCTCCGTACATCGGAGGAGGCTGCATCTGCGGTGGGTGTGGCGGCTGGCCGGGAACGTGGTGCTGCCATCCAGCGACTGGATCGTAGAACGGCGCAGGCGGTGGTGGTGGGACGTGTCCGGGCATCGCACCTCCCCATACCGGGTTAGGCTGGAGCGGCTGCTGCTGCTGCTGCTGGAACACAGGGACGGCACCTTGCGCGAACTGCTGCTGGCCTTGCGCACCTGGGAACTGGGCGTTCAGAGCGGGCGGCTGAGGTGGGAGACCCAAGAAGCGCCCCAGCATACCGAGGGGGTTAGCACCTCCCGCGGCGCCTTGTTGTCCTTGCGGAGCACCGGCTACAGGTACGGCGCCAGGGCGAGGAGGGGCAGCAGGGGCTTGGCCTTGACCCGGCGCTCGATTCTGGGCCTGCGGCGTGTTCGTTTCCAACACGGTGCGTCGACTACGAACGCAAATCAGCAAGAAGCCTCGAAGTGAGATCACCACGCAGCGAGCGGTGGGGATCTCCGCGCACGAATGAAATGCACTAACCACGTCGGGCAGCTCTGCTGCCGCTCAAGCCACGATCGCAGGCACTGGAAGTGGAAGATATGTCCGCAGGGCAGCTTCTTCGGCGTCATGTTCGGTCCATCCGCAGGCGGCTGCGGCTGCTGGTCTCCCTGAGGTTGCGCTTCGCCGTTCGCAGGCTGGTCTGCCGCGACCGCCTGTCGAGACTGCATCTCTTCGCGGCAGATGATGCAGGTGCGGTCGGACATCTCCGCGAGCTCTGCTTCTGTCGCGTCGGGGTACCGCCGGTCCATGTCGCGGGTCGCGTTGTGGTAACGGACGAGCGCGCGCAGACGCGTGATGAACGACCGCGCGGTGACGAACACGTCGCGGATGATGTTCAGGGGCAGGCCATAGAACGTGAGGATGATCATGAAGAACGTCATGTACGTCGCCAGCTTCAGGAAGTCTGCAGGGCTGCGTGAGCGTGCGTGCGGTGGCGCACATCAAAGGAGACGTACCGGTGAGGAGCTCGATGTAGAAGATGTACATGGACTTGTTCTCCCATGGCGGAGCATTCTCTCCCCGCGCGTGCGCGCCCTGCGCAAGTCCAGCAGAGACAGGATGTACCGCAGGATCGCGTTGAGGGCGCTCGCGAGAAGGATGGCGTACTGAATGGGTTGCAACGTTCGTGAGGGAGCGGTACGGCATCGGGTGTGAAACGGAAACGTACCTCGCTCGCAAAGAGCACCATGCCGCCCACGCCGTGAGTCAACGTGCTCTCCACTGCGAACGCGAACATGATGCTGTCTACCGCCCACAGGACGAAGAAGAGGGTGTTCATGCGAATGTGGAACAGAGTCGGCGGGCCGGGATACGTTGTCTGGTCCATCTGCGAATACATGGAGGTCAGCGGACGTCGATGGCAGACAAAGCACAACGTAAGATCGGTCCGCATCCTATAGCATCTGCAAGCTGCCGCTGGGATAGCCACACGCGACCATCGACAGATAGAGCTTGGTCGAGAACCGGCAGCCCGGCCGTGAGTATGCGAGCTCCCCGCAAGGATGATGCCTCGAGCTCAACAGATCGCGACATAACGAGGTATAGGGAGTCCTGGAGGGTCTTGTCCACGCCTCGAAGACGCTGTTGCGCCGCAAGTATATGAGAAGTAGCCCCAACGGGGAGCGCACAATGCGGGATTGACGCACGGAAGTCGAGCATTGCTGCGAGAAAGGCGGCGTAGGTAACTTCGTGCGACGAGCCATGGACCGCGTAGTCGTAGAGCGACCAAATCGTCGGTCGGAACCCACAAGGCGAAGAGCCCTGCGGTGCACTGGAATACCGAGACGGATACGCAGTCTTATGCTCGCACAACCGGCCCGACGCCGCCGCCTCGTCTCCCCCTCGCTAACCCTTCGCATGGCTACAGACATACACGGCGCACTCCCTCGACGCATCATCTCGCCGCTGACAGTGACTCTCACGACAGCGACTTGCCCAGGAAAGGTCCGGCCATTGACGAGCATCCAAGTCTTGTGGAGATGAACAGTACTCACGGATTCGACGCGGTCGGCCATGAGCCAATGGAAGCACTTGACGAATAGGAGGAAGCCAAACATGAGGAGAAAGGGGACGTCGAACTCGTCGCGAAAGATGGTGAACGCGAGGAGGGACTCGGTAACGAACATCCATGTCTGGTCGTACAGACGCTAACGACGATATGACCGCGGTGAGCGACACTCGGAGTCCTCGGAGAGCTGCGGGACACACCTCAACCTCACGGGGCTGTAACGGGCCAAAGAATATCTTCTGGAGGATGCGTCCGAAGAGGAGAGAGCAAAGGAAGCCGAAGTTGGCTAGGATCTTCGATCGAGGTGAATGGAGGTGAGCGCATGCACAACGAGAGCTCGTACCAGGACGCTCCGACTACTCCTGGAGAGGTATATGGACACCGAGTAGAAGTTGCTGTGAGCGCGGCATGCGTTCGCGATGGTGGCGACGACGGCGAAGATGCTAAAGACGCAGTAGAAGAAGATTCGGTTCGAGGTCATGGCCGCCGTGAGAGGCTGCATCCGTTGGCGGAGAACATCGTGGATCGGCATCCGAGAGCGCAAGTAACCAGGGCGAGTGTGAAGAGGAACACGTCGACGACGACGACGACGAGGGCGGCGACGGTGACGAGGACGCGGCGAGGAGGAGGAGAACGACGAGGAGACACACGCGCCCGACGCGCACAGTGACGCCACACCGACGTGGCGAGTCACGTGGCTCGCTTCCACGTGTGCCGTCCCGGCGGCCCGACGCTAACAGAGAGTCGCGTTCGCCTTTGTCTGTTCCTCCACCACAAGGTAAGCTAGTACTACCGTTTACCAAGTCTTTAGCTTCCCTCGCACGACTTCTGGAGACGGCAACGCCATCGGGCACTTGAGGCAGACTTACAAGGGACTTCCGAGAGTAAGTACTTATGGGTGTCAGGTAAGTCTCCCCGTGGTGAGCAGACGAGAACTCACTGACACGAAAACATAAGCTCACGTTTAGATGCTGCGTGGGGTGGAATGTGACCTATCTTTCGGATGCAACTCCGTCCGTCTGTCTGTGGTACGAAACACATGCGGAACTCTCCATAGCTACACCCGAAGTCATTCGTCGAACGGTGCGTCTGAAGTCGCACGCAAGGTGAGGTAGCATGAGGGGGCACGGCAGGCATACCCGCTTCGGGACGGGCGAAAAGGCGACAGGTGTACGCCGCGCGAGGATACCTTTTGTCTCATTTGAGAGCGCGACAGGCCAAACCGTTCCCTTTCAGCCTGAAACCCTCACGCGGCGACGACTTTTCGGCCTTTTGCATGCCTTTTGTCCCGTCCCAAACGCCGGGATGCCTGCCGTGGGGTCTACCGCCGAGCCGAGGAAGACCGCGCAAAGCGTCGTAGTCGAGCGTGTCGCCCATACTCCAGCTCGGTAAGTCAGACTACCACGTACCAGATCCTCACCTTCTTCGCAGAACAGATGTTCGCTCGAATCGAGTGGTATCCTTAGCGCTCCCGAGCCTCATACCAGATTGAGGCGTCTCGTCACCCTCACCTCAGTCCTCTCAGTCCACGCGTGCCACGAGGGCCACGAGGGCCATACCGGGGAACTTCCGCCAGCACCCTTCGACCCGGACGGACTAGTGGAATGGTCAGTAGGTCTCCGCATGGCCTTGTGCTGTCTGTCCCGTATGAAGCGGTGCGGACACTTGCCTTTTTCCAAGTCGCTTACGCAGTAGAGAAACGCCTGCGAAGTTCCGAGAGAAGGGGCGAGGAAGCTCATGATCAGTGTCATCAATCGAGCGTCTCTCGTCCCAAGCAAGCATTCGAGAGGATACACTGCAACTCGATGGGCATCGCATGGCGCAGTTTCCTCCCGTCCGAGGACTTCATCGTTGCACTTCAGCTGCGCCCCATGTCGTGTGTCCTGGAAGGTGTACGCACACTTGCAAGTATCCCCTATGCACAGTAGATCCCTATCTGGGTCCGGGCCCCGGAAAGGTTTCCTGGAGAGTCCCGGAAATCAGATTCACCTTCCGTATCTCGTGCTCTCCATCTCCCGCTGCTGGCGATCCCCGGGTCTAAACGCTACGCTGCGCGTCTTGTCGTGAATTAACGTCCCCTCTGGCGCTCGGCGGACTTCTCCCGAGCGCTGGGACGAGCGCGAAGGAGGAAATACGAGCCTTGCATCCCTGCGCCATCCATTTGCCGATCTCGTTTCGAGCACGCACCCGCGAGGGCCTCCCTGAGTATTGCCCCTCCCAACCGCATTAGTCGCGCTCCGCATGAGTCCTGTTCTGTAACCTGTTCCAGATGGTGCCATCGTGCGAGCGCATGCCTCTCAGGTTCTCACTCCTCCTCTACTTATAGGCCCAACGTCCGGGACGCTCCCACAACCGCCCACGTCCGACATGTCTCCCGCAAATGACCCCCGCCTCCGCCGACGCACAACCCCCGAGAAGGCTGGCACCCCTGAGCCCGCTCCGTCCTCCACGCCACAGCCTACGTCCGGGAGCACCTCCAAAGTCCTGCTCGGCGTGCTCTCCATCGCGTTCTCGGCATACGTTGTCTACGACAAATTCACAGCGAGCACAGATCACACACAGGCCCCGCTCCCGGACGCATACGCACTATGCTCCCGCGAAGGCGCGCAGCCCCAGATCTACACCGTCGACCCGGAGAACCCCCGCGCGCAGTGTCTGCTCGTCCATGGCGACAAGTTCCTCTCTGCCGGATCAGTCGGTGCGTCCGGTAGATCATCTTTCTCGGGGCTATATGAACGCGTTCTTTTCGACAGATCACGTCCAGTCGAGCTGGCACGAGACGTCCGCCGGGCGGCTCCAGGTGCGGTACCTCGAGCCGGGCCAGATAGTCGTTCCGGGGCTGAGTGGTAGGCCCTATTCTCCTCCGCTGTGCATTCCCTGCTGACCCTTCTCTGTATGCAGACTCCCACGGGCATGTCCTGGAGTATGGCGCAACGAAGCAGATGCCGCTCGAAGGCACGTCGACCATCGAAGGTGAGCACGAGTATCTCGGTCTTCGGACATGTCCTTACGCCGACGCAGAAACCGTGGCCCGGGTCCGAGCCTACATCGAAGCCGATCCCGACATCCTAAGCGACAAGTCCAAGTACGTCGAGGGCTGGGGCTGGGACCACACAAAGTGGCTGCTCGAGGAGTGGCCGACATACGTACATATCTCTGTCTCGTCGCTCCTACACATCGCTGACCTCCCGGGCTCCCGCAGAACGCCATCGAAGCGGATCCAGTCCTCGCTGGCCGCCCTGTCGTTCTCCAAAGCAAAGACGGCCACGCGCTCTGGGTCTCGCACGCCGTGCTCCAAGCGATGGACCCCATCCCGGACGCAGTCGAAGGCGGCGTGATCGTGCGCGACTCCGCCGGCCGCCCGACCGGTACGTCCGCTGTCCCCTCCCCAGAAAAGCAAGACACTGACCCCCACCAGGCGTCTTCCTCGACAACGCGCAGGACCTCGTGATCCGCCCCGAGCCGACGTACAAGACGCTCCAGAAGCGGTTCGCCGCAACAGTCAAGGACGCACACGCACACGGACTCACCTCCGTCCACGACGCCGGCTTCAACCCGATCTCGCTCGAGTTCTTCAGGAGGTACGCCGCGTTCCTGCTTCCCCGCGCCCTGTCGGTCACGCTCACGAACGACCGCGCGCCAGAGAAGCGAACGCAGGCATCCTTCCGGTAACTCAATGCCACCCCCTGTCCATGCATGTCCTGACAGCTGCCCCGCGCAGATCCGGGTGTACGGCATGAAGTATTTTGACGAGACCGCAGCCTACTGGGGCGACTCGTTCAGGAAGATCATCCGCGCAGGGAACAACCGCCTCAGCGTCCGCAGCGTCAAGATATTCGCAGACGGTGAGCTCCTCTCCATACCTATCCAGCCGGGCGGCTCACAGAGCGCTTGCCAGGCGCCCTTCGTTCGGGCGGTGCAGCGGTAAGTCCTCAGCCAGACGCAAAACGTGATCATCAGCAGCGCCGTACTGACCTTGTCCGATCTGTCGCACTCAGCTCTACGAGCCGTACGCAGACAACCCCGAAACGCGCGGCTTCATGCGGGTATCACCTGAACTGCTCAAGGAGGTGATCCCAAAGTTCATGGCGGACGGCTGGCAAGTCGTACGTGCAGCCTGTTCTTTCTCTTTCCTTCGTGTCTTCCAACGCCTCGGATGTTTCTGTAGAACGTGCACGCCATCGGCGACCGCGCGAACGGCCACGTCCTCGACGCGTTCGAGGCCGCCCTCGAGTCCGCCAACGTCACGGCGCTCCGCCCGAGACTCGAGCACGCGCAAATACTCGCCCAAAAGGACATGGCGCGCTTTGGCGACCTCGGAGGTGCGTGCTGCCTTCCTCTGCCGTCCATCTGACCGCTAAAACCTCACTTCTCGTCATCACGCGCACGAGCAGTCATTGCGAGCGTCCAGCCCACACATGCGTCAGTCATCTCTTTTCGTGCACGTCGCACCCTAGTCCTGTTAACCCTGACACTCGTCCTTCCCTCCCAGGATCAGCGACATGTGGTTCGCAGAAGACCGTTTGGTACGTCCAGCTTGAACTCAAACTCCGACTTTCGTCCTTCAAACACACACTGACGTCGCCACAGGGCCCTGAGCGCGTAAAGGGCCTTTACGCCTTCCGGAGCGTCCTCGACCACGGCGCGCGCATCACACTCGGCTCTGACTTCCCCGTCGAGGACCTCAACCCGCTCGCCGGCTTCTACGCCGCCATCACGCGCGTCTCGCCCGAGGGCACGTCCCCACACGGTCCTGGCGGCTGGTGCGTACTCTCGCGTTATATCCCCGACCGTTATGACTGTTTCATGCTCGTCTCGACATCCGTCTGCGTCTGCCGGCCTTGCTGACTCTATGTTCCAGGTTCCCCGAGCAGCGGATGACGCGGGAGGAGGCGCTCAAGGGTACGTTTTCTCGTGTTGTTGTTTCCACTTGACGCTGACTTGCTGATGCACGCTCGACTGGACTGTACACCCGTAGGCATGACGATCGACCCGGCATACGCGTCCTTCACCGAAGACATCCTCGGGTCCATCACCCCCGGGAAGTTCGCCGACTTTGTCGTGCTCTCGAAGGACATCATGGCAATCCCGTCAACGGAAGTGCTTTCGACGCGCGTCGTTGCGACATTTATGGATGGCAGGCCGGTGTATGGCTCCATCTAAGAGGACGTCACCGCTGCCGAGATTGGAAAGGAGTATCTTGCTGATTTATAGGACCTTGGATTAAAGACGCGTGTACGTACTTGCTATCTAACCACATTGTACAGTATGATTATCAGAGAAGTATACCATTTTGCGATTGTGCTCCTGCCGCTCGACCGCTCGGCCGCTGCTCCCCTGTTTGAAAATCTCGATGCGAGTCAGCTAAGGCTCACGGGTACAAGTGACTACGTCCTTCCTCGTGATTTTGCTGTTCAAACTTCAGAATGATGAAGGAACCGGATCGAAAGCAAGTCCTCGTACTTACCGACAGGCAAGGGAAACTTGTGCCACGACCGGGCCGCAGCCCGCAGCCTCTCATCTTATCTCGAGCGCCTGACCGAACGGTCCTCTTCGATTGCGACTTGTCACTCGACGACCACCGTTCCTCGACTTGTAGCTGCATCCAAGGGTCCACAGCGGGTATGTTTTCGTCTTCGTCTGCATGGGACACGGCTGCGCACTGTTGATCTACGTGTTTTGTCACCCGCTGGCAATTCCTTATCTCACGAATAGCAATGACGGTGCTGGACAACATGTCGTCCGACGCCGCAACTTCGTTGAAGGCTAAGCTTGCAAGCGAGAGGTACTCGGTCGACGGTGCCTACGACGGAGCAGCTGCAGAGAAGGCTGGCCTTGGGACTTCTCGGGTCACCGCATCCTCCTATGGAGCACCGTCCTCGTCTGGTCGCACGTTCAAGATCATACTTGCGGCACTCTCCCTCGCACTGTGGAGCTTCCTATTCTACGACACTTTTGCCTGGCGTTCAAGCAAGACGATCACTTCCGACTCTTACGCGCTCTGCTCCCGCAAAGGCGCGCAGATCTACACGGTTGACCCGACGCACCCTCGCACCGAATGTCTCGTCGTCCGCGGCGACAAGTTCGAGACTATCGGATCACTTGGTATGTATCACTCTCGCAAACTACTTATATGAGTGCAATAATCCAACTCTTGTTGCCAGAGAACATACGAGCGCATGCCACTGGGCGACTACAGGTCCGGTACCTCGAGCCGGGCCAGATTGTGGTGCCTGGCATGAGCGGTATGTTACGATCCTCTTCCTTAGTATTATCAATCAGATCTATATCGGTGGTGCCACAGATTCGCATACGCATGTCCTTGAATACGGCGAGAAGAAACAGATTCCGCTTGAGGACACCTCGAGCATAGAAGGTAGGCCCGGGCTGTCATCCTCGCCTCGTTCCTGCGGGACTGTCGCCTGACAGGACTGTAGAAACTGTGCTTCGAGTCAGAGATTATATCCTCTCCGATCCGGAGGTTTCCAACAACAAGTCCAAGTGGATCGAGGGCTGGGGCTGGGATCACACGAGGTGGACCCTGGAGCAGTGGCCGACTTCGGTAAGTCGAGTCATGTCTCCGTTCTTGGTGCTTCGTCGAACTTTGTCTCTCCTGTAGCAAGCGTTCGAAGCCGATCCGATAGTGGCCGGCCGGCCTATCATGCTGCGCAGCAAGGACGGACACGCATACTGGGTCTCGAGCGCTATCTTGCAGGCGATGGAACCCATCCCGGACGAAGTAGAAGGAGGCGTGATCATGCGAGACTCCTCTGGAGAACCTACCGGTGCGTCAACTCACCCGTGTTCTGGTCGCTGAAGTGCGCGAAGACTATAGAGACTCGCTGACATGGGGCTTCTCTCAGGCGTCTTCTTGGACATTGCTGGCGACCTTGTGACCGCCATTCAGCCTCCGCCAACTTCCAGCACGCTGAGGAAGCGTCTCGACGTCACCGTCAAGGACGCGCACTCTGTCGGCCTCACGTCCGTCCACGACGCCATGTTGAACCCTCTTCCCCTCGAGTTTTTCCGGAGGTGCGTCAGACGCTCCCCTCATGACAGTCGGTACTCATTGCTAGGAAGGGAAGCATTTGCAGGCACACTTCCGGTAACTTAAGCCAAAGCGACTCTCACATTCGCCTGCCGAATCCCTGACATGTCTGTTCGTAGATTCGGGTGTACGGCATGAAATACTTCGACGAGACGGCTCCGTATTGGGGCGACTCCTTTGAGAAAATCATTCGCGCTGGGAACAACCGACTGACTGTCCGCAGCGTCAAGATCATCGGAGACGGTGAATGTCTCCCCATCTCGGCCATCGTCGAGCTACTGAGCGTCTCTCCTTCGACCTCATGTGTACCCAAGGCGCCCTACGTTCAGGCGGAGCAGCGGTGAGTTGATACTTGCATCATTGACGTCGCGATCCAACTGACGTTTTTCCCACAGCTCTACGAACCGTATGCAGACAATCCCGAGACGCGCGGGTTCATGCGAGTCTCGCCAGAGGTACTGAATGAGTTCATCCCCAAGTTCATGGCGGATGGCTGGCAAGTGGTGCGTGTGGCATCCTTCCGTAGTATTATCAGCTCCCATGACCTCTTTTCTGGATATAGAACGTGCACGCTATCGGCGACCGCGCCAACGGGTTGGTCTTGGACGCGTTCGAGGCTGCGCTCGCCTCGGCCAACGTCACGGCGCTCCGCCCGCGGCTCGAGCATGCCCAAATCCTCGCCCCAAAGGACATGGCCCGCTTTGGCGACCTCGGCGGTACGTGAATCCTCTCTGTCGCCACAATCTGACCGCTACATGCCTTCTGACGATCACGGGTAGTCATTGCGAGCGTTCAACCTACACACGCGTCAGTGAAAGCTTCCTCTTCCCCGTTCCCTCGCACATCTGACCCTGACGTATCCGACTGTTCTTTCCCTATCATCATATAGAATCAGCGATATGTGGTTCGGAGAAGCGCGTCTGGTACAAATTCACCCGTCCTCCTGGCGCTCTCAGGTTTACTCACGCTTGACGCGCCGATCTAGGGTGCCGAGCGTGTCAAAGGCCTCTACGCCTTCCGTAGCATCATTGAGCACGGCGCTCGCATTACTTTAGGCTCCGACTTCCCCGTCGAGGACATGAACCCGCTCGCCGGCTTCTACGCCGCAATCACGCGTCTCTCGCGCGAGGGCACGTCTCCACACGGTCCTGGCGGCTGGTACGTACCTTTGCCCCATGCTCCCCTCATCACAATTTTCATACCGATATATCCATGTGCGTTTGCCCTGACTTGCTGACTCTTGCGTCTCAGGTTCCCCGAGCAACGCATGACGCGCGAGGAGGCGCTGAAGGGTGCGTACCAGTGCTTTCGCATCATATCTCTCCCACTTGACGCTGCATGCTGATACACGTTCCGCGCTACGTCGCACGTCCACCTCAAACCCGCTCGCATCGATCCGTGGTTTTCGCACATGCTTTGGTAGGCATGACGCTCGACCCGGCCTACGCGTCCTTCTCCGAAGACATCCTCGGCTCCATCACGCCCGGGAAACTGGCGGACTTCGTCGTGCTCTCCAAAGACATCATGAAGGTCCCTCCCCAGGAGTTGCTCACAACCCGTGTCGTCGCAACGGTCATGGACGGGAAGCCGGTGTATGGCGCGCTTTGAGAAGTCTGCTACGCGCTCATTCAACAGTTTAGGGGAGGGTCCAGATTCCCGAACCCGTTCTCATATCTAGAGCTCTTCATCTGACCGCTCATCTATTCCCTGCGTGTATTGGTTATTCCACGATGTATATAGGTCTTACAGCCGAGCCTATGCCGCACGTCAGCTTTCGCCTCATGAGCTCCGTCAAAGGCATGGCATGGCCATGCTGCCGAAACCTGGAAGTGCAGGACGCCTTTCTCGGATGCGACGATCACATAGGAAGAGTCGCAGAGGAAGCACGACGGCGTCTCGCAGTGCGGTTAGCGCTATTAGCGCGGCTCGAGGTGCAAGGGGGTATCTCACAGAATGCAAAGAAGCACGCATGATGGCCACCATCAGGTCGGGTGGACCCACAACACGCTGTCAACTTCTGAATTGTTTGGTGCCTCTCTCACGGTGAGCGCACGCACGAGCACGGCCGCCGTGCGATTCACTCTCGATCATGAGAACAACAAGCTTCATTTGAGGGTAAGGTAAGTGGAAATAAGCTCAACGATATGATTCCGAGACTAAAAAGGTGTAAGATGAACGAACTAAGATGGATATACGGCGGTAGATTGGCTAGATGAGGACATGGGTAGCGCGCCGGAATTCGGATTGGGGAGTAAGGTTTCGCGAAGTCCGAGAACTAGTGAGTAAGATATAGGAGCAGGAGATATAGCTCTACATGTAGACGCGAGTTGGGCATAACGTACGTGCTAGGACGCGATAGAAGTAACTCAGATAACATAACAAATAACGTACGGGTAGAGATACAACCAGGGAGTCGATTTGCTCACCCGAGATGTCGCACAACGCTCACGTCCTTGAAGAAGTCCTCGCCCGAGTCGAGCGCACTCTCCTGCGATGAAGACGGGATAGGGAGATTGCGGTAGCCCGAAGACCGTCTTGCAGCCGCCGAGATGGAAGAGCCCGAGTCGATGGCCGCAGAGCGAGAACGAGACGCGTAGGCATGCTTCTGCGCCCCTAGTCCGTTCAGCTCTTCGAGGTCCCGGTCCTGGTCCATCGTGTCGTCCTCTGCCTCTGAATCCGAGTTCATCGCGGTATCCAGAAGCGACTGCTGCGACTCCCGTGCCTTCCGCAGGCTGTAATGCGACTGCTCCCCGTTGAACCCGGGCAGGCTGTTCCAGAAAGCCTCGTCGTCGTCGATATCGGCTGCACCACCCAGGACATCGTCATCCGAGTCGCTCGAGAGCTCGATCACGTCGTCCCCAGTGGATGGAAGGCTCTTCCGACGCGCGGGGACGAGTAAACGAGCCGGGGACTGAGGGCGATGCGCAGAGAACGAAGACGAAGGGGCCGGCATGCTCGAGGACGGCGGAGGTGGCGCAGGAGAGGAGGGGCGGCTCCAAGAGGGCGAAGGCGAGCGAGAGTCGGATGTCATCAGGTCGTCGAGGGTGTACAACCCCGAGAAGAGGTCGGCGCGTCCCTGGCTTTGAGACGTACTACCACCTGCGCGGTTCTGGGATCTCCCAATTCCTGTCGACGGTCCTTCGCCCAAGTCCTGCGCAAACGCACTAGCACCACCAGCACCAGCTCCGAGCGTCGTCCGCCTGCGCTTGTTCGCCGCCTGGGAAGCCTGTCCCACGTCCGCGCGACCCTTGCCCTTGTCCTTCTGGGTCGAGCTCCGCGAAGGGCCCGCAGACGCACTAGCAGATGACGCAGACGCGCGAGGCTTCCGCCCGCGCTTCGCCTTCTCCTTTCGTCCTCCCCCAACCGGGCCTCCGAGGATGCTATCAATGAGGGGGTTCATGAACGCAAGCCGACCGTCATCCTCGGGCTCGCTCCAAGGCTCTTCGGGTTCCTCTGCCCGAGCCTGCGGAGCGGCTCGTTTCCTTTTCTTAGCGGGTTGCGAGGGCGCGTTGGCACGAGGGGCATTCTGGGTGGCCGCGGGTGCGTTCTCCTTCGACCTTGACTGAGTTGACGCAGCAGCAGACGGGCGAGCACAAGGACGAGCCCGAGCTGGAGGCGCCGTGTTTGCATACTCGGTCGCCATCGGAACGCCGAGCGCATCGATCTCCGTGTAGTTGACGGTCGTCGGGAGGTCGTCGCGTTCAGAGTCGACGACGAGCTGGTCAGGGTCGTCCGGGTCCGGCCAACTGAACACAAAGCCGCAGTTGCGGAGCGGCAACGACGACTCCATGAAGACGTCGATGTCTTCCTTGGCAGAGACAGCGGAAGCGTACGGGTTGAAGGCAAGATAGTCGTAGTCGTCCGCCTTAGCGCGTCCCTTGCCTTTAGCTTTCGGCTTCGCTCTAGTGGGCTGGCTCGAAGCCTGAGGTTGAGGTTGGGCTTCGCCCATGGCTTGCGGCTGAGACGCGGCAGCACGCTTCTTCGGCGACTTCTTTGAGTTCTTCGAGCGGACCTTCTCCTCGTACTCCTCGACGAGCGCGGGGTGCACTTGACGCATGATCGATGCGGGGATCCACATGAGCTTGTTATCGTTCAGCCCTCTCTTCTTCCCAGCAGCACGAGGTTCGTCGTCGTCCCCGTCGTCGTCGTCGTCCTCGCTCTCGTCATCGCTATCGCCCGATCGCCGCCCCGGGTCTTTATGGAGGCCTTGGATACCCGAGTTGGCGATCTCGACGAGCTGTCGCGGACAGACTTCGACCCGGTACTCGAGCGTCATGTCCGTCGAGACATGCTGGCGAGTCCGCGTAATCCCAACGACGAGCGGATAACGGTCTTCGACCTCCTCAACATCTCCGCGCTGCTCGTCTTCCTCGGGCTCCGGCGTGCCCCGGTTGACGAATGCCGCGGCGATGTGCGCCAGACGATCGTCGTTGCGTGTGGCCCGCGTCACCTTCTGCGGCGGCATGAGACACCGCTTGACGAGCGTCGCAGAGGTGCCAACGCCTTCGTGCGCAGCGGGAGTGAGCAGTCCGCGGACGCGTGCGGCTCCAGGCGCGGCTCCTGCGCGGAGCCGTCGGTCTTCCTCGCGCTTGTCCGCCTCGAGTGCTGCTGCCTTGAGCACGGTCATGACGAGGCCCTCCATCAGAAAGTTGTTGAACCGCTCCAGGATCCTCGAACGGTAGCCCCACTCAATGAACTGCTTCTCGCAGAAGTGCGCGATACCAGGGAGGTCGAGCGGCCGGCGGTGCCGCGGAGGGCCGCCTCCGTTCCCACCCCCGCGTCCGCTGGTGAGCGGGTCGAAGTACATCTCGAGTTGGTCCATGGGAGGGAAGTCGGGCGGGACGACAATGCTAGGGCGCGCACGAGTCATGAGCTTGCGCGAGTTCGTCCGTAGCTCTTGTTGGATATCAAGACGCCACTGTGCGAGATAGGCCGGCAAGTCGACGATGTGTCGGTTCTCGTAGGCCTGCAGGAGGTTGTCGCCGTAGCCAAGGCGAGCGATAGCATGGGCACCGTTCTCGCCGCAGCCGGGTAGTCCCTGTGCGATACATACAGCTCGATTTACGAAGCCAGGAGGTTCATAGGACATCGCAGGCGTACCTTTCCGTAGTCCCCGCCCGCTAGCAATGCAAAGACGACCAGGCCGCCACGAGTGAGGCGAACATCGGGATGACGTTCGAGCTCCTCAGCAGTGTACACATTCGCGTGATGCTTGCTCGGACGACCTTTGGCATTCGTTGCAGGGCTCGCCTTGTTTCCCGTAAGATTGATACTTGTACTGAATACGACGTGAGTGGGTGAACGAGGACGGCGGGATTACGAGGCTTACTTTTTCAGGATCATCCGAGCACCGAAGACGAGCGTGTCGACGTCGTCCGTGATAATGGCGTCGATGGCTCCACTTCGATTGAGGTATGCAAGCTCGGCTTCAGCTTCACCGAGGGCCTACGGATGGAGTGAAGGCGTAAGCAGGTGTGGGTGAATCTTCAAGGGGGCACAGCAACGCGACAGCGGCTCAACCAAAGCAAGACATGGTATGGTCGGGGGTTCCGAATTCCGCCAAAAGGAATCGTGCAGGATAAATGGATGTGACTTACCTCTCGCGCGTCCATACCGAACAAGTCAATAAGCTCCCTAAAACCCCTCACCAGACCATGCGTGCCGGACTTGCCCATCTTACTCCCTCTCTTCACCTTTGGGCGCTGCCTTCCATCAAACACAAATAGTACAGATACGGGAAGTTTCGAGAGTTGGGCGAGGCGGAAGAAGAGCGTGCGGAGCTCAGGGTGGGCGCCGCGGTCTTGTCCTTTGGGGCCGGCGCTGAAGGAGGCGTGGTGCAACCAGATGCTGGCGTCAATGCCAAGGCGAAGAGTGCGAGTGCCGTTGTGGTTGTCCTCGAATCCTTTTGTCACAGCGAGCTCAGCGACGGAGCGCGACTTGCCAGTCTTGTTGATGATCTGCAGCGGGATGAGGAGATTTTCGAACGGCAATGACAAGCGGCACGTACCTCCCAGAGACCAGGGACACCCATCGCGCCACAGAGGAGGTAGGAGGAGGGAGAGGAGTAGAGGCGGTCAAGCACACATCCACACGGGCTTCAAGGGGCAAAGCAGATCGGTGGCCGCGCCGCCGCGGCCAAAGCGAGAAAACGCGTCCGGTCACGCGTGACATGACGCGTCTCATTACTTGCAACGCGTCCACGCGTCGCAAAGCGCTGCACGATCGTGGTATCCATACCGCATAACATATGAGTCGGGTTACTCAGAACTTCTTATGCAACCTCTTGCGGTTCATCACGAGATACTTGTACATGCCTGCGAGGTGTTAAGTATTGTCCGCAGTGACATCCGGGGCGTCTCTTCCGTCCACGTCACTTTTGAGTTCTCACGATCGATTGCAATCCGAACGACCATCCCGCCCTCCTCCTCCGTTTCGAAGTAACAGCATAGTTGGGACCAAGCAAACATCTGCGAAGGAGAAGACTCACTCATCAGGTTCTCGTCTGAGGGAAGACGCACGCTGAAGCAAAACTCACCGCCCTTGGTCCTGACTCACTCGATGAGCGCACGAGTCGCTCCGTGGCACAAGGCCACTGTGCTGCAAAAACGGCTGTGGCCAGCATATTCGCTGTCTCACCGTAGCGGACGTGCTCGTCTCTATACGGCCGTGCGCCTTGGTCTTCCAGGTTCTGAACGGATCGACGACGTCTCTAGGCCGGTGTCCGGGAATAGGTCACAACATGAACCCACAGCAAAACACCGCCCTGCTACCATCCGCACGTTGAACCCGACCAGGTTCACCCGAGCCGACTACTTCACGATCAAGCTGGTGCCCAACTCAACGATGTGGGTGTACTTTCGGCACCCCGATGGGACCACCGCCAGGTCTCAACTCGCGCTTCCGCGCTCCTCCTCTGTACACGACCGCTCACACCCCGCCCTCGGTGGCTTCCTCTACTACTACCAGCCCCCATGCGCACCGCCGCTCGCAGGAGAGATTCGGTTCCGCATCACCGCCTCCGACGATCCCGCGACTTTTATCTCGGGCACCGACGTCACGACCGGGGCAGGCGGCCTCCCCTGGTGTATCTCTCTACCAGCCCTCGCAAGGAACGACTCGCAGGCCATGTTCCAGTACATTCTTACCGCCGTAGACAGGACTGTCCCTCAGCACGTGATGGATCTCGCCCGACAGAACGGCCATGTCCTGCGCCGCGGCGACGGATGCCTGCACTCCTTCGGCCAGCCGTTCGAGATGCCGCTCGGGTACAAGAAGCGCCACTTCGCGTTTGCCGGGAAGGACCGCGTCGTGCGCACCATCCTCCAGAACGTAACCGCCTTCAACACTGGGTGCAAGGGCCGCAGCGCACAGGAGGGTGGCTTCTACAACTGGGTCCCATCCACAGGTGCGTCGTACGTCCAGCCACACTTCGACTCAGGCTAACATCCGGTGATTCGCAGGAACCGCTCTGTGCTGCTTCGAGCCGCTCATGCACCCAGAGCACGAGACCGCACGCGTCGCTGTCATACGCGTCCTCCGCTCCCTCGACTCGGATCCCATCCGACCGGACCCCGAGTACGCTGGACCGGAGTACCCGCCCGCCTTGCTCCCTCGCGAAGGCGAGCTCCTGATGAATCTCCATCACGGCTCGCTGCGTCCGTGGTTCGGCGACGTTGACGGCAAGCTGCGCAAGCGCACGAAGAACCTCTTTGCCCCCCTCGGGATCTTGTTCGAGAACGCGGTCGAGTATGGGTCACCGTACTACCCGTGACCCCGATGACCTCGCCGACCTGCGAGCACACAACGATATCGCCACATCCACTCCCAGAATGCGTGTAATTTTTACGCCATCCGAGTCCCTGTCTTGGCCGTCCTGCGGCATGGAAGAGTCCCTCCCGCTGCTCACAGTCGATCCTCCGCGATACCTCCGAGCACCGACTACGCATTGACTCATGGTCTCCTACCAGCAGTCAAGAGACCCCTTGGTTTAGACCGCGGGAGAGGTCGTGCATGTTTGAAGCAATGCGGAACTGCTTTCGCCGCCCTTCCGAACGTCACACGCGAGCAGCAGAATGGTTGCACACCCCCACATCTCTCAGCTAGAGTGCCTCTTCATCCGGAGTAGGCCGGCAAACTGGAACCTGACGAGGATGGCATCCTGCGCGTAGAACATGTCGTTATTGCGGATTGGAGGTGATGGCTAGAGTGATTTTCAGTAAGTGCTTACGGGCGGTAGGAGGCGGTGAGTCATGTAGTAGTACTGCACGCGTAGCAGGGGTTCTTAACTCGGACCCTTCCTGCTATACGAGTCGTGGTGTCGACTTCGTCAAGTAGTTTTCATCCTTTGTCACTCCTCCTCCTTGTCTATTGAGTACTGATCTCGAATCAAACTGGTTACGCGTCTAGCGCTTCTCGCCACGCTCACACTAGTCCAGCACGCTACTGCATAATCGAATGTCTCCGGAGTTGAGGCGAACAGGTGGTTACCGCAGCGTAAATCGCGACAGTGCCGCTTTCGTGCGAGGCCTCGGGATTTGCCGACTTCATGCTCGTGGGCTCAGCGCTCATTGCTTCTCACGCTCGACTTACATCGAACCATCGCCATCGTCAGACTCATAAGGTTCGTCTGCGGTCAATTGTGCACGTACTATTTCCGTTGTTCGAACATTGACAATTTCACTGTGCTTCGCAGGGAATCGACTTTCGGCGGCACCGTATCAGCTCGAACTTTCTTTCCAAGGCGAACTCTTGCGTTCTCCTCGGGCGTGTTCATCAAACATACCGGGCGGAGCTCTCGACCGCAGAGTCATTACGCCGTGAAGTTGGCGTAGTCACTCGCACGGGAGGACGAATTATAACTTGTAACAACGCCACGTGCCACCATCGCCGTTCGACAGGGTAACTTCCCGACGCCGGTGCGTGACGCGACGCATTCAACTCTACATGTTGAGGTCTCACGGGCAAAGTAGCAGCTGTCTGGGGACTTTGACGGACATGTCATCCACTTTGGTGCAGCCAGCACGTGGTGTCTTGGGTCCTCCGCAATACCGGTTCTGGACATGTCGCAAGTTCTTGCAGGTGGGGCTTCAAGGCCATGCAGGACCTTCATCCAAGGCTCCCTGTTCACGGCGCGTGCACACCGCCAGCACGGTCATCAGCACCCTGGACCGCAAACGGCTCACACGAGGAGACTACGTCAAATTCACGCCGTGGGCGGGCCCGGGTTGTGCACTCCAAGTTCGCGAACACTCCGACGGTCGCCCCAAAGTGGCTCTCTTATGCCCTCCCCAGCTTGACACAAAGCTGCAGTCGAGGCAACAGAACGAGGACGGCGGCTTCCTGTACTACCGCCGACCTCTTCATGCGCCTCCTCTCGCAGGCGAGCTGCGTTTCCGTCTCACCCCGTCAAACGACCCTGACGGCTTCCTCCACGGGCTGGACTACACGCCCGTGGAAACGCCGGGCTTTCCCTGGTGCCTCCACCTCCCCGATATCGCTCGCAACCTGAGCTTTGCTCCCATCCGACATCTCCTCACCGTCAGCGATGGATTCGTCCCTCAGCGGCTGATGAACATTGCTTGGAAGCACCCGCGCTTGAACCAGGCTGGGATTACAAGGCGAACGCGATACCTGCACGCGTTCGGCCAGCCGTTCGCTCTCTCCCTCGAGCGGACGTGTCATACATTCACCTTTGTCGGCACGGACCGCATGGGCCGTGTTGCGCTCCAGAAGCTGACAGGTATCCCTCAGCTTGAGGGCGACGGCAGATACACCTTCCACTGGCCTTTCTCAGGTGAGTCCGCATTCACATGCCCCTGCGACCGTTCAGCAGTAGCTTGAACGTGGACCCTCGTCGTTTGCACAGGCACCGCCATATGTTGTTGCGAGCCGTCTTCGCTCCCCGAGCATTCCGGGAAACGCGTTGTGGTGATACGCATCCTGCGCTCCCTCGACACAGATCCCGTCCGACGCAACCCCACATACGCCGGCCCACAGTATCCCCCAGAGCTCTTTCCTCGACGCGGGGAGCTCCTGATGAAGATGCACACTCACGAGGCGCCGCGGCCGTGGTCCGGCGACGTCGATCAGGCAAGCAGGATATCCAAGGAGCGCCATCTTGGTGCCCTCGGCATATTGTTCGACAACGCCGTCGAATACGGATCTCAGTACTGGCCGTGAAGTGCTGTCGTCGCTACTGTTTATTGCAGACTGCTCAGCGGCGCCGGACATCTTCGACTTGTCGTGTTTGAATATATGTGGAAAATATGTTGCACGTACGATACGTCAGCGACGCCAGTCGCCGGTCGGTCATTATCGTATCGGTGTACGTTGAGTTGGTGTGTTTTCACTGGTGCAAGCATTCCGTATATGCCTGCGACTTGATGGCGACTAGCCGGACTCGGGAGTTCTTCGCCTGGACGTCTTCTATGATGTTCAATCGCTGATGTCTGGAGCCTCTCACGATCGACTGTGTACTTGAATCACCATCGATATCTCCCTTCCACCGAGTGAGTCGTCCATGCGCACTACTTTCAATCGTATTGACGGACACAGCTATCCACCACTGTATCAGGTGAACGGAGCCGGACATGCGAAGGCGGTACTTGATTCGCCCCATTTTGAATCTTTGGCGGCACAAGACGCGTCGCGAGCTACACGGTCTTGGCCATCCAGGACGATGGGCAGGGTCTCCTGCTCAAACGAACAATGCATCGCATCCGCCCGTTCTCTCTCTCCTCCCACGAGCCGTGGCAGCCTTTGTTGACAGCATCCGCACTGTGGACCCGACTAACTTACGCCGGAAGAGCACCTCACATTTGCGCCCGCAGCGTCGCAGCAACGCGAAGATGGAGTCCCTGCTCCCCGCTCAGCCAGCGCACAAGGCGTCGATAATGCCATCCTCCTCGGTACCCTAGCCTCATCTCGGCGCACAGATGGCACACTTCATTGCCACCTCCGCCCCCGGGGGCCCGAGACTCGCCCGTCAAGTCGAGGCTCCCTCCCGAATCCCGAAGTCACAGTTCGGGCGGGATTTGCTTTCCCCAATACCCGCTAGCGAGTCGGACGCGGAAGTCCCGAGCTCTTCAGCTGTTCGCGCGCATCTCCTCCCTTAACCCACTGACGTCCGCCGCTGTGTCGGAAGACGGCTTTGCACCCAGGTCGCTTCTTGTGCTCCATTCGAGGGTCTAGAGGGGCGCGGGTTGTTCGAGGTCAGACGGAGGAGCATGGGAGACCCGACTCACGAGGCGCGGCCTAGCCTGCGCCCTACATGCATATGTATGACGCTTCATCTTAAGAGTAATCTGCTCGCATACTGTTCGTACTTGGGTCTCGAGGACGCCGATGGTATGTTATCGGGCTCGATGCTCTAGATCTTGGACCCTTGACCCGCTCGTGCTACCCGCGGAAACCTGCCACGTAGACGTAGACTAGGCGATGGCGGAGTAGCACGACTCTGGCGTGGTTGCGCTGGCGGTGTCTCGTTCGGGCGAACATGAGCATGCCAATAAATGTGCATCATTATGCCATGTGTACAGTAAACGTGCGAGCGGGATTGTATCCGTCCACGCACCGCGAAGCGAAGCAGCCTCTGGCCAAGATATCCCGTACATCGCATATGCAGCAAGATCACTTCGCACCAGCCTGAGCAAGCAACGCCTGCGCGCGTTGCCGGACCAAGTCGGGATCGACAGAAGACTTGTCAACTTGCGCGTAGAACGCCTTGAATACCTGGCCAAGAGCCTTCTGCGGCGGACCCTTCGCGACAGCCTCGGAGATAGCAGGCGACGCGACGACTTCACGGAGCACGCGGTCGATGTCGGCTTCCGGGAGGAGCGGGGGCAGGAAGGCTTGCAGGATCGCAGCTTCGTGCTGCTCCTTCTCTGCGAGGTCTGGGCGGGACGCTTTCGCGAACTCTGCGGCTGAATCCGCCTGCAGCGAGCAGGGTGAGGTGGAGTGTGGAGGGCGCGGGGGGCGCATTGAGAACAGCGCGAAGGGAGGGAAAAGGAAGGAGAGACGTACACGTCGGGTCGCGGCTTTGCGAAGGATACCAACGATGGCGGAGGGCGACGCGGTCCCAGACGCGGCCTTATCCGCGGCATACACTTCGGACAAGACCGACTACACGGGGAACGGAGGAAGTGGGTACGAGCGCGGTAAAGAGCGGGGGGGCGCGACTTACCCGTATGGTAATGGACTTGACCGTGTCCTTCGTCTGCGTGCGCGAGGGAGGGTCGACCATCGTGAACACGGGCCACCAAACACATCGGCGACGACGCACCTTCATCGCATTCTTCAGCTCCGCCATCAGCGTCGCGCGAATGTCTTGCGTTGTCATAGGGCAATCGGTGGACCACCCTCGAGCTATACGTTATGGATCACTCACCGCTGCTGCTACTGCTGGCATCCGTGGAAGCATGCCGCGCTTGGAAGGCTGACCTTGCGGCGGCTTGTGGTCGTCCAGATAGAGACTGAGAACATAAAAGCAGCAAGTGCGATCTTGCTGCAGGCCGTGCGCGTGAGGATTGGATGAGGCGGAACATGGAGGCGGAGGAGGAGAGCGAAGAAGCGCGCTAGCGCTCACGCCCATCCAGCGTCTAGTAGCTTCCCTTTCAACCACTGTCCTCGACGAACGTCTCTCCGTATACAACTGCGGTTTGTTTCTGATGTTTGCAGTTACAAGGAGGTAGGAGCTCAGCTATATTCCAGCCCCACTGCTGCATTCCGCAGCGGATGTCATGGTTTGGACGCCGGGAGACGACACGGCCGGAGGTCGAAGCATACTGTCTCCTCGGGCTCTTCGACATCCACATGCCACCGCTCTATGGCGAGGGAAGCAACGGCTTTTTCAGACTGCAAGATATTATGAAGAAGTCGACAGACACGACGCTTTTCACCTGGGACGGCTCTAGGTTCGATAATCAAGAGCGGTTTTTGTCTCTTCGCTCCGTCACCCTCCGCATTCACTTCGAGGTACGTCACGTACAGGTTGCCGCGGCATGTACAGGTCAAAGAGCATACCTCGTCTAAGGTCAGTTGAGAAACACTGTTTCTCATATGAGTCGCTGACGAACGAACACGGTTCAGCTTTCCCGTCGTCTCATGCAAAGGAGCGACATACGGAGACATCTCCTGTTCGACCACGACGATAGACGTCTGCTTCTTCGCCTCGCTGTAGACTCAGATCCCGCCAGCTCCGCACGGTCATTTTCCCGCGCCTACCGTGTCCGCGACACTCCTCTCGAACGTATCGCGTCTATTCTAGCCCACAGCACACCCAACGACACCATATACGGCCAGATAGCACACGCATCCTGGCAAGAAATCATCATCCGCCACTGACCTCCCCCACACCGCCTCCCCGGCGCGCTGTCGCTACCGCATCCGCACACGATCTTCATCCCCGCCATACCTCTGCAGCGTGCCCTCGACGCGCCCTTTAGCTTCGACGATGCGCACATCCGGAAGTTCCTGCGCGAGTCACAGGCGGTGCTCGTGCACAACGCGGGGAGCCCGATCCCGATCCCGCTCTCCCTCTCCCGCTTCGTCGTCATCGAACTCGGGCTATGCCACCAGGACGAGCAGCCAACCGATCAGTCACCGTACAGCTCCTACACATGTATGGGCGACAGCCAGCGGCGGCGTTAACTTGGCCTCGTTCGCCCAGCCTCCCACGCAGAATGAGAGTACACATTTGAAGCTCTCAGGCCACTCCTTGCATAGCTGTCTGGAAGACCACGGCCGGCTCTTCGGCAGCGGTGTGACATGGGCGAATGCTGCCAGGCTGGGTATGCCGTAGTCGTCACCCTGCCCTTCTCGCGCTGTCCCGTCAGCGCTGGTCGGATGCTCGTTCTCGACGCGTCGTGTGATTTCGCGCACTGAGCGGGGCAGGTTCGCTTGTGTATTCACGACTTTACGGTCGACTGATACCTGCGACAGGACTACACCGATCATCAAACACATACTCCCTCCTAAACCCTCCGCCGCTGCCTCCACAAGCCTGTGGCCGTTATACGCTCTTCTTCCGTGACTCGACTGCATAGCCGTGGGTCGTCACGGTCTCTGTCGCCCGAGGGGAAGCGGTCGTCGTGGACGCTGAGCTCTACGCGCTCTTCGCGTCCATTCACGCGCGCAGCTGAACGTTATGGAGAGAAACCGGAAGATCATGGCACTGGCACCGATATTGAGCGTGACGTAGGCATGGCTCGCGGCTCACTCAAGACCGCAGCGCCCATCACGACCGCACTATCGCACCCCGAACACTCGCGCTTCCCGACCACGAGCCGTCGCGAACTTTTACACGCGGCGCGGGAGGATTTGGCATACCTTATCGAAGTGAGTGATGAGGCTTTCAGACCGATGACGTTGAATTCATGACACGAAGACGGTCAGCTTGATTCATACCACGCATGTGGCATCTAGCAGGAGCGTCCGTCCAGGATTGATGGGACAAGGCGTGACGGATAGGGACACCGAGTACGGATGGAGGAATTTCAAGGAGAATTGTCTCCTTAGAGCCGGCCAACCCGAGACATGGTCCTCGTCGCAGTCGTGTACAGAATCGTCCGCCTCCTTAAGCTCCACCGGCGACTCCAACGACGTGTGCTTCAAGCGGCTCACCGTCGCCCATACGGGCGCCGCCCCGTGCTGAGCGGCGCCAGTGCGAGGTCGCCGGTGGCATTGCCCCACCTTAATGAGGATGACGAACGGGAGCCTGCACTTGAAGATATACGACGTCGGGCGGTGGGCTCTCCACGGGAACTTAGAGCCCGCATTGCGGACCTGGACGAACTCCGCGAGTGTCTGTCGCGCGAACTCCTTGATGCGATCCTCCGGGAAGCGGAAAGGCGCGTCGATGATGAGCTGCATTGGCATGGGCGGGACGAACGGACCTTGAGTATAGAAAGAGTCCGACAGCTGTCCGGGGACCTGATGCCGGCGGAGCTCGTTCCTAATGAGCACTGTCTGCCATGACGCGCGTGCTCTGCGTCCGTCGATCACGTATTTGCCCCGTTTCTTGGGGAGATCTATCCGTAGAATTCGACTGGGTGGGCCGCAGACGATGTATGAACGGCGACGCGCTGAGTCCGGCGACCGCACGTAGGGGTCCTCTTGAAGGCAAAGCAGGAATCGGCTCGGCCCGCGGGGGTCCTTGTCATCGCTAGACCAATACAGGTCGCCGTATATCCTGTTGTTGCACACAACAATAGGGATATAGGCACGGACTCCATGCGGGGTGACAGAGAACGTCATGTTATCGGCACCCTCAACTTGTATCCCGAGGACCGAGTCCTCAGGCTGTCCGTCGGTGAGCGGCTGCCCCATAGCGAGCGAGAACTTCCAACTTACCCGGACTATTGACTCGCGCGGCTGCTGAATCAATCGCAGAGGTGTGTAGGAGATACAAGTGGGTGGAAACACGGATGGTCACAGCAAAGAGACAAGAGCAACTGCCCTTCCCATCATAGCGGAAGTTCCATGCGAAGAGTGTCGTGTCCACTGAGCGTTTCATCAGCTCCTCCTGCAAACGGAGGAACGCATTGCGCCCCTCGCCGTAGAGCGGTGGGAGGTGGATATCGAAGAGCCCGAGGAGGCAGTATGCCTCGTCCTCGAGACGTGTCGTCTTCCGCTGCCCAAACCAGGACATCCGCTGCGCGACGCTGAACTCGGTGTGACTAGCCTGAAATCGGAGCACGGTGGCGGGGATGCCAGTCCGCTCCTCCAGAAGCTCCGCAAGGTCAGCTTTGGTGCCCAGGACCTTCCACGACTTGGACACGAAGACGAAGAACCGGGGAGCGATCAGCTCCTGTAGCGTCCAACCCCTCTGGAACCAGATGCTCTCCACGAAGGTCATGCTTTCTAGCCTGTAGGCGAGTCCTCGAGTCCCGGTCAAGGCTGGGGAGACGTCCCGAAGGTATCCATAGCAGATGCGGGCGAAGGCGTAGTACCGAAACATGGAGTTTATCGCTTCGGACAGCTCTGCACTGCTCGTCTTGTCGATGCAGCAAGTGTCGATCCACACCCACTTGTAGCCGTGGCTCTCGGCGAGCTCACAGCACCGCCTGATCTTCTGCCACACGACATCGCGCGGATTCGTACCGTCCCGGGCGCAGCGCTCCTGAATACTCCGGACATCCTGGATTGATTGCTCGTTGGCGTCCCAGACGTGCGAGAGCGCTGCGTAGCCATCCCGGACTTTCTCAGGGGATGCGAAGAAGCGAAGCTCGGCGCGATGGGTACTCAAAAGCCACATCGAGTTGCTGCCAATCACGGTTACGATGAAGCACATATATCAGCGTCGTGAACACGCACCGTGACCGCGAATGAAGGACGAGACAGTGAGTCTATGGCGAGTCCCCCGGTATGATATAGAGATGGTGGGAGGCATGTAACGGTGCTCCTCTATGGTGTCTACGGTTTCCGACGAACCGCCTATTCGTAATCCCAGGAGCTTCTCAGAGACGCCTGCAGGTTGATGTCTCCGGTGAGCAGCCAGGAGCCATAACTCATTAGGGACGAGTGAACGAAGAAACCGCGCCGGTTGCCCTGCAGTGCCGACACCTCGTGCAAGATACTCAACACCTCGCAACGTATCAGCTACAGTAAATCTTACTGACGCTCACCGGGTATGGCTAGGCCCGCAAAATTGACGCGTCCGTGCTCCAAATACTTCGCGAATCTTCAGAGACAACAGTACGATATTCAAGAAGGTGCCCGTGCCTCGTAAAAATCCGCAACATGCCGTTGCGCAACAATTGATGAATGACGTGCGCGTTCAAGCGGGCCCCCAGAAAAATGCGCAGCGCAAACGCAGCGTTGCGCTGCGTCGCGCCGTGCGCATCCTTGCGCAAGGCGTCTGCGTCGGGATCTCATGGCGCTGTTGCTTTCATGTACGACCTGTCTTTGAGTCCATCAGTCGTCCTTCTACTTAGGCAGAGGACTATATAGGGTGTCGTGGAGGCTCGAATCCGGCCGGTGGCTACTCTGAGTATGAGCGCCTAATGCAGCCGCATGGGAGGACTTCCATGCGCCGACTCGTCTCTACCCACTACACTCACCTACGCAAAGGTATCATCAATCCTGAGGCTAAAGCCGGTAACCTGAGCACGTTAAAACCAATATCAGCAATCAAGGCACTCACTTACAACCTCATCCACCCGACTCTGTTGAAGATCTCACCGGCCGGCTCGACTGGAGGAGTTCATTCATCAGTCGGAGTCAAACGGCAGGGCCGGGTACGTTACCATCTACTCCCAATACCCTGAGCGAAAAAACCTGTTCACACTTCAGCTGCTCAGCGCACCGAGGCGCACACTTGCGCACGTATCTGCGTGGCGTTGTGCGTGAGCTTGCGCCACATGCGCGGGGATGCGTGAGCCTTGCGCAAGCGGGCGTCTGAGGACGCGCCGCCGTGCGCAACTGTGCGCGGACGGGCGTGAGGGCTGCGTGGGCTTGCGCAGATGTGCGTCGGCGCGGCGCAACGCAACCAACATGGGTGGAGCTTGCACTTACCGAATCACGCTGCATGCGCTCACCGGCGTTGCACCATGAAAGCAGTATGTTCGCCTACGCCTCTGCCATCTGCTGAACTCCGCTCTGACCGCCATTCAGACTCTTTGCGTCGGCGCTCGGCGACGTGCAAGCGTGAGTAGCATGGCTGCTGACGAGAGAGAACTGGGAGATGAAGGTAAGCCAGTAAGTCAACAGTCAGTACTGAATGCTCATGCTCGATACCAAATTGAGTCCCAACTCAAATGCATACCTCTCATCTCTCTGTGTCTCTCTCTTGTCTGTCTCCTTCACTCTCTGTCGCTCCCCGGCTCACTGGAACTGGCCGCACACATACCTCTGTGAGTCGCTCCGTAATGGACCCTATCCGTTGCGCACTTTTATATGTGCCCCGTTCAAGCACGCCGCACGCCGGTGACGACCCAGCGGCGTGACACGATTTCCAGATCTTGTGAAATCTGCCTCACATGTAAGTGTTGCTTTCAGCCATGACAGCAGAGATCAGAACAGCCCAGTCTGCACGTACGGGGCCGCGGAAAGCGCAAAATGCATTCCAACCCACGCACTCCGGCTAGAGAATGTGCGTACCGTGTCAAGCATACGGGGAGCCCTAAAGCTGGCAATAACAGATGCGGCGGGCGGGGTCAGGCTCTGCCGCGAGAACCCGACTGAGGTTCCGATGTCCGAATCGAGGCTGCTGCCAATCTGCAAGAAAAGGCACAGCGGAGACAGAATCAGATGGGACGACCGTAACAACTCTGATGCCTTCGAAACCAAAATTGTCGAGTTTTCACCGCTGCGTTCGTGGTCTCGGACGCGATTTCATCTGAGATGGGCATGTTGGAAACTAGCTATGACGGTGGATAGCTCACCGAGTGCGGGGCGGAGACAACTCACAGTGAGTATATGGCGTATGCCTCAGTCACCTGTGGCACTCCATGTCAGCGTTGCACTTTTTATGCATAGAATACCGACCTCGCGTGTGAGCCGACGGGCCAATCAACTTTCGCGGCTCCCAGTAACGAGCTCTCTGGGGACACTTGTATGTGTGCGGGCGACGCATCAAAGAGGCAAGACATCAAAAACCGTGCGAGAAGCTGGACTAGTACTAGTGCGAGGAGAGTGCAAGCCGAGCAGTACGAGCCATTCCAACTTCAAGGTCCAAGTCAAAGATGCACGCGGCAGTGGGCGCCCGCTGCTAAATCCGCATATGGATATGTAAGCGCACGTCGCATCGCGTCCCAACGTGCGTCCGAGGGCGGCGACCTGTCAGTACCTCTGAGACCTGAGTACTGAGTCTTCTTCCTCCCTCCTCTTCTATGCTTGTTATATTTGCGCTACACTACCCTCCTCTTCCTCTGACACTGCACGTCCTCACTCTCCTGTGCGGCGGCATCCGATCTCAACCTCGCCTGTCCGATCCTTCCGCAGCCCTCCAAAGTTTCAACAACAACGGGCCTCCGCTTGCCCGACCGTACCAGCAGCAAGCGACTTCTATATTCGCCCTAACGATCCAACAGTGGATGCGAGCGTGCAGCGGTCGCACGAAGCTCACATTCGCCGCGCATCGGGCAGCGCTCGCCGCTGACGCTGCTCCATACGATCGCGGTGGAGAGCAAAGGACGGCGAGTCCAGGAGGCGCGAGGCTCACTGCAGGATATGATGAGTGGTCTCGACGCAAGACCGGGGCGTATGTGTCCATTCGGACTGCCCATTGTCAGCAAGCGAGGCAAAAGATCAACGTGCAGCCGGAGTCGGATATCAAGGAATATACACAATCAGCGAGATACGGTCCCCGCTTCTACAGAGACACGCATCTGTGAATATGTTATCGTTTTGGGACTCAATTGGTACGTCTACGCCCGCTTCGTTCTCGCTTCTTATCAATCCCAGTATTTTTCCATGTCCATGGCAGCCCTATACCTGAGCACGGCGCGACGAGATAGATACTCCTCGAAGGAGTTCAGGGCATCGATGTTGTTGGTGAGCAGGACTTCAACCCCCTGGATGACGGCAGTATCCTCACCGCGACACAGAAACCGTGGCTTGCGTCCAAGCCTTCACCGCAACCGATCCACAGGTTTCCCCCGGCCATATCATGTCCACGTAACACTAGGGGTAGGGCCACACGAAGTTGCTGCACACAAGGATGTTTGCCCACATGAATTTGGTCGCTCGCCCGCTCATCCCCATACTTTTCGATAGTTCGCGCACCGGGCAGACCGGGCCGTTGCTGGCCGATGTCTCGATCTACTGAGCACGACCATGCTGCATACTTTTAGGTATCACACGCCATCTTGCAAGCGATACACCTCGGCTTTCAACAAGTCGGAGGCGACGTGATGTGCCCGACTCTCGGGCTACCGAGGGTCTTGACGACTGAGAGTCCTCAAGACGGACAACTATGGATGGTACGCTGATTCACGGCTCTGTTCCGGAGGACATCGTCGTTGAATAGACTGAATGATGTCGGGATGTGCGTACCCCCTTGCCCAATATACCATCCTGCTATCTGCGCCCCTGTATTTTGGCCGCGAGCTCGCTCTTCCAGAAGTCACAGCACAAGAAAATCTTCATTTGGCCACCCGTTACAAGCCGCTATGCTCGACATGCTCTCTCGGGCTGCCTCAGGCGCCGAGCTCCAAGCATCACCGGCGCACCGCTTCTGAACCTTGTACGGTCGTACTCAGATTCCTATGCCACAGTCCTAGCTCGCAGCTCGCAGCTCGCACTCTGGCTTCCCTCTGCGCGACCACAACGAACTTTCCTCACTACCTCTCTCGAGACGACACCTTCGGCACACATACAGCCCGTTTCACTTTTGACTGCGTTACCGCCCCTCGACTCGCGAGTCCGAGTCCGAGCTGTCACAAGTAGACTCTACCCATCGCAGGACCGTTCGCAAGGCCCCTCGCGCCCTCTCGTCCTTCCACGCCCCTTCCGTGCTTCGTCTGCGGCCGTTGAGCGTATCCCTGATCGCTTGGCCATCTCTGGGCCTATCCAAGTGGGTGGTTCCCTCATATGTCGCCCGATACATTGTTCCCTGACCACCGAGTCTAGACGTTTCCCATGTGGGTCCTCAGCACCGACCGCGCCGAGCTCCACTTCTTCGCGTCCCCCGAGGATATTCCCGACGAGTACGCGATCCTCTCTCATACCTGGAACAACAAGCCCGAGCACGGACCCCCGGAGCAGTCATTCCAGGACGTCCGGAGAATTCAGAAGGAGTGCGCGAGGAGATTCACCAAGAAGGGGCGAAACCCACGCAATCATGCCAGTGAGAAAATCAGGCGGTGCTGCGAGCTCGCTGAGAAGCACGGCTACAAGTGGGTCTGGATCGACACCTGCTGCATCGACAAGACGAGCAGTGCCGAGCTCTCAGAGGCGATCAACTCCATGTTCAACTACTACTCCCTCGCGGCCATCTGTTATGGGTACTTGCGCGATGTCGACACTGTTCCCATCACGTGAGGAGTTCCAGAAGTACCTCGACCCGCAACGTCACTGTTGGGCTCCAAAATACTCGGAGTTCCTGCGGAGCATCTGGTTTAAGAGAGGGTGGACTCTCCAGGAGCTTATCGCTCCCCGTTTCTTGGTCTTCCTCTCGTCGTCTTGGGAGATCATCGGAACAAAAGCGGACCTCGCAGACTTGCTAGAGGAGAGATTCCGCATCCCCGCGGCCGTGCTCCGACTCCAGATCAGTCACACAGAGTTTAGCATTGCTCAGCGGATGTCTTGGTTCAAAGCACGGCAGACGACGCGGCTGGAGGACGAGGCGTACTGCCTGCTCGGACTTTTCGAGATTCACATGCCGCCACTCTACGGCGAGGGCAGGAATGCGTTCCGACGACTGCAGGAGGAGATCATGAAGCAGTCAGCAGATACGACACTTTTTGCTTGGCCTGGAATATACGTAAAGTCTTCCAAGGGGTGTCTCTTTGCTACGTCGCCTGCCGACTTTAGGGCGTCTATGGGACTGCAGGAGGTTGTATACACACCTCCGCGACGGACGGCTGATGCTACTCACAATGTGAGTCAACAAGCGTTCGTTGGTGGTGCGTAGTTGCTGACGAGCGAATAGGAATCAGTCCTCGGAGTACCTGCGGATGTCAACAAGATGACATTTGCTGTCACTCCCGCTGGAATCCGTGCCAACATTCCCATCTTCCAGCAGGAAGGCAAAACATTTGCAGAGCTGTACTGGTCATCAGCCAACGGCTCGGGTCGCCGTGTTTTCCTACAACTTGAACTCGACCCTGACAGTCAAGCGAGCTCATTTCATAGCCTCTCGTACCAGGTCGTCGATCCTCGTCTAAAGATCGACTTAGATATCGGCGTAGATGGACCTCCTTCATGGAAGGAAGTCCTCATAAGAGATCGACCTCCGCTGCGTCGGGCCCCTGGCCAATTACCAGACTCCACCACGTCCAATTTCACCCCAGCTATTCCGATGCAGCTCACCCTCGATGCCCCCGTCCGCTTTCCAGAAGCTCGCATTCGGAAGCTCCTGACAGACTCTTGGTTCGACCGCTTTGAGCTTCACGGTGCCGGGGTCCATTCTCTCTGGACGGCTGACTCCAATCTGCCAACTGCATACGTTTTTGTGCGGGATAATTTCTTCTTCGTCATCAGGGTAGGGCAATGTCAGCAGGAGCCTGGGCTACGCGGAGAGCAGCATCGCTTCAACGCCATATGGGCGACACTCGGTAGCAGCGCCCGAGTTGTCGCGAATGATACCGTCGAGTGGGAGACGGAGATCCGCAAGTTCTCAACCGATACCATTCACGACTGCTCACAGGATCACGTCTCTCAATGGGTAGATCTCCAGAAGACGTTCAAGCTGGATTTTCTATCCATCAAGGTTATGATGCCGGAGGTGACCCTGTCTTTTACACGGTGTCCTCTCAATCCTGAGCGGACTCTCATTTTGGACACCTCATATCATATGCGAGTCGTAGAAGACCCAGGTTCGTCCGTTAACACGAGTTTCTCTGAGCGGATGATCGTGATCTGACCGGCCGAACCTCCAGTCTTGCGCGGACTCATGCAGTTTCATTGAGACAACACTGACGACTCACTCTGAGGACGACTTACGTGCTCTACTGTCGAACCATGACCCCACTGAGATTTCTATCCCCCCTGAACTTCGACCTACGTCCGCCTTTTAACCGTTGCGGGTGCATCATGCGATTCCCCGACCCTCCGAGTCCTGACCATGAATCCGATCCATTCTATTTATGCCGGACCCTCTGCGGTCGTCTCCGCACTGGCAGTTCTGCACCTCCTCGACGTTCCGTTTCCTCTGCTGGCCTGCGTCATCTGTGGGCCGTCTATGGCACCTTCGCGGACGCGGCCCTCCTCCTCCCTGTGACCCTCTCGTCGACGCAGTCCGCACCATCCCTGCACGCACAGCACCTCCCTCTCCCTCACGACCAGAGTCCAATCGCCCGAGCCCGCGTCGCAGTGCGCACTCAACCCATGTACTAGTCTCTCTGGCCTTCTTGACGTTTCGCTTCATCTTCTACTGGACTGCGTCCTCGTGGGTCGTCTATGGCACGCGCGCGGAAACGGTCCTCTTTCTCCCTGCGGCCTGTGACCCTGTTGTTGATATCGTGCTGGCTCATGCACGTCGAGCCGGGCATATCATGATCCCCGTCTGACAATGCACGTTACCCATCGCTGACCTCGAACACCGTAACACAACTCCGACACCAGCGCGACGCACCATCCGCACCATCCCCGCACGCGCAACCCATCAGTCCAATCTCCCAGTCCGCGCTATCCGCACTCAACTCATGTATCGCGGCCGCCGCGAGTCTTCGTGGTGCCCGACTGCCGCCTCGCCGGGAGTGACGTCGAGTTCCGACTCCGTCTATCTCGTTCGGAAGCCGGTCAGGCGGTGCACCCTCCCATTAGCCATAGCCCGAAGGACGAGAGCGCCGTCTGCGGACAGTCACGACGGGGGTTAGGGACGGGAATGCCGAGAGCACGGTCGCGATCGAGATGAGACGGTGTCCCTCGGAGAGAACAGTATCGTCGATTCATCGGCTCGAGGGGGGACTCTTCATATGTTGTTACTGTGTTCGATACAGCCGGCTTGTCCGTTCCTGTCTGTACGTATGTATGTGCGTTCGCGTGCCGGATTCCCGATCACTCACTCTTCCACCAATCTTTCGCTGCATCTTTACATACGTTTGTCGGTTCGATCCAGCCGGTATTTTGCAACTCTTGTATTGTGTGTGTATGTTCATTTCTGTGTCCGGTCCTCAAGTTAATATTAAAAATGACTTCGGGCTCGCTGCAGCGACCTTCAGTCAGTCAGCTTTGTTTTCCTGGACGGACGAACATCAGGAGGACCGGCAACCTCTCTATAGCACTCTATTGCCAATATTGATATCATTGCACCATTGCCACCTCCCTTTTCTATTGCACACTATTGCAGTGCCTGTGGTCTCTGTTGTGCAATAGCGTGCAATGGCGCCAATATACTGTTACCATGTATGGTAATCTTCCGGCGCTTCTACGCATGGCAAGCGCCATGAGCATCTGGGGCCCGCATCGACACGCGCGTACATGCAGCAGAAGACGGTAACAAGGCTTTGATTGTCTAGTGTACAGGTCTACACGTTCTACATATTCTGGAGCTTGAGACGGTAAGCGGCTACAGCGCGGGCCAATTCATCAGATGGCAGCGCGCCGCTGGGGCCACGCTGTGTCAACGGTGCCTTTGCGTGATCCCTAACATACATAAAATAAGTCAAGGCACGCCCGGTATGATAACAATCACTCACCTGCCATACTGCGCGATCTTCAGACAGATTGCCGAGACGATCTTGAGCTCTTCTGACTGCTTCTCATAGGCGAGAAGGTCTTGAAGATGGATCTTGTACTCTTTCTCATAGATGAGTTCGTCGAACTTGACGTTCTGATGGAGGCCGGTGGACCACTCCTGAATAGCGCATTGGATCTAGATGGGATGGCATCACTATACACATAGGATAGCAGAGACGCACTCACGGCTGTCAAGACGAGCGCGATGCCGCGCATCGGAAAAGGCCGATATATGTTGTCGTGTCTCACACCATCATCACTGGGGTTCTTGTAGAAAACCCGGTTGATGATGTTCTGGATGATGTCCCCTTCGAAGAGGTCCGAACGAGTGAATGGGTCCTGTAGATGACAGGTTACATCAGTAAGGTGCAAGGGGAGAGGATGCGACGTACCTTGTACTTGAAGGTGTTCTGTTCCAGGAGTTGCCGCGCAAGATCGACATTGCGTTGGACACCGTCCGCGTCGGTCGATAGAACTTGCTTGAAGCCGTACTCCCCAAGGACAAAATGGCGCGCAAAACCCTTGATCTCACCTCGAAGTCCCCAAGAGTTGCGCGTGATCTGTGTCCGATGATGGGGGTCAGATGTGTCCGATGTACGCGCAGTCACATACCAGCTCGATGGCCCGGCCGTCAGGCTTCATCTTTACGTCCAGTTCGCGCGCAGCACGTGCCCACGCGGCTTTCGCCCACGTCTTCTCCTGGAGCTTGTCCGGGTAGGCGTTCTCCGCAGCGATATGCGTCTTGAAGATCGTGATTGCACGCTCGAGGATCTCCTGGGCCGGTGGCTCGTAATCGCGCACACCGACTTTCTTGCCTGTGGGAATGGCGCGATGCTGGGCCTCGGGAATGTCTTCGGCCTGATCGGGTGAGTCCTGTATATCATCAGCAGGTTCGACGACAGGTTCGACAACGTGCCGTTGCACAATCTGCTGGGCGTTGTGCGTAGGAGCCTCATCTTCATAGTCGACCGGGAGCTGGGGGTCGAGATCCTGGTCCATCTCGTCTTCATGTGCAGACTCAAGATCGGCATCGGGATCTTCGTCGATCTCATCCCGCTCTTCGGCGTCGAAGTCTTCGATTTGAGGGATCGCTGCAGTTAGTTGAGAGCCGTAGGCCAGTGCCGCAGCGCGCGCACGCGGTTGAGAGACGTAATCTTCAAAGGGTTCGCCTGGGTCACTCCACTCATCGTCGACATCCCCCAGGGCTGCGACTGATCGGAAAGGGTGTGAGTATTGCAGCCAAAAGCCACAGAAGGTCAGCGCACCGTGATACCCTGTGGGGATGCGTGGCACCTGCGACGTCTGAGTGAGTGTGTGTTGGAATAGGCATGGGACTGTAGCGCATACCGTGCCAACTGCGTCTGCATGGGTGACGGACGAGACCGCATACCGAAGGACCTCATTACGTACAGGGCTTGGAGAGCGCTCAGGAGAGGGCCGTACTGAGGGTTGCCTGTGTGTGGTGACCTCGGCACGAGACGATTGTGCGCGAGGGGTTGCTGCAGCCGTCGATGCGTGAACTTGCGGAGTGTCAGGCGCTGGCCGAGGAGTGGAACGCGCAGCACTGCGAGCGGCCGGAGTCTCAGGTGCTGGCCGAGGAGTGGAACGCGCGACACTGCGAGCAGGGGGAGTCTGCGCCTGGGGAGCAGGCCGTGGTCCTCGATTGCCGTGCTGCTCGAGGCTCTATCAGCGACGAGGCCACTTGAACCATGCCCATGGATATTACGTACCTGCGACTGCGAGACCTCGGGAGGAACGTGGGTTCCTGATTGCTTGCCACGCCCATGAGACTCTTGGGCAGGTGACTTGTAAGGGTGCCGCAACTTCATTAGATTTGCAGCTGCCTCTGCCGTGAGCTTGCGCTGGGGCTGAGGGACCAGTAGCGCATGAAGATCAGCATACGTGCAACAATAATCGAGGGAATGCGTACCGGCGCAGGCGTGCATGCAGGTTGGCGCTGGGTAGCGACGACTCGAGCAGGTGCGACGCTATTGTTTGTACGAGGGATGCCATCGGTGTTCGCCGTGAGCTTGATCACGTTCGGAGCGCGCTTGCTCGTGCGATTGGTGGGCAGCGTCGTGAACTGGAACTGAGCGTTCAAGCAGCGGTCAGTTCATTTTCATTGAGCCTCGGCATGACTCACCTCGCCCGAGTCGGTCACTGGGATTTTCAGTAATAGACAGAGAATCGTTAGTTGCCGCGCACAATGAACAAAAAGAGGTCAAGGATACTCACGAGGGCGGTTCTCGATGTTCTCATCAGGAGTTCGTTTCTTGGGTTTCTTCCGAGGGCGGACCTGGGGATCTTCGTCTGGAAGCCCGGCTTCCGCTGTCGGCAGGAAGTCAGAATCAAAGCATCCTCGAGACGAAGAGGGGCTGTGTGCTCACCTGCATCTCGAGCCTTACGAGAAGGTTTGAGTGTTGTTCCCGTGGACCGGCGGGTTGCCATTCCAGATTCTTGCAGGGCGGTAGCAGGCATCTTGAGAGGGACGAGAGGACGATGAACGAGCAGGTGAGCCCAGTGCGGTGTGTTGTTTGAAGATTTGGTTGTGTTTGGTTGGTCACGTTGTCTGTGCAGGGCCGGCTCCTGCTGGACTCTGAGGATCGCCGAGTCTGCTAACCCAAAGAAAACATACGCTACCTTTCAGCTTGTCATCTTATCATGTCTCGACCGCGTTGCTTGTGCTGCAAGGCAGAGTTCAACGACAAGGCCGCACATGGCCGCCATCTGGGCAACGCGCGGGTCTGCGAAAAGTTCTACGACGATCTCTCGACGCAGCAGGCCGCACGCACCTTAGAAGGCGCGAATTACAACCCCGCGCCGTTCGAGCCTGCCCGCGCATACACGCCTATCGACCCTCAGGATGGTCCCGATGATTGGCACCCTGCAGATGTCCAACCCGTCCATGCCCCTGTGTTGAACGACAACCGAGCTTTCAAACGCCGTCGCGTAACTGTCGAGGAAATCGAGGATGAGGACGCACCTGGCACATGGTCTCATGAACACTACCCGGGGCCGGCCGGGGTACCGATTGGGAAAGACACCACGTTCTTCGAGAGCTTGCGCACGGCACAACAGGCCCAAGGGAGCTCTCCTCACGCCCCTTCCAGGATGATGAAGAGTGGGGTCTCGTTAAGTGGTTGATGACAGAGGTGACGCAGGGCGGGGTGGACAGGTTCTCGAAGCTGCCTATTGTGAGTGATGTTCCCAAGCAGAAGATGTACGCAGACTTACGCGAGGCAAAGATGCGAAACCGCGCCAAGCTGAGCTTCAAAAACAAGAAAGGGTTCTTCAAGAAGATTGACAGCTTGCCGACGGGAACCCCTTGGATCTGTGATATCCTCACGGTCACAGGCGACTTGGTGGGGCCAAAGGGGGACAAGCTCACCGAGGAGGTAGAACTGTGGCGTCGCGACCCGGTCGAGTGCGTCAAGGAACTGATGGGAAATCCGGCCTTCGAACCGCACACCTCGTACGGTCCGGTCAGGGTGAAGAAGGCTGGGAGGCGCTACTATGGCGAGATGAACACCTGTGATTGGTGGTGGGATAAACAGGTGAGTTACACGCATCTTCCGCTTTCGAGAACTGAGCAGGACAAATTCGCATTGGCAGGGCGAGCTGCCTCCAGGCGCGACCGCCGCACCCATAATCCTAGCCTCCGACAAGACGACCCTCACGGTTCTGCGAGGTGACAAGACGGCGTGGCCGGTATATCTTACAATTGGCAATATCGACAAGGCCGTTCGCCGCAAGCCATCTGCCCATGCCTTCGTCCTCCTAGGATATGTCCCCGTCGCAAAGCTCAAATGCTTCTCCGATGGCGCGCGTTCTGAAGCCTTATACCGACTCTTCCACACCTGTGTCGCAAAGATGCTCGAGCCGCTCATCGAGGCTGGCACTCTCGGAGTCGACATGACTTGCGCTGATGCGCTTGTGCGTCGTGTCTTCCCTCTACTCGCAGCCTACATTGCCGATCACCCCGAGCAATGTCTAGTCGCATGCTGCAAAGAGAATCGCTGCCCGCGATGTCTGGTACCTCCGAACGAGCGGGGAGAACCCACTGCGTATACTCTCCGCGATCACAAGCTCACTGCCGACTCACTGAGGCGTGCTGGAGATGGCGATCCTCCTGACCAATTCGCCGAGCAGGGGCTGCGGCCTGTTCATCGCCCCTTCTGGGCTGACCTCCCCCACACCGACATCTTCTCGTGCATCGCCCCCGACATCCTTCACCAGATCCACAAGGGTGTCCTCAAGGATCATCTCCTCGAGTGGTGCCAGGATATCGTTGGCGTAGACGAGCTCGATGCCCGCATTGCCACCCTGCCTCAGTGCCATGGCCTTCGACATTTCGGCCGCGGCATCTCCGTCATCACGCAGTGGACAGGCGCAGAGGCCAAGGAGATAGAGAAGGTCCTCCTCGGACTCCTTGCCGGGCAGACAAGCGTGCGCGTGCAGAAGGCGGCGCGCGGGCTGCTGGACTTCTTCTACTACGCGCAATTTGAGGTACATTCTGACGACACACTCGCTCGTATGGAGTCTGCTCTCGCGGAGTTTCATGCGCACAAGGAGGAATTTATCGCGCTCGGGATCCGACAACATTTCAACATACCTAAGTTACATTCTCTCATCCATTATGTCGAGGCTATTCGACGTCTTGGATGCCTTGATGGTCTCAACACCGAGACCTCGGAGCGCCTCCATATCGATTTCGCGAAAAACGCTTATCGCGCCAGCAGTCGGAAAGAGTACTTCGCCCAGATGACCACCTGGCTGCAGCGTCAAGAAGCCGTCGTTCGCCAGGACGCGTATCTGTCTTGGCTAGCCGGGGAACTGGACGGCGACGAAGACCTTGATGAACCAGACGACGGAGACGACGGAGAAGAAGAGGATGAGGACGAGTCAGCACATGAAGGTGTGGGGGAAGACCGTGGTCAGCGCGCTGATGATGAGGTGGCAGTAGACAGTGTCAACACGCTCCGAGAGCTGATCAACTCGAACGTGACCCGCGCCTACCAGCTCCCGGTAAAGCCCAGCGTCTCACGCGTCTCGTTCCAAACCCTCATCACCAACTACGGCGCGACTGCTCTCCTTCCTCGTCTGCAACTGTACCTCACCTCACATTTCCCTAACTCTCCTCACCCTGACATGACCACACCTCTTGACGTCTACCACTTCATCCATTTGCTCCTCCCGCCTAACATCCACGTCTCCAATACGAAGCGCATATGCAAAGTCCGCGCCAGTCCACGCGTACCTCGGATTGCGGATCGCCAAGCGCTACCTGCGCATTTCGATTGTGCTCTTTTTCTTGAGGACGAGGTACTACACCAGAGGGAGGGCGGGCTCGCAGGTGAGTATCGTTCATTGACCCTGCGCTCAGACTGACTCAAGGAGATTCGCGTACACGATTTGAAGGACTTCGCGCTGGGCAAGTACGTGCCATCTTCCGTCTCCCCGAAAGACTTGGGTACGATCAAGAGCCTCTACTGTACGTACACTGGTTCCGCCCCTTCCGAAACCCCGATCCCGTCACCGGCCTGCCTCCTACATCTCATTCCACACGCGACAACCTGCGACATGTCGAGGTCGTGCCGGCAAGCAGACTCGTGCGCTCCTGCCATCTTCTTCCGCGATTCCGTCCAGACGATCCAGATCCCGAGTGGACCACCGAGAACATCCTAGACCAGCTCATAACGTTCGCATTCAACCGGTACATGGATTTACATGCCTTCTGCTCCCTCTCTCGTTGGTGAGTGGTCCAGCTTTGATCCTCCCAGTGCACCTGCTAACCCGCTCTTTCGCACCAGGTTGCCTCCGTCGTACGCACCCGACTAGTCATCCTGAACAAGAGGGAACGAGGTGGTGTGGTGGTGCACTCTGTGTGGTACGCAGGCGCCACTGGCAGCATACGAGCATACGGAGCCTTGTAGATAACGGTGCGCGCGTCGACTGTAGCTAGCCGGTTCTCTATTACAATATCATCCTCGCCGGCGTACGAATTGCAAGAGTAACCATGCGCCGCACAGTAAGACTCTACAAACAGCGGCCAGGGTGACCACTGCCCACTGATGGCCACAGGGCGAAACAATCTGTCTGCACAGGTATACACTCAGCACGCCGAAGTGTCCTCTCTGATTGTCCCCTACTCTTAGCAGATTAAGCCCACTCCTGGAGAGCCCGATGTGTAGTACGTGCTTCACGTGTGCGCCTAAACTCGCGCGCGTCGAGGTGCGGCGGCGCCTCCGCGCGTCTTCGCTCTCTTCCACCACCATCTCTCCGCTCGCCCGCCATGGACCTTTCTGTCTCTCGTCGCTTGCTCATCGAGCAACTGCTTGTCTGCTCCAAAGCCGCTGTTACGCAGGCGTGCAAACTCTCTTCTGGCGACTTGAGCTACACCGAATATCGCAACACGTTAACCTACTTCAAGTACGACTTCGAGCTCGCCCTTGCGCGGTTTGGGTCAGCGATCAGGGCAGCAAGGGCGGAGGAGGAGAAGGAGAATGGCAGTGATGGAAAGATGAGTGAGGCTGAGATGGCCGATGAGGACAAGCACAAGCACGGTAGCCCGAACGACACAGGTAAGTTTTCACTAGTCCCCCTCATCGACTTCCCGCACCCTGCCTCATCAGGCCTCGCATCACCCAGACGAGCTCAGCTCGCTTCTCGAGCACCTCGTGCAACATCTCGCCAGTGCCGTTGAGAGGCGCCTTCAGGTCGAGATCGTGCCAGGCATCCGGTACGATACGGAGGCGTACCTCGAAGAGGTCCTCCCCGACCTCGAAGACCGCATTCTCCGTCGTCTGGAGGACCGTCTTGGCATGTTCAAGGGCACACATCCCATCTATGCCACTCTCTGCACCGTACTCGCCCGCCGACTCGCTGAGACGATCACCGAGGACGTAGAAGATCGCATCTACTGCTCTGTCAAAGGCCGCCTCCGCGAAGACCTTGCAGATGACCTCTACATCCGTGTCAAGGAGCGCCTGGCCTCTGCCGGTGCTGCGAGCGATCGTGACCCCGGACGCAAGCGTTCTCGCTATGGTGCGTTCTCTACTTATGCGTGTGTGTCAACACGATACTGACTTTCATCTCGTGCACACAGTCAAGGAGGAGGAGATTTAACCTCCCAGTTAACCATATTCCGTGCCGGCCTCTCGGCCTCAAATCCCTAGTATTGTCATTGTCATCGCCGCCGTCGTCGCGCGCCATAAAATCTGTATCCTTGCAATCTGATGTTTGTTTGTTTGTATCCTGCAACACCGTTCCTGTATGTGTAATGTGTGCGTAGTGTACCCACGATACTTGCCATCTGCCCTTGTATAATACTTTCTGTATCACTCCTACCCCTCGTATCTAGTAGCCGGAAAGGCAATATTGTGCAATGGTGTTCGAGCGTCCTGCTACAGAGCGCAACAGCGCACAACGAGCTGCAACGGCTTGCAATGAGATCGGCCTTCTGCAACGGCCTGTAGGCGCCGAAAAGCGGTGTTCCTGATGAAGGCTCAGGCTCGAAACATCGATTAAGACGTACGTCCCACAAGATGGCTTCCGTCCGCCCGGAACATTGTTCGAGGACGACCGCAGACGGCCGCGGGGCACCCGACTGTCCAACGCTGGTGAGACCTTCGAACATACGTATGGCGAGCCTGCTTATTGAGCTTTCGCAGCACTCTGGAGGAGGCGGCCCGCGCTTGACGGCCGACTCGGAGCCCCCTGCGCCATGCACGCAACCCTCGAGTCCACCCCGAAGAAGAAGTGATACTCGTCCGCCCAGCTGCGATTGCGCGCCATCGCGCGCCTCGTCCGCTCTGCCCTGTCCCCGCCGTTCTGCGGCTGCTCGGGCGAGCGTAGGCATATCCAGATATCTCAGGATACTGGCACCCAGAGAACGCGGTACGCTCTCAGGCTGCCGCAAAGACGCGCCTCGGCAGCGCACTGGCGTGTTACGGCAACGCTGTCCGGATGAGCGAGCATAGCGCGAAGACAGCATGAGACTTGTGGTGCTGAGGCGTTGCACGAGGAACTTAACAGCAAGCTAGTGTAGCATGCGTATACTCAGCAGCGTGCAGTCGTAGAGAGAACGAAGAAAACATACCGATGCACCTTGTAGATCTGCAGACTTTCCTGCCGCATCGTCCGCCGAGGACCCGAGCGCGATATGCCATACCTGATGACGGACTCCGGGTGGGCATCAAACAGATGGGGCAGCACATGCAGCGTAGCATGTGCATGCGAGGGGCGGCCGGTGGATTGGTGTCCACGTTTTGAGACTACTATAGAAGGCTGGGAAGTAGTTTCATCGAGGAGCTGCAGCGCTGCATGGCGGAACGCAACCGCGGCTGTCGCGCCACGAAAAAGAGCCCCGCCGGCAGCGGGTGTAGCGTATCGCGATCGGGCGCACTTGGAGCGATGTGGGAAGCCAAGGGAATGAAGCCGCGGAGACGACGTACCTGGAACTCTACGCGGACGAGGTAAAGGACTGCGACAGAACGTCGCGCGTCGATGTCAGTGTTCCAAAGGATGCGCCTGTGTCAGGGCTACAGTACAACTCCAGTCTGCCTCCACTCGCAGACGACGATGAGCGATGTACGACAAGCCCGAGGCATACTTGCGCGTTCACGACGACTTTCAGAGGAGAGCACGAGTCTAGTGAGCACAGAAGAAGTCAGGAGGCGAGCTAAGTACCAGCGAGACAGGCAGAAGAGCGTCCAAGAACGAGACATGGGCGTTGAGAAACAATTTGGACCGTCCGTCCCCGACGACGACGGCGACGGCGAGAGCCAACTTTGTACGCGGCGCCCATGGCGGGCCGCTCTGCGCACAAGCGCCTGTTCTTCTATCCGCACAACCACGACCACGCCCTCGCCCATGCGCTCTCCGTCTCCTTCTCTAGCTAGCAGGCACCACCACAGGCTACAAGCAGAAGCGGGGCGCATCTACTGTGGACCACGACACCAAGCAGCTCAGATTCTTCGGCGACATTCTCCAGTGCCCTTCCCTGGCGCGTCCTCGTCTCGTTACACTCGTCGCGCTGGCACTCGTCTCGCCTGGGATCGTCGCCTTCTCGGTCCCTCAAATACTGTCTAGTACTCGGTCTGACTCTTGCGCAAAGTGTGCCTTGTCTCGCGGAGGGGTATGTTCCCTTGTTCCTCCACATCGACAGCCACTCCCAACAAGGGCCGTACACTGCAACTAGTAGTACGTACATCACTTCATATCTGCTCCGAGGAAAGTGTGAGACGAGTTGCGCGGGTGAGAGCTTTCATGGGTGTACATCGGATGGCATCTCCGACGTTCGTGCTTGAGGGAGTCCTTCTAGCAGTCGTTTCTCTTCCCTCGTTCCTCTTACCAAAATCATGCTGTGTTCTATGCGTCGCCACCTTGTGCTCGCCTTGCTATAGCAGACGATGCACGCCGCGTAGCCGGCCAATATATCTGTTTATCGCCGACATGTTAGCACCAAGCTAGAGACCGAGACTGCGCACATGAACTCAAGCTCATCAAAATCCGCCCTTCTGATATTCCACTCCTTCGACAAGCCTCTCGCTCCCGCAGTCTTCACCAACGAGCGACTTCCGTGGGTCTCAGATATCAATCGGTACGGATATACCATCTCTGCCGACCTTCCATGCTCAGATTGACTCACGTCTTCAGACTACGCTGTTAAATGAGGGCCGCGCTCTTGGAGAGGCCTAGCTCTGGAGCTTGAGGTCTCCGCGGAGTACAAAGCCACGGCGCTGCGAGAACTGCGCGAACCAAGGCCAGCACAATATTCGGACGTACCAGCTTGCATGCGTACCCCGCATCCTCGTCCAGTCCTCGGACGACGGTCGCGCCTTGGACCTCAGGCCTCAGCTGCAGCATCCTCCGGATATCTGTGGCACATCGCATTCACGCACTTTCCGTGCAGCGAACACGCGTGTCGCGTTGCACTGGCAGGCTCCGGAGACCACTCGGCATCTCAGCAGGGCTGGGCCGGGGTACAAAGTAGGTGGTATACCCACGGACCACAGGTACGCTGACACTGATACGCATCGGCGCAGGGTGGGCGCGCTATCTGGCGTAAGCAACGCAGCGGCCTACACAAGCTCGTGCGACGCAGTGCGGTCCGCATATTGAGATCATGGAGGACGTACCTCGCTGACCCTGCACCTCTTCCCGCAGTCATTGCCGTACGTCTCGCACATCTTCGCCACTCGAACCAGGCTTGGGTGTTGCGATCTTGTTCAGGCCGGACGCTTGAAGATGCACGTTGCAGGAAGCGCCGAAGGAAGCTACGTCGACCGCAGCGCATCCCGGTCTTCGACACCACCCCGGCTGAGGCGCTATTCAGCACGACGCGTCCGATCCACAGCCCGCTGGCTGTTTCGACGCTCGGCGCGCGACGACCGCCTCCCCCGTATAAGGCTTGAAAGTCATATCAGTACGCCCCATTGCACAACCACAACGCCGCTCTCCTGCGCTCTCTCGCCGAATTCGACTTCACCTCTCTCCTAGCCGGTATCAACGACTCTATCAACGACTCTCTGCACGGCGTCTACGCGCGAGTGACATCGTGGTGGAGCTTTCGTGGAGCAGTGTCTGGATCCTCGCGCCTCGCTCGCAGCTCAGCTACTTCACACGGGCGCGGCAGGAATGCGAGTAGAGGACCGGGATCCGCTAAGGAAGCGGTGAAACACTACGTTGGATGGCTGTGAGTGCTCATATGATCCTTCGTCTGGACCCGGTATGCTCGTGTCTGTAGGATGCGCAACCGAACCGCTGCCACCCTGCCTCGAGAGTCGACGTAAGATACTAATCGGAGCATCTACAGATGGATGCGGCGACGTATGTACCGCGGGCGTGGACTGACTCGCAGGCCACGCAACATGCGTCGAATCAGGGTGCGTGGGTTCGTTTACTTCCGAGTGTTCGCCCGTTGCTCACGGCTCTGCCGTTATAGGTTGCAATTGGGTCTTCGAACAGTCGGCGTGGTACAGTCACGTTCACACCACGCGTTCTCCAGCTTCGCAAGTCCGGCCCCGCGGCTGGTTCTCGTCCCGTAGACCGCCGCTATAGCGAGTCTGCCTATCACCATCCGAGTGTACGAAGGACCGCTATGCCCAGCTGTAGGTATTGTGCTTTGCACAACATTACATGTCCATCCGGGATCGTTCCACCGTTGCCTTGATATAGTGAGCCACCGGGACGGCCAGTAGCGCCTAGCATCGGATTTTCATCTGCGGAACTTTGTATGACAGGAGACCCGGAAGACTGTGCACAGCGCCGTGCCATGCTCAGGCCATGCTGTTTCTGCACCGTCTCCGCACGGCGTTGACCCCTACCCTCGTTTGTCCTCGTCTGTCTGCCCTCGTCTGTCTGCCCTCGTCTGTCCTCGTCTACCCTCGTCTGTCCTCGTCTACCCTCGTCTGTCAGCCCTCGTCAGCCCTCGTCTGTCCTCTCTGCCTCTCTCTACCCCACGGACAAGGAGCGTCCCTCGCATCCACGCAATCGTCTCCGCCCTTGAAGCCCGCTTATCACCGTCGTTCCATTGGCTCGCTCAACCGACTCTACACACCGCAGAACTATCGACCGCTCTCGTGCGAGACGTCGTCCTCTGATCCTCCACATCCATCGTCCCTCATCCGTGACCATCGAGCCCGACGAGCCGGTCCTTGATCTTAATTCCGTGTTTCAACCTCTTCCGAGGTGCGTCGAGTCACTCGTATGTTACCCGATGTACCGTTTTATGACCGTCATGTACAGGCTTCTGTCATGTGGATCCTCAGTACCGACTGCGCCGAGCTCCACTACTTCTCATCCCCCGAGGCTATCGACGAGTACGCAATCCTCTCGCATACCTGGAACAACGAGCCCGAGGACGGACCCCCGGAGCAGTCGTTTCATGATATCCGGAGAATCCAAAAGAGGTGTGCGAGGAGTCTCACCAAGAAGGGACGGAACCCGCGCAATCATGTCGGTGAGAAGATCAGGCGGTGCTGCGAGCTCGCTGAGAAGCACGGCTACAAGTGGGTCTGGATCGACACCTGCTGCATCGACAAGACGAGCAGCTCCGAACTCTCCGAGGCGATCAACTCCATGTTCCGCTACTATTCCCTCGCAGCTATCTGTTACGGACACCTGCGCGATGTCGACACTGTGGTTTTCTCACGTCGGGACCTCGAGGACAGGGACAACTACCGTTCCCACCCGCGGTACGAAAACTTCCGAAGGAGCATCTGGTTTCAGAGAGGGTGGACTCTCCAGGAGCTCATTGCTCCCCGCTTCTTCGTCTTCCTCTCGTCATCATGGGACGTCATTGGAACGAAAGCGGACCTCGCAGACCTCCTGGAAGCTGACTTCGACATCCCCGCCACCGTCCTCCGGCTGCTAGCCAGTCCTTCCCAGTTCAGCATCTCTTATCGGATGTCTTGGTTCCAGAAGCGGCGAACGACGCGGCCGGAGGACGAGGCGTATTGCCTCCTTGGACTCTTCGACGTCCACATGCCACCGCTCTACGGCGAGGGAAGAAATGCATTCCGACGACTGCAAGAGGAGATCATGAAGCAGTCGGAAGACACCACACTCTTCGCATGGGTGGCTTCCACTCTGATTCTCCCCATCAGTTTCTCTTCGCTGCCCAGCCTGCAGACTTCTGCTCTCAGGGAGAAATCACGTACGCACCTCCGCGACGAACCCATGTAGTGCCTGATACAATCGACAATGTGAGTCTATCGGTGTTTGGTGTTGGTTCTGAGTTGCTCATGCTGATGCCAATGATGAACGAACAGGATTCAGGCCTCGCAGTACGCCCGGATATCAACCGCATGACGTTTGCTATCACTCCGACTGGAGTCCGCGCCAATGTGCCCACCTTCTCGCGGAATGGGAAGTGTTTGCAGATCTGTACTGGCTTCATCGCGGTGTGGACCGACTCTATCTTGCTCTTGAACCCGACTCTGACAATGCAGCGAGCTCATGCGATCGCCTCTCGTACCGTGTCTGCCAACTTCGCCTGATCGACTACCACATCGACGGACCCCCATCTTGGAAGGAAGTTCTCATCAGACATCGACCTCCGCTGCTGCGGGCCCCAGGCGAACTACCAGCTTCCTTCACGTCTAGCTTCATCCCAGCTATCTCAATGCAGCTCACCCTCGATGCCTTCGTCCGCTTTCCCGAAACTCGCATACGGCAGTTCATGAAGCAGTCTGAGTCCGAAAGCATCCAGATTCGCGGTGGTGGGTTTGACTCTCCCGATAGTACGGCTGCCTCCAAGCTGCCCACCGCATATATTTTCCTGCAGTACCATGATTTCGTCGTCATCCGGGTAGGGTACTGCCAACAGGAACGGTCACACGGGGAGCAGTGCCGGCCTAAAGGCATATGGGCTCGGGCAGGAATTTATCATGGTGGGAGAGATGACGCGGCGCGGGAGGTGGAGATCAACAAGGTCTCAACCGATCCTCTTCACGACTGCTCACAGGATCACGTCCTACAATGGCCAGATTTCCAGAAGATGTTTAAGAAGGACCGCGAGCAGGTGACCCTGTCCTTCACACCCTGTCCTCTCAATCCTGAACGGACGCTCGTCCTGACAGCCTCGTACCATTATGAATAAGTAGGTTCTTCAGAGGTTTTCCGCTCAGCATACAATCCTGGGCTAACGAAGTTCGTCTGCCGCAGACATCCATCCTCGCAAGGTCCACTAGGTGGGGCCAACTCACCCCGAGGACGATTTCTATCATCCATCATCTAACGATGAACCGCAAGCAGAATCCTGTCTTACCCTCTCCGTCGCTGCCTGTGCGATCTTGCGACCTTTCGACGCTCCGAGTCTTGGTCGAGACCTCGGACAATTCTATTATTCCGGACCCATCCTGCTCTGTCTCCTCGATTTTCCGACCCCTCGTCGTTTCGCTTCATCCGCTATGGGGCTGTGTACGCGGTCCTGTTCCGTGTCGTCAGCATCGTCCCATCGCATCCACCAACCTTGCACGTTATCCAGCCTTCGAACACCATAGCACGCCTCCCTGAGGGAAGCGCACCATCCCCGCACGCGCGACCCCTCCGCTCACGACCGGAGCTTTCCGCTGCCCGAGCCCGCGCTGTGCGCTCTCAACCCATGTATTCCTGCTGCGAGTGGCATGTCTTCCTGGTACCCGACTACAGCCTCTCCGGGGGCAACGTCGAGTTCCGACTCCATCTTGCATATCCGAGAGCCCGTCGGGAAGGCTGTAGCCAGAAGGCCGACGGCCGATACGAGTTCTAGGGGCGGAAAGCGTCGAGGGCAATCGCGCTGTTGAGGTTGTATTGTAGTCAATTCGTCAGCGATCCGCGGACTCTTTCGATGTAACATATATACTCCGCGTCGCGTAGTTGCTCGAGCGTGTATCGGTCCCTCCAATGAAATGCACACAAGGAATTGATAGCACGACTATGTCCGTTCGATGCCGGTTATACGACACGATGTTGCGTAAGACTTTCAGACGTGCGAACGAGGATACGCTCGACGCGGCAGATCGAACTATGAGGCATGATGCATGATGTCCGATATGCTTTCCCCGACGGACAGGGCTTGCAGGCTCAAACTAGCAATTGCAATGGTATGTACGACAACATCACGACAAGACGTCCCATACCATTACTGCAAGAACACGCCCATGCATATGTAGATGTACACGAGCGGGGATGTCGACATCTACGAGGTCCGGCTGAGAAACATCGTCGTGAGTACAAATGTGCAAAGGAAAGGTCCGTATGCCCGTGATCGCGTAGCTCACTGCTCGAACTCAGGGTCGGGGTTCGCTTTATCTGCTGTGCAGCGCGTTCGCGTCAGTGTCCTGCTCGGAAGTGGCTTGGGATGAATAGCAACTCACTAAATAGTGGCGGACAGACGGACGTGGCCCGTGGAGTAACAAGTCTGGGATCAGATCAATCATCACCGGTCGTCTCATGCGACTCCACGAAGCGCGGACCAACGGCACTGACCCTGGAAACCGGGACGTTGTCAGTAAGAAAAATGCCTTGAGTCTCGACTCGCGCGCACATCAGCGTCGTCGGGGAGCGCTGAGGTCTGAGGTCTGAGGCCTGAGCTCTGGAGGCGGAGCGAGTGCGAGACTCTTTCCCGACGGCCGTGCACATCGTGGTCTGACAGCATGGTTGAAGAGCCAGAGTTCCATGAGGACGACGGAGGACGGACGTGGATCGCCGCCCGTCACGTCATACCGAGTGCTGGAGGTCTGTGCGATGCTTCTGCAACCTGCTGACACGTGAACTTGGGCACGGCGGACCAGCATGCTGGGCTCTGGAGGAAATGCATATGGTCGCGGGAGGGCTGAGAGGATGTTCCGAAGTCGGAAGGATGGATGGTCGCTGACGGGACTCGCTATACCTTTCCTCCTCTCTTGCCGCTCGGCAGATGGGCAGCGTCAGGGCAAGGATGGGCTGCGGGTTTGCTGAGGAACCGGTGCAACGAAAGGGCAGCGATTATCGACGAGCGTGCACGGCATCCACCAGAGACGGATCGTGCAACTCACCATCAGGCTCAGGACGTATCCCTGAGATTCTGCTGAGTGCGCCGTAAGTTCCGTCGCCCTCGTCGTGGCGCTGTGGCCTAGCTGCCAACCGGTGGGCTGCGGGGGTACATATGGACGGCATTCAGATTCAGGCATCATGGCATGCTGGCGCCAGACAACGCGGTACGATGGCACTAGTATCAGTACTGCAAAGACGTGCCTCAGCCGCGCGCGAACGCGATAAGGTCAACGTCGCACATGAATTGGAGCGAATACTTGCATTCCCCACTGCGTTTGGGTCGTGTGAGCACGGGCGAGGCCAACACGGTGCTGAGTTGCAGGCTCGGCGCTATGAACGAGTCATCGAGTCAACGACTATTCAAAGTACTGATACTGTGCGATACGAATGATCAGAAGTGTCTACTCGTAGGGAGGAAAGAAGACGTACCAGGGGAGCTTGTCGCTCTGCAGACGTACCTGTATGGGGGTAGCGCAAGCATCGTCCACTGAGAGTCTTAGCGCGAGGACCTACGGGTCAGGACCTACGGCTGGGCATCGTGCAGATAGGGCATATCCGACGAAGAGCAAATCACCACCAGATACGGCGTAGCGTGCGCATGCACTGGGTAAGCTGCGAGTAGCAGCGTACATCGCGTCCACCGCGTCGACGTCGAAGAGACCCCGGGAAGTCCTCACCATGGACGAGATGCAAGCCCGGCTGCCGCGCCGCGAAGAGAGGGATGGGAGGCCACGCGGGCACAATTTCTCATGCATGGTGGTATAGCGCATCGACTGGGCACGCTTGAATGATGTAGGGCACTAAGCCGGAAGCGGGGGAGAGGACACACCTGAACACCATATACGATAACTACTGCCAGTGTCACTGCCTTGGACCGCAATGACCGTCTCTCGACTCTCCTGACAGATGCCGCTGCCGACCGAGCGGCGTGCGCACTGCGGACGAGGTAGAAGACATCGACAGGGCTTCGCGCGACGATGTTATAGAAATGCGCCTGGGTCACTGTGTTAGGGCTTCAGTGCAGGACTCTAGGTTCCAGACCACCGTGGCATCCGCAGGTCGAGCAGCGTCCAGTCGCAGACGAAGATGAACAATATTTACGACGGTTCCAGTGCAATATCGAGGAGGCAACTCCGAGCCTAGGCGAGCGAGCTACGAGCAGACAGGCAGACGAGTGTCCAGAAGCAAGACATGGGCGTCGAGAAGCAACCGTGAGTTTTGGCGGCGATATGTAAGCTCGAAGTTCTTCTGCGCCGTAAGCCACTGCCTTCGTCCCCGACGACGACGACGACGACGACGACGACGACCAGAGCCGACCGCGCGCATGGCGGGACTCGCGTCGCCACGTGTTCCCGCCCCGCCCACGCTCGTCGCGTCTTCGCATGTTCCTCTCACCTGCACTCGCACTCGCACCCGATTTATGTCTCTCTTCGTGACCACAGTACTCGCTTCAGCGCAACACTGATCTCTCTTGTGCTCGCTATCCCTCTCGTGCAGACTCTGGCTGGCCTCGCAATCTTCGCGAAGTATACTCTCGCGCCGGTATTATCCCTCGACAGGCTCGACAACGGTAACACCGTCAAGTTTCATTTGTGTGCGGCGTGACATGCACGATTGAAGTCTTTGGGAGGACCGTGCAGTATCCAGTCGACGGTGACAGTTTCTACGGTGCGTGTTGTCTGTGCTTGAAGAGACTTCCTATCGGTTGCGTCCACGCTCGTCCCGATCTCCTTGGGTGTTCTGTGCGGCGTCACCTTGATACCCATCCGCCGTCTCTGTGATGTCGTGGACTCCATCGCATGACGGAGAAAGCACACAAGCATCTTGCAGTATTCATTTGCGGAACCTCACGATCACGATAGCGCGACCGACCACCTACGGGTCTGGGGGAATCTCATGAGCGTATGAATCTGTACTTCATCCCACACGCCCCGAGCTGACTGGCTGGGCGGTCGTCTGAACTACAGGTGTTCTGTGTTGATCCCCCTCGCGCACGAGTGGCATGCATCAGGCCTTTGTTCTCCTCACCTTCGTCCTCACACTCAAACCCCCAGGTTGACGCCGCTGCTCTCCCTGTGTCTACGAAGGCCCTACGCAATGTTTAGACCAGCGGGTCAGTCATCAGGAGCCTCTCCGACAACGTCCGAAGCTCAGTTGCACTCGGACGCATGGAACACATGCGCAGGAGGCTCAGGGCGGGGCTCGAGGCCTCGTGCAATGAAGGTACGTCACTCTCCAGCTTGCTCGCGGGCGCAGACAAAGGACGCCACCCCTACAGTGTATGCAACTAGGTCGCGCTTCGATTCCATACCGTATTATACATGTACCTATCCCCATTCTGACCGTGCAGCCGGTGCCGGACAAGACCACGTTCCGATCCACGTCTCCCTCCGCCCATCTTCCCGTACGCTTGTGGCGCAGACAGACGCCTCACGCAGCCGCAGAGTTCGCACAGGCGTCTCAGCAGGAGCTGGACGAGACCACAATTCTCCAACCATTCGTGCGTCTGCACCTCCCGGAAGCCGACACCGATGGATTCTGACGCCACGACATGGTCTGAGCACCCGCTATCTCCAAGGTATGGCGGTCGCCAGTCAAGGGGGGTTCTATGCGCAGGTCGGTCGCCTTCGACTTGGTCGGACGCACGCAGCTGTTGCTTGCTTCCGCGAAGATGCTGCTGCCATGCAATGTCTGGGTGTTTTGGGACGGGAGTCGGTTCGTGTTGCGAGGATGATGCGATGGCGGAGTACCTCTTCCCGCTACGCTGCTGTACATTTGTGTCATCATTCAATCTAACGACGTGTCCGTATTCATTTGAATCAGAACTCACTGAAGCGACACGCTTCGCAGACATTGGAGACCGCGCACGACTCCTTCAAGACTGGAAGATTCGGACTCAGTATAGGTATGGACAACTTCCTGAGCGGTATCTACTGTAGCTGACGCACCACAGGACGGGCATGGATGCGGCGAGCTGCGCTGGCATTGCGCTGGAAGTCTACCTCTCTGCCATTGCACTGAACGTCTTCCTTGCTTCTTGATATCGATAGCCTGAGATCGCACCGACAGGCCCTCCAGCACGGCCCAGTCACCCTTCAGTTTCCCCTTCGCTTCGTGCTCAGACGCAAGCACATAAGCATCGGGCTATCATTCTGGTGGGTCGCGGATCTCCCAGCACCGAAAGGAGCTCGAACCCTGGGCCAACCAATGCAGGTCTCACGCACCCGCTATGAACATCGCATCACTGGCATGGTCTCGAAGACGTCCAGTACTGCCACTCCTCGGCGGACGCACGACGCTTCGCTCGTCATTCAGGGACCCAAGCTTCGTCTGCGCCGGCCGTATTTTCGTCCTGCAATGCTCAATCGGGACTGAGGCAGCATCCTGGTGAGTGGTGGTCCCCATGTATGTATCCTCGCGGATGCGCGAACGCGTGCGAGTGAGCGGCGAGCGCTGACTGCTTCTTCGCATGAACTCGCTACTAACATCGCTTTGCGGTCTCGAGTACTGCCAGTACCATTATTCCTGTGAGTCCGAGTCGTCGCCGCCCTGGACATGCTGTGCTGTCGTATCTGACAAGTACTGCACTTCAGAAGCCGGCTGTACGAGCCACGAGGCCACGGTGCAGTGCGTCCGAGGGTGGACGGTGTGGGAGCAGGCTGTCCTCACGTTGTGGTCAGCGGGCGAGTGGGACTAGCGCGCTCACGCTCAGCGTGGTTCGACGATCAAGCGAGCGGCGGAGCCTCGCCACGGTCCACATCACGCACGACGTTTTGCTCTCGCTCGTCAGACCGGACACAGTCTCGCCTTCGACCGCCGATACTTATCAGAACTACTCCGCTCGCGCTGAGGCAGTTCATCCCTCCTCGATATACAGAAGTGAGTGCTCATGTCCGTATCGCCCCGTACGTGTTTGTGGGCGCACGTTCTCATGGAATCTGTGTTGCAGGGGGCATGTGCCGGAGTATCGTGAGACGAGTGAGCGCTGCGAAGTTCCCGCGCGCCCTTGTCACGACGCTCTTATCTTCCTTGATCATCGAGGACACCGTCGGAGCTCGAGAGTACTTCTGTCCTCCCTCTTCCAACCGTCGGAGGTGTCCCCTCTTCACAACAGGACCACCCCGACCTCGGATCCTCGTCCCATCCTGTGATCATCGTTCTCTGTGCGAGACCGCCTCGCGATCGTGAGCCGATCAGTGCATTCGTGCTCGAGAACCGGGTGGTTCAACAGATACTCTACTCGCACGTCTCAGAATTCGCACTCGGTCTCCCCCCGGACCACGCCGATCTCTGCTCGCTGCCGCATCCTGAAGAGCTTGTTTTGCTCTTGACTGCCATTGCCTCCCGTCGCGCCACTCGTCCGAGCTGACACAGGCCGACTCTACCCATCGCAGAACCGTTCGGAAGCGTCGATCTCGTCCTCTCGTCGTTTGACGTCCTATCCGTGCTTCACTCGCGGCCGAGCTTAGTTCCCAATCGCTTTGTTGTCTCTTGGTCTCTTCCAAGGTGCGTGATTACCTCATACGTCGCGCGATGTGTTCTTCTCTCAACGACGCCTCCCAGAAGTCTCCCATGTGGGTCCTCAGCACCGACCGCGCGGAGCTGCACTTCTTCGCGTCCCCCGAGGATATCCCCGACGAGTACGCAATCCTCTCTCATACCTGGAACACCAAGCCCGAGCACGGACCTCTGGAGCAGTCGTTCCAAGAGGTTCAGAAGATCCGGGAGTATTGCAGGATTGACGGCACAAATCCCCGTGATTTCGTGTCCGAGAAGATCAGGCGGTGCTGCGAGCTCGCTGAGAGGCATGGGTACAAGTGGGTCTGGATCGACACCTGCTGCATCGACAAGACGAGCAGTGCCGAGCTCTCTGAGGCGATCAACTCCATGTTCCGCTACTACGCCCTCGCAGCTATCTGTTACGGATACTTGCGGGACGTCAACCCTCCTCCGTTCCTCTCACGCCGCCTGCGACTCAAGGATTTTCAGCAGAGCATCTGGTTTCGGAGAGGATGGACTCTCCAGGAGCTTATTGCTCCCCGCTTCTTTGTCTTCCTCTCGTCGTCTTGGGAGATCATTGGAACGAAAGCGGACCTCGCAGACTTGCTGGAGGAGGAATTCAGCATCCCCGCGGCCGTGCTCCGACTCCAGAGAAGTCACACAGACTACAGCATTGCTCAGCGGATGTCTTGGTTCCAAGAGCGGACAACGACGCGACCGGAGGACGAGGCGTACTGTCTCCTGGGACTTTTCGAGATCCACATGCCGCCACTCTACGGCGAGGGCAGGAACGCGTTCCGACGACTGCTGGAGGAGATCATGAAGCAGTCGGCAGATACGACACTCTTTGCATGGGAAGGACACCAAGAGTCGAGTCCGAAGGAGTGTCTCTTTGCTGCGTCGCCTACAGACTTCTTCGTGGATCCAATCCTTGAAGAGGTCGCGATGGTATACACACCTCCACGACGAACGGCTGATGCTACTCACAATGTGAGTCAACAAGTGTTTGTTGGTGGTGCGTCGTTGCTGACGAGCGAACAGGAATCAGCCCTCGGAGTACCTGCGGATGTAAACAAGATGACATTTGCTGTCACTCCGGCTGGAATCCGTGCCAACATTCCCATCTTCCAGCAGGAAGGCAAAACATTTGCAGAGCTGTACTGGTCATCAGCCAATGGCTCGGCTCGCCGTGTTTTCCTACATCTTGAACTCGACCCTGACAGTCAAGCGAGCTCATTCCACAGCCTCTCGTACCAGGTCGGCAATCCTCGTCTGACAGGGACTTGGACCGCCCTGCATGAGGGGATCTTCGATGTACGCCCGCCTGATGGACCTCCTTCTTGGAAGGAAGTCCTGATAAGACATCGACCTCCGCCGCGTCGGGCCCCTGGCCAATTACCAGACTCCGCCATGTCCGATTTCACCCCAGCTATTCCGATGCAGCTGACCTTCGATGCCCCCGTCCGCTTTCCGGAAGCTCGCATTCGGAAGCTCCTGACAGATACTTGGTGCGACCGCTTTGAGATTCACGGTGCCGGGGTCCATTCTCTCTGGACGGCTGACTCCAATCTGCCAACTGCATATGCTTTCGTGCGGTATGGTTATGGTTACTTTGTCATCAGGGTAGGGCAATGTCAGCAGGAGCGCAGGCTACGCGGAGAGCAGCACCGCTTCGACGCCATATGGGCGACACTCACTAAGACTTACAGCGCCCAACATGTTGCGAAGGATACTGTCGAATGGGAGACGGAGATCAGCAAATTCTCAACCGACACCGGTCACGACTGCTCACAGGATCATGTCTCCCAATGGCCAAAGTCCCGGAAGACGTTCAGGTTGCAGTTCAGTGAGCACTTCCTCGGAGAGTCAAATGCAGTGACCCTGTCCTTTACACGTTGCCCTCTCAATCCCGAGCGGACGCTCATTTTGGACGCCTCATACCATCGATGTTACCGCACTTGAAGGTTCGTCACATCAGTTCACACAAACCTCCCCGAGCGAATAATCATGATCTGACCGGCCGACCCTCCAGCTTGGTACAGAAATGGTCCTGATGGAAGGAACTCTGATGACCCACTCTGAGCACGATTTACGTGCTCTACTGTCAACAGATGATACGACTGAGAATCCTATCCGGCCTGCGCCTCAATCTATTCTCTCTTTTCCGCCGCTGCCGACGGTGCATCATGCGAGTCACCGACGCTCGGAGTCCTGACCATGAATCCGATCCATACTTTCTACCCAGCACCCTCCGCGGTCGTCGTGGGCGGTCTATGGTACCTGCCTGGACACGGCCTTCCTCCTCCCTGTGACCCTGCCATCAACATCGCGCTGGCGTGCCCGCATCGAGCCGCTCATGATCATCATCCCCGTTTGACACCTTGCGCGTTACCCATCCCGGGACCTGCGCCCTCAAGCAGTCCACGAGGGCCCGCACGCGCAACGCTTCCCTCCATCATGACCAGAGCTCAATCGCCCGAGTCCGCGTCGCAGTGCGCACCCGTTCAGGCAGTCAGGGGTTTTGCGAGGATACTCGAGGCTGTGGTTTCATCTGCGGACGGACGAGACGAGGTCCAGGAGCGGGAATTGTCGAGGGCGCGCTGTGGAAGAGAGAGCCCGAGGAGAGTCGTCGATTCAGCAGCGCGAGTACTTACCTGTCGTGGACTCTGTCGCTAACTTATCTCAGCTCGATGTACACGTATACAGCCAGTCTGTCGCATATGTATCTGTCCGTTCCGGGAGTGCAGACGAGAATGCGTTCAGAGTCGCTTGCACAATGGCGTGCGCAACACACACGGCGGGCTGTTGATGCTCCCTGTACGTTGTGGCAAGACGGCGGATGAGTCTGCCTTACGCACGAACTCCTCGCCCACAGGACACCGCTTGGCTTTCCTGGACGGACAACATTTCAAGCTCAAGATATCGATCTGGATGTACATACTGCGACAAGACATACTACATAGGAAACACGCCCGCACGTACTCTCGTCGCAGCGGTCACGCTCGCCTCCCCAATCACCCGTAGGTCCGTCTCCGACCTCTGCACGCATCGTAGCCAAGCGGGGGTGTTTACGAAGACTTGCCGCAGACGTCGATCCTCGAACACCGGACATCGTCACGACCCACAGACGCGAACTTCGAAGGCATCCGAATGCCGGTAATCTCGCCTCCCGCTGCCCAGACTCGGCTCGGGTACGTTGCTGTACTCTACAGCGCGTTCGCGTCAGTGCCATTCTGCGCGGAAGTGTCTTGAGATGGATGGCAACTCACTAGATAGTGGCGAACACCGGCAGACGGACGTCGGCCGTGGAGTGACAATTCGGGGAACCAGACCCCCGGTCGCCTCATGCGAGTCCGAGTCCACGAAGCTGCCAGTTCTAGGAGAGGAGCCTCGAGTTCCTACATGCACACGCGCGTCGTCGTCCGACAAGCCGGGGGCGAAGTGACTGCGGGTGTGTCCCGACGGCCGTGCATGTCACAGTGGTCGAAGAGCGTTCGAGTCGTCTGGAGTTGTTTGAGGCCGACGGAGGACGCGACGTCGATCACAGTCCATCGGCAGGCTACTAGCGCACCGGCTAACACCTGAACGTTAACCTCCGCACGGCGAGCCAACATGTCGCCGCCCGCGAAGGACGACCGCGAGTGCCTGCGACGTGAGTGGCGTGTATGACGTCGGATGTAGCTCACCTTTGTAGAAGGCCGAGCACAAACGACATCGCCAGGGCTTCGCGCGCCGAGGCCCATGTTTCGGAGGAATGCGCACCTCCGATCTGAGACCGCCGTGGCGTTTGCAGGTCGAACAGCGTCCACCGACGACTCCCAGGCGAGCTTGTGCGTTCATGTTCATGGCGAGTTTCAGAGAAGAGCGAGATGATACCGTGAGTAGAGGCAGAGAGCAAGACGAAGTAGTGCACGATCGAGGAGTCGAGCGAGCTACGAGCGTCTAGGAGCGAGAGACGGGCGTCGAGGGGCAGGCGTGGACTTTGGCGGCGATAAGACCCTCTGCGCCGCTATCGACTCTGTGCTCGTCCCCGAAGATGACGAGGACGGTCAGAGCCAACGCGCATGGCGAGACGATGGGCGCATGTCTTGCGTGGGGACGATGCAGGACGTCCGACGAATGTAGAGCACCACACGCGGTCGGGCCAGCGGTCTGACCGACGCTGGTCATGATGCGACCTGTGAACGTACGTACACCCGACGGGCCTGAGTGCTCAGCGCTCAGATTCTGCGGATTTCTAGAGAATAAGGTGACGGGCAAGAAGGAGTTCTCAGTTCTGGGAGGGCCGTCTAACCGACGAATGAACGCGATGCGTGATTTCTCGGGAACGCGGGTGCCTCGGCGGCGCGGAGACGCGATACCGGTGATCATCGCACACAAAAGACTGAGATGATGGAGAGCTCTCTCCGGACGAGCGAGCGCGGTGCGAGGCCCCTGTGAGACTCTCTTGAGGTCCTGAGTTATAGCGCGATGAACGTATGTCCGAGCTACTGCAGCATGCCGATATTCAGCACGTTATGTTCGTAGGCTAAGGCAGAAGAAGGATACCTACCAAGGCAGCTTCCTGCGCTGCAGACGGACCCTATGGGCGTCGTCCGCCGAGGACCCTAGCGCGACGGTCCACGGACTTCGAGTGGGCATCAGGCAGGTGGATACTGCGTATGCGCGGGGTAAGCTCCGAGTATATGCGTGGCGTCCATGTAGTAGGACTACATAGAAGTCCTCACCATGGGCGTGGGCGAAACGCAACTGAATGTCGCGCCACAAAAAGAGGGTCGCAAAGCCCCGCGGGCACAACTTCTCCATAATGTTATAGCGCATCGAATGGGAATGCTTGAGTGCTGTGAGGTGCTGTGGCCCACAGCACTCAATGGGGATCCTTACCGCAAGCGACATAAGCGGCGGAGACGACATACCTGAACCTCGTACACGACGTCTACTGCCGCTGCCTTCCACCGTAAGGACCGCGTGCAGGCACCAGCGGGTACTGTTGACTGTCCGCAGACAGATGCCGACCATGCGGACGAGGTCAAGGACATCGACAGGGCTTCGCGCGCCGATGTCAGTGTTCTCTAGGCTCCAGAGCACCGTGGTATCCTCAGGTCGAGCAGCGTCCAGTCGCATACGGCGATGAGGAACAGTATACAAGATTCCGAGCAGAGATTCCGTGCTTTCACGACCCCTTCCCGGACCCCAGAGCAGGAGCGAGGAGCGAGGTGGCGAGCGAGCTATGCGCGAGACAGGCAGGCAAGTGCCCAGAAGCGAGACATGGGCTGAGAAGAAGCGTGAACTCTGGCGGCGATAAGCTCGAAGGTCTTCTGCGCCGTTATCCACTCTCTTCGTCCCCGACGACGACGACGACCAGAGCCAGCTTTGTACACGGCGCGCATGGCGGGACGGTCAGCACACGTCCGCCAAATCTCGACCGACGCGCGGGGGCGGCGATCGTCCTCGCACGGGGATGCGACGCCACGTGTTCCCGCCCCGCCCTCCTTCCTTCATCCACACGACCACTCACCTTCGCCCATGCGCTCTCCGTCGCCGTCTCCAGCCCCCTCGGCACAGAATGCGGGCTCCACCGCCGGCACGAGCACAAGCGGGGCGGCGGACCACGGCCCCAGACGGCTCGGATTCCTGGGCGACATCCTGCAGCTGCCGTCCGCTGGCCATCTCGTCGCGTCCTCGTCTCATCTGCACCCGCGCCCGATATTGTCCGGTCTCCTTCTGCCTGGTCTCACTCTCGTGCAGACTGTCCTCGCCTCGCGGAGGAGCATCCTCCCTTGTCCCTCCTGCATCGACGGCTGCTCCCCACAAGAGCCGTACTCCACGTTCAAAGGTGCGCGTAACATACTCCATATATGCTTCAAGCATGTTGCGCGAGCCGCGGTAGTCTGTATATATAAGAGGCATATGGTGTCTCCTACGGTGCGTGTGTCGTTGGGGCTTGGAAAAGTGGTCCAAAGTCCTTGATGCTTCTCCATACTCGTCCCTCTCTCTCTCCAAGCTTGTTATATGCTCTGTACGACGTCGCCTCGCGCTCCATCCGCTACACCAACGTGACCCGCCCAATGTAGTCTGCGAATATATCTGTTTGTCACAGTCAAGCTGAGGACCCGCGACTGCTGGAATCGCGCACATTAACTCGAGCTCCTCCCGACCTCATGGAATCCGCCCTCCTGCTGAGGTCATAAGATCTTACGAGTCATTGAACAGGCCTCGCGGTCCCGTCGCCTCCGTACTCATCGTCGCAATGAGGGACTTTCGCGGTTTTCAGATCCATCCAGGTACGCATCCGCCATCTCCCCCGGCCTATCATGCTCAGGTTGACACGTCATCAGGAGACAGCATCGCTTGCACATGCGGCAACTCTTGTTGAGGCCTCATGAGTACGCCGCGAGAACTGCCCGAACCAAGGTCAGCACAATGTGGAGGCACGAGCTTGCATACGTACTCCGCATCCTCGTCCAGAACACGCGCGGTCATCGCGCCTTCAACCTTAGCAGCAGCATTCCTCGGATACCTTCGACAGCTACGAAACCGTGTGTCGCGTCGTGGGCTCCGGAGGGCACCCCGCCTCTGAGCTGGGCTGGACGGTCGTATGAGTAGGTGAGAGTCGTGGCACATCCGCTGAGCACGGTATGCTGACACTGATGTGCATCTGCCCAGGGCGCGCGTGGGGTCTCGAGTCAGCGACACGTCGCACTACACACGCTCGTGCGGTGTCGACTGTACATTCCCTGTTTGGAGGAGGACCTGACGGACGAAGTCGCTCTTCGCCCCATGGATCTGGCTTTCCGATACTTGCGGCCGACGATATCACTCTGGTGCAGTCCGTATATTGAGATCATGACGGACGACCCTCGCTGACCCCGCACCTCTTCCCGCAGCAATCGCTGCACGTCGCGCCGCGCATCTGAGCGAGTCTTCGGTTTCAAGTTCACCGGCTGAGCACTGGCACATCCACATATATCTCCGGAGTTCGGCAACCTTGAGGATACATACGGGCGCGGTAGAAATGCGAGTCGAGGACCGGGATGTGCCACCCTGCCACCTCGACGTGTTTCCCTCCGATATGTTACCGCATCGTCACCTTGTGTGTCGTGGCGCAGGAGCAAGATATTAATCGACATATCTACAGACGATCGCGGCGACGTATGTATGGCGGACGTGGACTGACTCGCAGGCCACGCACCATGCGTCGGATTAAGGGTGCGTGTGTTCGCTTACTTCCAAGTTTCGGCCCGTTGCTCACCGTCACTATAGCGAGTTTGCCCTCCACCGTTCGATTGTCCGATGGAACTCTATTCCCAGTTGTAGGCCGAGTCTGCTATTATGCTTTGCACAGCACTACATGTACAGCCACCGGGACGGCCAGTAGCGTCTAGCATCGGATTTTAATCTGCTGAACTTTGTATGACAGGTAACCCGGAGGCCTGTCCACAGCGCTGTGCCATGCTCAGGCAATGCTGTTTTTGCACCGTCCCCGCACGACATTGACTCCTACCCTCATCTGCCCTCGTCTGTCCTCATTTGCCCTCTCTGCCTCTCTCTTAATCTACCCCACGGACAAGGAGCCTCCATCGCATCCACGCAATCGTCTCCGCCCTTGATACCCGCTTATCACCGTCGTTTAATTGGCTCGCTCAACCGATTCTACACGCCGTAGAACTATCGAGCACTCTCGTACGAGACCTCATCCTCTGATCCTTCCACGTCTGTCGTCCTTCATCCGTGACAATCAAGTCGGTTCGTTCCGGAATCGTTATCCCGTATCTCCACCTCTTCCAAGGTACGCGATTGCCTGTTATTTTGCCCGATGTATCGTTCCGTGAACAATGTCTTCAGAAGTCTCCTGGCATGTGGGTCCTCAGCGCCGACCGCGCGGAGCTGCACTTCTTCCCATCCCCCGAGGATATCGCCGACAAGTACGCAGCTCTCTCTCACACCTGGAACAACAAGCCCCAGCACGGACCTCCCGAGCAGTCGTTCCAGGACGTCCGGAAGATACAAGAGAGGTGCACCCAGGACGGCACAAATCCCCGTGATTTCGTGTCCGAGAAGATCGGGCGGTGCTGCGAGCTCGCTGAGAAGCATGGATACAAGTGGGTCTGGATCGACACCTGCTGCATCGACAAGACGAGCAGCGCCGAGCTCTCTGAGGCGATCAACTCCATGTTTCGCTACTACGCTCTTGCAGGTATCTGTTACGGATACTTGCGGGACGTCGAAGCTGCGTTCTTCGCATTTGAGGACCTCGAGAACGACCGCGACCTTCCCGAGCCTTATTGGCATGGGCGATACCTATCCTTCCGGTTGAGCATCTGGTTCCAGAGGGGGTGGACCCTCCAGGAACTCATTGCTCCCCGCTTGTTCGTCTTCCTCTCGTCATCTTGGCGAGTCATCGGAACGAAAGCGGACCTCGCAGAGTTGCTGGAGAAGCACTTCCGTATCCCCGCGACCGTGCTCCGGCTGCAGGTGAGCCATACTGAGTTCAGCATAGCTCAGCGGATGTCTTGGTTCCAAACGCGGAAGACGACGCGGCCGGAGGACGAAGCGTACTGCCTCCTCGGACTTTTCGACATCCACATGCCACCACTCTACGGCGAGGGCAGGAATGCCTTCCGACGACTGCAGGAAGAGATCTTGAAGCAGTTGCCAGATACGACGCTCTTCGCATGGGCAGCAATGCACACAGAGTCTCCGAAGGACTGCCTCTTCGCTGCGTCGCCTGAAGACTTCGTCGTATATTCACAAGAGTACGAGATTGTATATACACCTCCGCGACGAACGGCTGATGCTACTCACAATGTGAGTCAACAAGCGTTCGTTGGTGGTGCGTAGTTGCTGACGAGCGAACAGCTTCCAGCCCTCGAAGTAGGTGCAAACATGAACGACATGACGTTTGCTGTCACTCCGGCTGGTGTTCGCGCTAAAATTCCCATCTTCACGTGGAGAGGCGAACTATTTGGAGATCTGCACTGGTCTACCCACAAAGGGCGCCGTGTTTTCCTTCATCTCGAACACGACCCTGAGAGCCCAGCAAGCTCATCTCTCTTCCCTTCTTATCGGGTCGCCTTTAGGCGTCTAGCAGGACACGGCGAGTATGCTGATCACTATGTCCACGTATCCTCACCTGACGGACCCCCTGCATGGACGGAGGTCCTCATAAGACATCGACCTCCGCTGAGTCGAGCCCCTGGCCAACTACCAGATTTCGTCGCGTTCAAATCCACTCCCGCTATCCCAATGCAGCTCACCTTTGCTGCCCCGGTCCGCTTTCCAGAAGCTCGCATTCGGCGGTTCCTGATACAGTCTTGGTCCTTCCGCTTTGAGATTCGCGGTGCCGGGCTCAACTCTCCCTGGAGGGCTGACTCCGATCTGCCAACTGCGTACATCTTCGTGAAGTGGAGTCACTCCATCATTATCAAAATAGGGCAATGTCAGCGGAAAGGGCTGCCCGGAGAGCAGCTCTCGCCTAAAGCCATATGGGCGACAGTCAACACTGGCCGTCTCCGGAGCGATGACATTGGGTTCGAGGCGGAGATCACTGGCACGGTGTCAAACGATACGCTGCACCGCTGCTCACAGGATCACGTCTTACAGTGGCCAAATCTTCGGAAGAGGTTTGAGGTGGACGATGAATGGTTGACCGGACATATGGAAGAGGTGACTCTATCCTTTGCGCCTTGTCCTCTAAACCCTGGAAGGACGCTCATTCTGGCAGCCTCATACCGCTGCATATCGAAATAATCAGGTTCGTCACGCCTACTTCACACAGACATCGCTGAGTGAATAATCATAATCTTACCGGCCGTTCCTCCAGACTGCTGCACACATCCATCATCTTCGAAGGAGCTCTGCCATTGACGACTCACCCCGAGGACGACTTACGCGCTCTTCCGGTACCTCGGCGTACTGCATCCTTTCGCCGCTAGTACCTGCGCAATCCCAGAGCCACTGGGGTTGTCTCCGCAGTCCTGGGACTGCTCGACGTTCCGCCAACTCGTCTGGCCTGCGTCATCGCGGGTCGATGGCACTTGCGCGGAAGCGGTCCTCCTCCGTGAGCCCGTCATGGTCGTGGTTTGCCACCTTGCACCTTACCCAGCACTGAGCCCTCGAACACCGTAACACGGCTCCGCGAGCGTACCGCACCATCCGCATCATCCCCGCGCGCGCAATCCATCAGTCCATTCGCCCGACTCCACGCTGTGCGCACTCGACTGATGTATTCCAACCGCGCGTCTTCGGGGTGCCCGACTCACTGCCGCCTCTTCAGGACCGTCGACCGACGTCGAGTCCCAACTCCTTCGTCTGCGGTCGAGACGAGGCTTTGAAGGACTCACTCTTCCGCCAGTCGCCCGCTGCGTACCTACATCTGTCAATTTCGGTACAGCCAGTCTGTTGCTCTGATATGTATGTACATATTCGTCTCTGCGTCCGGTTCGTGAATCGATGTTACGTGCGACTTCCAGACCGAGAGGATACGCTCTTCGCCGCAGCGACATTCAAAACTTGTAAGTATGCCTATGCAGTTTGCGTCAGAGTCCTGCGCGAACGGGCTTTGCGACTGACTCATCAGAGAGGGAGCGAGAACCTGCGAGATCCGTGCTCCAGGAGGTACATAGCCGCATGCGAGCGATGACCTTCGGCCGCGGCACCCACATGCATGGGAGGTCGGAGCTCTGCACTGGGGGAGCGCGTGCGGGTGTCTCACGACGGCAAGGCGCATAGGCTGGCAGGGGGCTTCTCTCGGGGCCTTTCGTCCATCTGCAGCATTGCACGAACGTCGAATGCCGAGCCAGCGGTCTGTCCAATGCAGCTGAGACATGTATGTACGTGCGGCGGGCTTGCGTATTGGTGTTCTGGAGATCCCTAGATGATTGACTCATCGGGTAGACGTGGAGGTATTTCGAGTGGTATGGCACCCGGACAGCGCGGCTCGATCTCCTAGGAAAATTCGAGACGCACTGAGCTCGGGCGCGCGAAGACGACACGGTGCATTGTGGCGCTGAGCTGCTGCGAACATCCACGCTACAGTAGCGTCCGGGCGTAAAGGAAAGTAAAAGACGTACTCCGGTCACGAAACGATATCTGCTGCCACTGCCTGGTGTCTGGACGGAGCTGATCATGCGGACGAAGTTAAGGACATCAGGTGGAGCAGCGTCCAGTCGAAGAAGGAGATGAACAATGCACGAAGTTTCCTATGCAAGCCTAGCGTTGGAGTGTGCGTCTCGAATTTTCCTAGGAGATCGAGCGGCGCTGTCCGGGTGTCATACCACTCGAAAGTACCTCCACGTCTACCCGATGAGTCAATTATCCAAGTGCTCACTGCTCACCAAGGACGCATGAGTGTAGAACCCTGCCATCATGCCACGCAGATACATGCTTGTGTTGTAATTTTAGCAATCCATATCAGCGTTTCAATCGCGGATAGCGCATGTACACTACTATTACTGACCTTCTGTGCGAGCGCGACACCCGTGAGAACAGCTTCTCCACTCATTGGGATCGACAGCATTGCGAAAGCATAGTGTATTCCGGGGACGGCATGGCGGTAGACTGGTGACACCTGGGCATCTGGGAAGGAAGATGAAGAGAGAGACGTGGACGAGCCGGGCGGACGGTAGCCTCGAGGCGTGATTAGTCAGCAGATGCTGAGCGCAGAGAACGGGAGAGGAAGGGTTCATCAGGACCACGACGATTCTATCTGCTGTACTCAAAATCTCCCTGGGAGTCGACACTCCAGTCCGCGCACGTCCGCAAGTCTCGAGAGGCGACCTGCTTCTTCATCCGCACGGCCACGCTGCCCAGCCCTCGCCCATGCGCTCCGAGCACGAGCGGGGCGCATCCAACGGCGGACGGCGGCCTGAAACCTGGGCGACTTCCTACAGCTGCCCTCCGCGGGCCACGCCGTCGTGTCTTCCTCTCACCTGTACTTGAACTCGCTCTCGTTGCGTCTATTCTCTGTTACTTCGACTCTGCCTTCCCTCGCGCTCCTCGCGAATGTACACACTCGCACCTCCTTCCTCGATCGCCGCAGCGGAGATGCAACAGGATGCACACCGACAAGGGTCACCGTCAGGTCGCGTTTGTGCGCTTGTGCGGTTTTGAGAGGTTCATCCATCTGAGGGTGGCAGTTGCGATGGTGCGTACCGTTCGTTCTGAAGAGGTGAGTCGTACTCACCCCTTTCTGGACTTGCTCCGGGGATGGGCTGGGATGAGTTGCGCAACTACAAGCGGTCTGTATTAGTATTTGACGGTGCGTGTGTCCTCCGCACTTGAACGTCATGTCCCTGTGTCGGTCTCTCCATACTTTTCCCTCTCCCCAAGCTCGTACTCAAGAACCCTGTACGACCTTGTCGTGTGCTCGCCCCACTGTTGCAGACGACACGTGCACCGTACTCTTTGAATAATATATCTGTTTATCACCGTCATGACAGCAACGAGCCGGAGAATTTCGCCCGCTGATATTGCTCACATCGGCTCGAGTCCCTCCCGACCCCTTCGGATCCGCCCTCTCTTTGAGCTCCTACCCGTTCAAGCCTTCTATTGCCTCTATCCTCATCGAGTGACGGTGTCGAGCCTCGGATTTGAACAGGTACCGCTTCGCCCTCTCCGCCCTCCTATCGTTCTCAGGCTGACACGTCTTGAGACCACAGCGTCGCCAGCAAATGCGGCCCGCGCTCTTGGAAAGGCCTAGGTCCTGCCGAGTATGAAGCAAAAGCTATGGCCGTAGGCCGCGAGACTCAGCCACCCAAGCTCAGCGCAATGCGGCGGCACCGGCGTGTATGCGCATCTTACTCGAAGGACTCGAACGACCGCTGAATCACGGCCCCCAAACCGTCGCAATCTCGTCGTTAGGCAAATCAGCCCTGAGAAGACTGAGTTGCTCCGATATCGTTCGCGTACCGCGCCTGGCGGGTGGCTTCCTCAACACTCGGAGGGCACACGAGACACCGCAGCCCGCTGCCAAATGCCCGGCGGAGAACAGCGCGAATGAGCGCATTTACGACCCTTCCCTTAATGGACGAGATCACTCTTCGCCTCATGCCTTGCCGATGCTCGTCCCGCAGTCACTCTCGCGCGTCTCGCGCATCTTCGTGTGTATGACGGCTTTTCTGTACATTAAATACCCAAGCGCACACATCATTATCGCGCATCGCCACATTAACTCCAGCTTGTATCACGCAACTTATCAGGACTATCGCGCGTTACTTACTTTCATTAGCTCGCATCTTTACACATGGATACCGCGCACACAACTTCTCGAGAACGACTTGGGCTTTCTTTCATGCCTGACACTACTCATACACGCCTCGTTTATCTGTGCTAAGTACTGTACAAGTAAGTAATGGGTCAAGAAGCAACGTCTAGCACATATTTCCTAATAAAAGCCTTGCTCGCCGATTCCACCATGCTGCCCATCGTCTTTGCCTCCCGATGACCCTTCAGGGCTTGTTTCCAGTCATAACTGGTCCGTGGACGAGCCGTCCCATTATGGATGGACTCGAGCCGGTCACAGAACCATTTCTCATTCCATTGTGTCCAAAAACCTGTGTACTGACCCGCATGATTGACCCAGTGATTGTGCTTGGGCCACCACGACACATCTGCAGTCTGGTTCTGCTGATCTAGAGGATGTTCAGCTTTGGAAACTGAAGCGACCATGATAACTTACCTGTGTATACCTTGTACACCCCACTAATTGCATCCAACTCCTCCTCTGACAAGCTATCGTCCATGAATGCAAAGGATCGACTCAGCCGTAGAACTTCTCCATAGCTTGACGACTCGCCCGAGGGACCAGAAGCGGCCTGCTGGGCAAGGCGATTTTGCAGGTCCTCGTCATCCCCAACTGCCTCCGTGAGAAGCCTCCATACGATTCCTCCCATGCGGAGGCCAGCGACCGCGTGGGGTCGACGTACAATTTGCAAGACCCGTTGAACGTAGCTCTGATAATCATGGGCCGTAGGTATGAAGGATTTATGACGGTAAGGTACGACCAGCTTGCCCTGGAGCATGGAGGATGGCAGGGGATGAGGGACAGCAGAACACATGGTGACTGTGTGAAAGGGTACGCCACTTAAGACAAGGGTCCGAGCCGCACTTTGCGAGTCGATGACAATTGCACAGCGGAGTAGAAAGACGGTTGCTGCGGCACCCGTTATCAGCTGCCAGGCCATGTTTTTGGGGTCCGTGTGGAATGTGACCTCGTAGCTTGCATGCTCGTGCCCAGCCTCCCACCGGACATGCTCGTGGAGACGGACTTGGCGAATATTGATAGTTCTGGGAAGGAAGCTGTGTGAACGAGCATCGAGGTCCCATGTCTCAGCGAGTGCGCTTGACTCTAGCTGATTCGTCGTCATAGCCGATATCCACCCACTGAGTGACTTCAGAATCAGGGGATCCTGCGGCATAGAAGCGATCGGCCGTCCGAGGATGACATGAGCGTCACTGAGATGAGTATCATAGTCCACGCTGCCAAATAGGCGAGACGTAGGACGGACACCGTACCAGAGTTCGATGTCCTCTGGTTCAAACGCTGGAGTGTTGATCTTGTCGATGACGATACTAGGCAATGATTCCAATTCAGGAAGGTGTTCTGGGTCGGACTGCCTGAGCTCAATACTATCGGGGAGATGGGAAATGCTGGAGCCAGTGAGAAATGCAAAAGGGACGGCTTGATCTTGTGAGGCCGTGTCGCTCGGCGTGGCTGAGAACCACAGGTCCCACTCGTCGAAGAACGAGTTGTAGGATCTACCAGAGACCGAGAGTGACCGCCAAAGACCTATGACTGCTCGAGCAGGTACGGAGACCCGGATCTCCAGTGCGTGCCACTTCTCTGGATAGTGGGGGTAGGCCTGTCCGACAGAGGTCCACGCATATACAGCTGACCGACTACGTGGAAGAACATCCCGAGCCGCCGATTGCTCCCGCTGCATCCGCCGCTCCGCCGCTTGCTTATCTTCACGCTGTTGCAAGCTCACACTCAGCTTCTTCCGCCGGGTGATAAATGCCTGCCGCGACTCCTCTGGGTGTTGATAGGGGCCCCGCGGTATTTCATGCGGGACAACGGTCATATCGGGATGGTTCCGAGCGATGCCGTTACGTATCAGATGGTAAGCAGGGGGCTTGTCTCGTGTGGGAGGAAGGCTCATGGCCATCGAACGGTCTAGTTGAGCTGGAATGAGGTCGGATAGGTAGGGATAGGCTTTGAGAATGAAGGCAGCGTCCTCTTCAGACTGCCAACGAAAGAAGACCGGGACGCGAGAGGTGCGTAGGACCGGGATGAGGTCCAACCAGCCGTAGGTTCCGACTTGAAAGACCGCTCCTACGCGGAGACCGGCCGAGAAGTCTGAAATGATGGACTCCCGGATCGCGTCTCTCCACGAGACTGGAACACGCCTCCTCTCTAACTCGGCTAGCCATGCCGCAGTAGGGTCGGGTGAGGTTGTAGCTGGCCGCGCTGTCATGGAGTGAGCAGATCTTGGCAAGGGCGGTGCGTGCTCCCAGGATGCGATGACCATCGAGCAGCGAGCAGCGAGGAACAAAAGCGACATCCGAGTGCGACGGGCGACATATTGGGCAGCCTGATAATGGGGATGGACTCCGCGGAAGTTCCAGTCGGATGGCTTGGACCAGTTTGGATACTTGATGGCGGTAGCAAGGGCTGGGGATTTCAGTCCCTGCAGCAGCGCACCCGTGACGGCCGTGAGTCCGCTCTCAAGTTCCATCCAAGACTTCTGCAGGGAAACGGGCACCCGGTATCCACCTGCGTAGCACTCTGGCTCCAATGTGTCCGCGGCCACGCAGGATAGGAGGGCATCGGTCACAGGAACTGATCGTGTGAGGAAGGCGGCCTCGGGAGCTTCGAGCCATGCGTACTGCGGCCGTAACATCTCGGTGTACGTGTTCTGCTGGAGCTCTACGGCCGGGCTCTGAGGAAGCTGTAGATCGTACGGGACGTTGACGGTGGTGAAGAGTTGCCCGTGACGGTCCGTGAACGCATAAACATACTCGTACCTGGGGCGACCATGAGCTATCGGACTCGGCGGCATATTCTCCGTACAGTCCTGTGTACTCACCACTCAAGGTGACGACTCTGAGCACGCGCGGGCATCTGCGATGTCAAGAGCAAAGACTCGGAGGTGAGGATGGTGCCGAGCTGCATGCATGATTGTTACTACAAGTCGCGGATATGGTTCAGTGATTACACAGACCTATCGCTTGAAGTTTGATTATTTGAGAAGTATCGGCTTCGCCGTGAGTTCCGACTGCGTGCTCTGAAGGACGAATGACACCCTTCAAGAGCTCCCGAACAGGTGGTGGACCCGGTACAGAACGATTGACTTCCAGGCCGATTGAAGTTGCACGGTGGACGATTTGTATCAGCCGCAGGTTGAACGTCCGCCTGTCTTTGTAGTATCTTCAGCCAGCGAGCCTAATCCTTACCATTCGCCACTCACGCATGCGAATGCTCGAGGTTGAAGTTGGGCTGGTCAGAGTCGCAGAGACACTGGCTATAAGTACCGCTTGGTCCGCAGAATCAGGGCAAAGACGGACCTGTGAATACTCGATGTAACCTTGAGCGGAATGCGACGGTGTGGTTGCAGTCTCGAAGTAGGAAAACAGAAGTTAGTCCGCTCAACATGATGCTTAGTCATTACTCAATTGGGAAGGCCGCCACTCTGCCCAATTTGGCCAGTGCAGCTGCCCTGCTTCCGGCTTTCAAACTTCAAGTGTTGAACGAATTGACATTGGAAGGGGACATACAATCCAACTGGCGGACTGCTACCCAGACGTACGTGTATACCCTAACATAATCCTGACATCTGCCTGACCATGTAGTATGCTACCTCAGCAGCGCTGACCGGCGAACGCCAAGTCCTTCTGGACGAGGCCCTTCGAGTGCATGTCTGACTTCAAAGCGAACGCGGAAGATGAGGGTAATGCCAGCCTGAAGCGGCTTCGTCTCGTCGTCCCATTTGAACCACTCCTTCGATTACAGCATGCCAATAGTGACCTCAGTCGGAAGCGCGACGACGTAGTTCGGCTCCTCGGGGATCTCAAACGTGTTCTCGTAGTCGTCGAAGCGGCCACGGTGAAGGAAGGAGGAGACCACTTCAATGATGCGCTCCGAACCACGCATAACGAAGCCCTTGACCTCGACGGTCTTGCCAGCGTCGCTGTTCGTGACCGCGATGATGCGCGCCTCAGTCTGGCAGAGATCGCCAGCCTTGAATGGCGTGGCACCTTCGAGGAGGCGGAAGCCGTTGGACAAATGGACGAGCTTGAGGAGGTCGCCGTCGACAGTCGACGGAAAGATCGCCTTCATGATCGCCTACAAGGAGTTGTTAGCTTCTGACATCTGTCAATACACCCACAACGTAAATTGGCGTACCTGCCAGTTAGCACGGAACGTCTCGATGCCGTCTTCGTCGATTGTGACCTCAGGACCAGTGAAGATGTCACGGAGGCCAATCTCCGGGAGAGCCTCATTGTCGCCGAACCACAGCTTCCAGTAGAACTGCTTGATGCGCACGTTGCAGTCGTCAGCGAGCTCATGGATCGGCACGAAGCCCATCTCAGGCTTGTACAGGAAGTGGAAGTGGAGAGGGACAGTGACACCACAACACTCCGAAGGGGGTGACGTCGATCGTCGTGGTATAGCCGTTGAACATCGTCTCGACGGCCTTGAACGAGGGGTTGCGAGCGGGGCAGAGCCGTAGAGAGAAGTCTTTGTCGGGCGCTCTACATCGCTCTCGACGACGACCTTCTGGCCTCGGCGAGGAGCGAAGAGATGACGGAGGGGGTTGTCAATGTACGCGGTGCCTTGTACGATGGTCGCAGTCGCGAGGAGGGCGCGAGTCCAGCCGAGCTCAGGACCAGCGAGAGTCTCGAGTTCTGGGAGCGAGTCGCTGAGGACGTAGGTCGCGGTGTTGCCGGGCGCGAGACGAGCGACACGAGAGCTCGGACTCCGGTACTCGATCATGGGGATCTTCGACTTGTCGCCGCCCTAAGGACGGTCGACGAGCTTGTCGACGAGGAGTAGGGTGCCGAGAAGATCCTTGATGGGCACATCCTTGACGGGCGAGTGCTTCACCGCAATGGGACCCTGAAGAACGCAGACGCGCTGCGGGTCCTGGTCGAAGATGGCATCGATATCCTCAGTTAACCTAAAGGGAATCCTAAGATTGAATGATTGAGTTCGATGGTTCGAGAGTAAACGATGCATCACATACCTTCTTGAACCAGACCTCGAAGGTGGCGTCGAGGACAGGAATGAACGACACAGGCTTTTGACCAGGCCGCTGTGAGATCGCGAGGAAGTATGCCTGATCGCGCACGGCGGGATCCGAGGGCGGGAGAGAGGGGTCGCGCGCGGCGAGGAGCCAGCGCTCAGGCCAGAAGGAGGACGGGTCGGTGAAGTTGCGCGTGTCGTGCTGCGTCGAGTAGATGTGGCACCAGAAGCTCGTGCCTGCGGGGATGTAGAGGGTTCGGAGGGACCTGCCGTTGGCTGCCTCCCGGTACGGGCGGGTACACGCGCAGAACCTCGTTTCTGCTCGCGAGTTAGTACGAGTCGCGTGGATGGGAAAAGATGTACATACATGACGGCGTTCAGGTAGGGCATCTCGCGGTGGTGCTTCGTGACCAGTGCGTCCTCGCCGGACGGGTAGAACTTGTCGACCTCGGCCTGCAGCCGCTCATACACGTCGGGGTGCGTGAGCAGACAGTAGACGATCGTCGTCATCGCGCTGGACGTCGTGTCCGCGCCTGCAATGATAGCGAGAACACCGTCGTCGACGAGCCGCTGTATCGGAACGGGGGGCGCGTCCGGCAGGTCTTCTTGATTCTATGTGACCGGTCAGCGGCAGCGGGATCGGAGAAGGTGCACGTCCGTGTTCTGGATGCCGACCATTGGCAGGGCGCTGTCGGTGAGCATGCGCCCGATGAAGTCTGAGGGTACGCGTCAGCAAGGCAGCGAGGGCAGAGACGCGATACGTACGTGGACCCTTCGAAACACCAGAGGAGCCCATGAGAGGGTTAAAGAGCGACGCGTCGCGGATGGAGAGCTCGTTCGGACCTGGGGCGAGAGATGAGAAGAAAATATGCCCAGAGTAAATCTGACCTCGTACCGATCCGGACGACATCGCCGTATCGCTCATAGAGCGCTTTGATGTACTTGTGTTGGTATACGTACATGCGGAGGACGACTTCCTCGGAGGTCATATCTGCGATGTCCTCGACGACGATCTGTCCTTCTTCCAGCTTAGCGAAGTCCTTGTTGAGCTTCGCGATGACCTCCGCGCGATGCTCCGTGAGCCACGCCGCGCACTTCTCCTTCGGCAGCTTGAAGACGGTATTGTCGAACTCCTTCAAGAGCTTGACGGCGCGCGTCGCAATCTTGTGTATGGACTCGCCGAGCTCGAAGCGGACAGTGAGGATGCCGCCAGTCTCCTTCGCGTATGTACCCTCCCGTTGCGTGTCATCGACACCAGGAGCCGCGACGATGAGGTCCTTGGCCGACGAGCTCGTGCAGTGTGCCTCCTTCGCGACCATGACGCGACCGGCGAATAGGAAGCCGTCAGACGGCATCGGCTGAAGTCCGTACTGTTCCACGGATGAGGTACGGCCAGAGGTCGTCAGCGCCACCGAAACCGGAGCCACCGACAAGGATGAGGTTCGACTGCTGGTGAATCAAGCCGTACGTCAAGAGGATGGGCCGGTGGATGTCCTCGCACGAGTGGTGTGTTCAGAAAAGGGAGCCTGAGGAAGAGGAGGAGGAGGAGGAGGAGAAGGAGAAGGAGATATGGTTAAGACGTCGGCTGGGAAACAATGTGTCATCCCTTTCTGGGCGCTTCTCACCTAGGCGTTCTCCATCTCCCGCTTTTCAATGTTGTTTGCTGGCTCTTCTTCCAAAGCCCGTATTTCGCTGCAGGTTATCATGCATTCAAAAGGTATGTCATCAGTGGTAAACGTCTCTCGAACTCAGCTGCTTATACTGGTCGACAGTGCCGTCGCTTCGGCTCTTTGGCGGTCTAGATGGCCAAAGCTCCTTCAGCCGACAGAATATCAGCTGGCGGCTCTTAATCAGACACAACGTTTGGAGCAGGAAGTCCTCACGCTCATGCTCTCGATTATGAGCTTGGATATTGCCCGTGAGTAAGATGTCTGAGCTTGGATTTGAGCGTGCCCGCAGTTCGGGCAACTTTACTCATACATACTGTCTAGCGGTACTCTACCATGCTGCCAATCTCCCATGCACGATTGGCAGACCGGTGTTGTTTAACAGTACGTTGGGCGACCCATATGAAGAGATCGTTGAGGGCGTCGAGGACTTTACATCCAGCTACGCGTGCTACTAGGATGTTTAGGGGCAAGACAGTGTCGACGCACGTCATACTATGACGTGCGTCGACACTGTCTTGCCCCTAAACATCCTAGCCACCGGAGACTCCCAAGGCCATCGCATTCGGCGGGGCATGGCACCCGTGAGATCGCCTCCATGGCCGTGCAAGACGGTGTCGCAATGGAGGCGATCTCTCTTGCTGGTATACCAGCAGAATGCGGACTGGGACTGCAGCTGTCTAGCTCATGCAATAGCCGGTGCTCCCCTCCCCCCTGTAGACGGTTTTTCTCATCTGATCGTTCCAGCCTTCGAGGTGGCACCTGAGACGGTGTCAATACATGTCGAGATCCCTTTCCGTTCTATAGGTCGCTGCGCACTTACCTTTGATTGCGTCTGCCTTGGCCCCTGGCCAGTGTTTCCTTGGGTCGCATTGGGTCAATAGGAGACTGACTGTTTTCCTTACAGCGCAATAAAGCAGCGAGGCCCGATCTCCCGACTTGGCCTGCCCGCCCGGCGGCCATACTTAGACCCGCTCATCGCGGCGGCCTGCATTCCCTTTTATGACACGGTAAGCATTTCAACCATTTTCACATGTCGGAGGCCATGTCGATTTGCGGCATGATTGCAGTCGGGGCTCCAAGATTTGTGGTGCCTGTCAGGCGGCAGGACGATCGAAGCACTCCTGAGCATCGGGTGACTGCATCACCGTTGCATGCTTATCCGCCTGATGGGGCGCCTTCCGCATTCCCTCGATCTTGGACTGATGGCACCCCAATTTTGTCAGCGTTGAGGTTGGGTATTAGAAGGCCCACTCGGAATAGGAACGCAACCGTTCCCTGTTCCCGTCCTTACGGTGCGTCCCTTACGATTCTGCTTGTCCAGCATACCTCATATCTCGGGAACTCAGCTCAATCCGCCCAAGCGCTGCCCTGGACCGCCGTCAGATCAAGCCACGCTGTTGAGGAGTGTCATTCGCTCTTCAGAGTATCTGTATCCTGCGTCAACGCGCAAAACGTAGGCATGGTGCACCCACCATTTTGTCGCAGTAGTCTAACAGTTATCATGTCGACAGCTGCGCCGGGCTCCAGTTGAGGCAGATTTGCTCGTGGTGTACGTTTTCGTGACGGCCGCGCTGTGAGCATACAAATACTTTAATTGGCGTTACTTATTCGCTGAGTAATTGCCGTTTGTTTTAGTTATCCCTCTGCATATTTGTCCCTATCGTAGCGGTACAAGATGGTCGCGCGCAGTAAGTATCAGTATTTGTCAAAACAGACTCATCTCATCCTGGGTTCAGAGGCTCTAGGACCGGGTGATGGTTGGGAGCCAGTCCATCTACCTGGACGTGCTGCCTGTCAGGTACAACTGTACCGCATCACTTCCCATTCCAAGATCCCGCGAGACGTTCCTCATGACGTCATATATATCGCCCTTTCCGACACTCGCGAGAAGCAAATGGCTAACACCTACGAAAAAACTCGCAAATTGCCATTTCCACGGGGCACCGAGCAGGGTTTGAAAGGGGCTGGTAAGTTATTCACCGAATCTCTATTTGCATATGTGCTCAAAGTTACAGGATACGTTATCCTGCGGCCGGGATCCTATGTCCTTTTACGCGACATGTGGGGCAGCGGCAAGGAAGAGGATGATGACATTGTGATGGTCGTGCCGTCGTTGTGAGTGCATATTGCTGTGATTGTTATTAAACCTAAACCTCTTTGCAGAGAAGTGTTAGCTCCCTTCAAAGAAGATATGGACAAAGCTCGTGATCTGGCTCTAGAGACCCAAAAACCGTGATCTGCGCAAAGCTCGTCTCAACCGTCAGGGCGAGTGGAAAGGTGGCGCTCGATTCGAACACAGCCGTCTTGCAGTTAACGTGGAAGGCGCCGAGCGGTGTTATCCTTTGGGCCAGTCATATCAAGCTCAGCGCAAGCTCTCTGGACCCACCGTTGGCGCAAAGGTTTCAGGCGAAGTTACGAATCACCATAAGCTGCGTCAATTTGTCCTCAAGGTATGTATTTCGAGGTGTTGTCTTCATCCAGGCTGATAGATGGACTGCCAAAGGCTTCCGCACGGGCTGGCATGCCGTCCTCGAAGCATCAGACGCTGAGCTAGCCAAAGCTCAGCAACTTCAGGCCGAGAACGTTAACTCACCTCGACTTGGCGACGGTCATAACTATGCATTCGGAGGCATACAAATGAATCTTGCAGCAACTCAAGACGCGTCGTCTGGGTCGGGTCAGTTATTGCAAATACACTGTTTTTCAGGCTCTGATAAAGTCAAAAGGATCTCTGTCGGGCGAAATGGGATCGTTCGGTCTTCCGCATGCGGATGACAATGACTCTCCAGGGGCGATGACAGTACTTCTAGCAAATAGCGATCTCGCCGATGGTGTGCATCCTGGTTATTTCTTGAATGTTGAATTGGGTTTAGCAGTTGGTACGTTCGTAGTTGTTGAAAATTGCACCAGCTCATGGATTATTTCAGAATTGTCCGCTTTGTTGCGTGCTGCTTCTCAGGATTGCGGCAACATGGTGGATATCCTCCTATGGATTTCTCTGGCAACGACCTTGAGCCTTGGTCATATCGATTTGTCGTGGTTTGCTATCCGCCTAAGCAAATGGTTGATGGCGACACGTCGCTCGCCTTGGGTGCCTTACCCAAAGACCGCATGTTTCATATGTCACCAGAAATGATACACCCTAGGTACCAATGCTTGCTACTTCGACAGAAGTATGCTAACACTATCTACAGATACGACGGCAAAGCAAGCACTACAAACAACGCCACGTGGATCACAAGTGGACCTACTTTGACAGACGAGGATGCATACCTTCAATGGTATTACCAGGCGCAATGCCAGCAGTTAGCTTTCTTCCACCGACAAGTAAAGGCACATTCGGCAATGAAACTCGACCTCGATGCACTGTCAAAAGTATTTTACTACGAGGATGAGCACGGGGTGAAGACGTACCCAGAACGTTGGCGTCTTCGGCCAGAGGAATCTAACTTTCCTGCTCGGGCTGAAGCTATGCGGAAATGGGACGCGTTCAAGGCAAAGAAATCCAAGTTTCTCCCATTCATGTACAGACATGGTCGCAATCGTAAGATTTTTTTTCCGGGATTCATTCCTGTTCTGACTTGAACGTCCAGCTGCATCTGTGGTGGTGATGCCTACAGAAGACGCTATGCAGAACACAGCGGGAACTAGTTCGGGTGAGCGCAATGCAACACTGCAAGTCAGAATTTGCCAGACACTGACACGACATACACAGGCAAAGGCACCAAGCGCAAATATGTTGCAGATTCGGAAGCTCCGCAAGGCGATACGGAGCCCAATTGTTCCAAGCGCCAGAAGACAGTAGTCGCCGCGTTAAAACCGGCGAAATCCTCTCCGAAGACGGGATCAGTTACTAAACCTAAACCCGCCAAAGAGCGGCAGCCCCGTGAGTCAATAATTGCATCCGGCCTTAATGTGAAGGTTAATCGGACACCATTAAGCACGTCCTCGCTGCGCAAGACTTGACTCAGTGGAATTGACCTACATTCCAGTCAAGCAGGCGCAGAAGGCGACCGCCACGCAGGCAGACAAACCTTCCGACTACGAGGAGCATGAGGAGGGGGCGGGGCATAGCTACAATCTTCGTACGCGTTCACATGTGGCCTGATGTTATCAGTATGCCGATTGAAATTCATTAGCGCATGTACCCCTCCAACCGTCAGGCAATGAATATGATCTGGGATTCAGTACACCCGACTACGCAATGGCACATACTATCATGGATGATGTTCAAGATACAGAAGACACAGACAACACCGTCCCGGCAGAAGATTGGTATGCGCGAGTAGAAGACGAATTGCTCGCAGAGTCGGGTGAACCAACATTGTCAACGCCTTGTATGTATTTGCCCTTTGACGACAATGTCTTTGAGACTGATCGCTGCGCAGTCTTCCAACCTATTTTGGACGTCTTCTCACTCGGAAGCTTGCTCATAGAGCATCAGCATATCTGCAGCCTTGCGTCTGGACTGTCAAACGGCTCCATGCCTGTACCCTCCAAGATGTTAGAGCAATTCCTGTCTTCATACGGAGCAGATGATCGCACCGGTGTACAGTTTGCCTTGCAACTCGCTCAGATGTGGCCGTGCCATAGTATTCAAAGGGCGTCCGTCGAATTGTTTGACCTCACCATCGCGATGGAACGCCGCGACATCATGCTTGCTAGTGCAGTTGCATGGTACTGGCTTACGCAGGAATGCGCATCCGCTATCCTCTCTATGCATCTGAATTAGAAGAAGATTCTTCCGCTCTGGACGGCGCAGATCTTTGGCTGTCCCAACTCACACGCGACGTATATCTCAAGCTACGCTGGCATGAACCCGATCGGCTTATACATCCAAGCAACTATTTCCCCAACTGTCCCTCGAGCATGAAAGCCGCATACATCACCCGTCAAGGCCATGACTGCGATCCTATCGCGGTTTGTGTGCAGGTTATCACGCTACTTCGAAAGTGGTTAGGGTTTCCAACAACTTCCGAACTACTCTCAGCATACTTCGTCTTGCATTTGGTGGACATATGTGGCGGGAACTTGGACATACTGCTGTTACGTGGCGTGTGGCGGCCGTACAAGGAGATCAAGGCAGCCGTGCTGGACATGCGCCGTCAACGATGGTCGAGCCTTCGCTTGTCTGACCTGGTACCGTTCACGAAGCCTTGCATGATCTACCACTCTCATGTGAATTGTCCACGGAGCGGGGAGTCTTGGATCAAATTACTGTGGCTATACAAGGGTGCGCGCCGCACATTCCCAACTTTTCTGATGTGTCTTCCGCTATGCGTCGCATGCCCGGTCCCTATCCCCTTCCCAACAACAACATTCCTGCCACTTCGATGTGCTCTCACTTCCACCGCTCAAGCCCGAAGCCCTCCTCCCCTTCTCGTATCATTGATCTATTGCCCACGCTCAGCCCAGCTTTAACCCCTCCTTCCGATCAATTGGACAAGCAAAGAGGGTTGGATGCCATTGTCGAGTTCTTCCAGGATCTTCTTCCACTCGTACGCGGAGAAGGACCAACCTCCGTTATTCAGCAGCTGGTCGCGTCCGATGTCGACCGATTCTTGCCTTTCAGAAATCTTGCCCCGACCAGGAGTGCTGTAACAGGGCCTGACGGACCATTTCATCCTGCGAATGTGCGCAAGCCTGGCGCATTTGCCAGCTGTGTTATCAACCGCGCTCTTACCTTCAACACGCCTGCTGCAAAGGATAATGGCAACCCCACATTGTTCAGCAACGAAGGGGAATGGGATGCATTCAAGGAGGCGCGCAATTTCGTGAAGGACGATCCTCAGTCGCTGGCCTATTTCTTCAACATGACCTGTTACGGAACGGCGCAAGGGACTCGATACGGTGGAATGCGGGACATAGACGTATATTTCGCCGCAGAAGAGGTCTGGAAGAAATTACTCGCGGAGTGCCAAGGCAAAGTCCCCTTCGCTCGCTTCTTTCGATGGGCGAAGCAGCAAGTGAAGCGCGCGGACAAGAGGTCTACTCCAAAGCATCCGCTTGGGCCCCGTCTTCAGTCAAGGCTTCCCCAGGTTGGCAAGTTGACAGCATTCCTGCTTGCAGCGGACTGTCGTACTCCGGAGTCGTGGAATCACCCAGTGCGGAAGAAGTTGGAGTTGTCATTCACAAGAACGGTTTAGGGTCACTTATGGGACTTGTGGAGACGGGCCAAATTATCAGCAAGGATGCTTCACAGGAAGAGGTTGTCGGAGCATTTCAAAACTTATTGAACTATCTGCAGGAGACAATTGCGCAGGAGGATCAGGATCTAGTCGGGTTGGATGCCATAATGGTGGAGCACCTCTTGTGCAAGTTTCAACGTGTACATGGTCAGCTGCCCTCTTTCAAAGGGAAGGGGAAATAGGGTATCAGAGTTTGCAGATGTATATTTCGACGATCCGTTACGATCGGTACAAAGGGCACTTTCGAGAAATCAACGAACGAATGATGGTGATTAGGACAATGTATCGTAACGAAGCACAATGCATATCGATGAATACTTATGACTATGGAGGGGGTGCAAGGGATCGCAACGCCTGCTCGACAATCTGGTCCTCATAAGTAAGCACCCCCGAGATCTTCATACGTTCAACCATGCCTAACCGACATGCCGCATGCACCTCGTGGATGTCCTTCTTCTCCAGCATGTCCAGGATTGCTCGGCCACGGACAGCCTCGTCGGGATGCATGAGATGCGGGGCGACCTTGTTCTTCCACTCCAGCTTCCAAGCCACGCCGCAGTCAATGTCGCTGGGACAACCCTTCGCGTGAGACATAGGCGGAATGCTGTAGGCAATAGAGCGTCGGTGGGCTTCGATGCGTGCCCGGGTTTCCATAATGGCATGGTACGGCATGAGTTCCAATCGCCCCACCTCCTCACGGGTAAGCTGACGAGCCCCGGGGGAGACGAGGTCTGTGAATGCGCTGATAACCCATCCACGTATGCCCATCTTCAAGCCGAGCACGTACTTCGAGACAGCATCGAAGCTTGGAAGTTGTTCAAGTGCTGCCGCCGCGTCAACCTGAGCGGCCTCGTACTGGAAAAAATGACCCAGACGAAGGATCACCGTGAGGGCTTCTTGGTTGTTGCGAGGAAGGCGGCTGAGAGTTGTAAGTACTACACGCAAGGATCAGAGACTTGTTCTACTCACTGTCTAAGTTGATAATCCAAGAAACACTCCAGCTCCTCCGTGGTAATGCCGGGGATGTCGAGGGGGTTGTCATCCGTGCGTCCATCTAGAATCTCCGCTGGATGAATTGACAACATTGATTCGAAACACGCAGAGTCCAGGCAGAGGTAGGAGCTGGGAAGACGGTAAAGAACGTTGGAGGCAGTAAGCTGGATGACGTGGCGAAGGTGAGGACGGTCCAGTGTATGAGTAAACAAACAAGACTCACCCGAATGATCAAATCTGCCTTGGGAAGGTAATAAACGGGGTGTCGAGCAGGAGGGCCCAACTGACCAGGGCGAAGCAAGGGCATGCTCCCTTCAGGCAAAGGAGAATGTTGTGGAGGTAGTGCTTCTTGTCAACTCATAAATTTCCAAAGGCGGAAGCGGTCCGAGCGTGGGTGCGCGAAGCCTCCCTTTAACGCCAGACTGGCTACCAAACTCCTGTCAGATAGCCGCCCTTTTTAGCCTCTTGTCGAAAACCTCGCACACATGACGTCTTGCCCTTGGTCTCGGCCGGCTCAGTTTCCGGACCTCCCTGATCGGCCTGCTGGTTATTTCTGGTCCGCAGTTGTACAACAGGGTCATGAAGTGATTGCGGAAGCCTACAATCATTCAAGCCAGCTTCTCCGTCTGGAGGATGGGGATCCTATTAGGTTACGCCTCCAATCTGAACGACTCTCTGTTCGTATGCTACCCATCATGCAGCAGCTCACAGCAGACGTTCGGGACCGTGTCTGGGGAGAAGATTGCTATAGGGCGTTGAACGCTCTTATCACTGAGCTTGACCAGGCCGCGATCTCGGTGGATGTCATGTGAGTTGTAACCATGGAGCTTAGCTACTGCTCACGCGTTTTTGTTCAGTCACCGGGATATTCTCCACAAGCCTCAAGTGGTGGCCTTCATCCAGACCGGCAAGCGCGGGCGACCGGCTGTGAGGATTGATCCGGCGGTTTTGCAGGAAGCGATGGCGCCGGGACGCAAGATCAGCAAAAGTGCGCTGGCAAGAGCCCTAGGTGTGTCCCGTCACACGGTTCGCAAGCAGCTGGCAGAGCACAATGTCCCTCTCCCTTCATTTGCAACCATCTCCGATCAGGACCTCGACCTTCTTCTACGTTACTTCAAGGAGCTCAAACCCCGATCAGGCTGGCGATATGCCTACGCATGGCTCAATGACAAGGGTCTTCGTGTACAGCATGCCCGGGTGAAGGCATCCTTGCGTCGTGTTGACGGTCTTCGCCAGATTCTCCGCAGACGTCCTGCCATAGACCGAAGGATCTACTCGGTTCCCTTCCCCAACTACTTATGGCACATTGATGGGCATCATAAGCTCATCCGGTGGGGTATTGTCTTACACGGAGGTGCAGATGGTTGCGACCGCATGGTAGGCAAAATGAGCCGCTGTATTGTTGAAGCCCGCCCTGACTGTACG